>LPNX011218524.1:515797-577767 GCA_001517045.1 Pseudotsuga menziesii
CCAGATACGAATAAAATCCTGGAAATATCTCTGGTGCTACTCAATTACAACCAGGGGTCATCCCAATCATAACCGCTCACATTGCCTCATGCTTAAATCCCTTGTAAGAGGAGGATCCTGAGAACACTAATTATATAAAGGAATTTCACACTCTCACCTGGACAGACACATAAATGTTTCGTTTAGTGGTCTTGGAGAATTTACTCACAATGAACTATTCCAAGACCCTAAAACCTAGTCTTGTTGGTGCACCCTATAAAAGAAAAGACTGTAATTCATTTTATTATGCGTTGATTTTAATTGGCTTATTACTCAAAGGGAAAATGGTCATGCAACTAATGATGTTATGACGCAACAAGAAGTAAAATGCACACCTAACAATCAATGCAAATGCACTGTGTCAAATGAAGAATAGGGTATGCTACTATGTGAAGTGCAAAATTTTACTTCAAATGAATATGCAATAATTCCTATATGAAAATATGACTAATATTTTCCTAGAAAACCTAATGCAAGTACCATGCTAATGCAAATGCAAATAATGCATAATGATGCACAAAGAAAATGTTTTTGTATTTTCAAATTAAATGAGATAAAAAAAAAACAAAAGTATAACTCTACAGCCCTCAAACTCTGCAAGCACTAATAGACAGCCATCATGCAAAGCACCAAGGTAAAATATACCTAATGCACTAATCCCAAAACAAAAAATAGAAAATGAAATGACAAGAACATTTTCAAAAATTTAAACTAACAAGGTGTCTCTGGTCAAAAATATGGATGTATACAGACTCGAGAAGCATCCAAGAAGACTCAGCAATCATCCAAAATCACCCAACAATACTTAATCTTCCCAAAAAGGCCAAAAACCAGGGTATATCCGAGTGTTCTCAGTAAATACATGTATATATGCGACTATTTAGGGAAAACCCGCATGTAAACGTGACTGTGAAAGCAAAACCCGCGTACAAGAAGAAAAAGAGATAAAAAGAAGGCAAACAAACAAACTGAGACAAAATTTACTCCTGTAAGACACTACTAGGAAAACATGCCCCCAGACCCAACTCAGAAACAGAGAAATCAAAGCAATTCAAGAACATTGAATGCCGCTAAAACCCCCAAAGAAAATGACTAGGAATTTCCCCAGTGGAGTCGCCAATTCAATTACGGAGAAAAATTCTTATGGCTTGGGGTGTACCACAACAGATAGAGTAACCATAGAAATCAATCCCTTCCCAATATGCAAGAGAAATAACAACTCTAACACTAAAGGATCTCGAGACACACCTTATTCCAGACGGTTGATGTAGATCCCCGTTGAGATTTTTCCAATCCCACTTATGTTAACAATTTGCTCTCTCAACAATAGCAAACAAGACAAGCATGTTATATAATGGTGTTAGACCTACTCTAGCATATATAATCAATAATGTATAAGCAATTAAAATCATCCATGGATTCAATATTCATTTAAATGCACATCATTGGACAGGAGAAGTTATTTCTATTAATATAAATAAAAGATTACATGAATGAAAACCTCTATTGGCACATCCGCAAACAGGAGAAACAAAGTCCTCCACTTGGGCCTCCACCACCTCAATCCTCCATCTCTTGATAGCAAGCTCACAAGTAATGGAAATCTTGGAAGAACACCAAGTGCTCCAAGCGACAAAGGGATGCAAACTCAAGTATAAGCAAGCTACGACAACAATGGACTATAGTTTTCTTTCTCTCCAATTCCTCCTCTTCAATGTATCCAAAGGGTTCCTTATATAGTGCTTCACTAGGGTAATGGAAGGTCAAATCCAAGTGATCTCGAGGCATATTGAAGGCCAGGAGACAAGTGACTTGGATCCACATCAAGGAAAACTCCAAAAATATTTGGCCTTTTGCACACATCCCAATGTATGCGGGTTTAAGGGTTATATCCGCATTTATATGCGAGAAAGGGTTTAAAAGTCACATACAACAAATAATTAGTGTTTTTAGGGATGATCTTGGAAACATAAAAGGTACAAAAATGGTCCATGTGGTCCAAACAGTCTGCAAAGGGACAGGGAAGGCCATAAATGTGTGATCTACCATGTGTGGTAAAATTAATTGTAATAGTTTCGATGTTTGTTTTATTTTTTTTATTTTTTATCATCTAAAATTAACCCCTCCTCCCTTTCCTGATTAAGGTCCACTTGGACCGAAAGAGATTCCTGGAGGTTCTCCTTTTTTAACAAATAACACAGCTTAAAATCCTTAAAAAACTTATCAAGTATCCATTGTGTATGCTCTACACTGGCTACGGTTCGTCCAATCAGTCAAGCTGCATCAAAAGCAATGCAAGTGAATAGAATAATTAGGATTCACTTTCCCAATTAACCACCTCAAGCGAAAATCCAACACCTCAATTGAACCGTAAATGGCGGTAAAATACACAAAGGAAGTGGGAACTACTGGACAGTGACCTCAAGATGCTGATCTCTATTACATCCTAACAGGTGTATTATGAACACAGTCTTAGAGACTCCATTCATCCCACATGTTCCTTGGGAGTAGCTGTATCGGTTGTCACTTTTGGACATAATCCAAGTGCCCCCTAGGTATATTTGGGGTCCCCCCACCTAATTTAATTAACTCATCATACATTAACTTAAAATTTTACCAAGGTCACTTTCAACACCCATTTGTATTTCAACAACAATCTCATTTGTGGACTCCATTCTTGGCACTGATCTAGTTGATATTTTCATATGTTTTTGCATTACTGCTTTGGAAAGTTTTTATTTCTATGATGTTGTGGTATAACAAATATTGCAAATATATTGTGTCAAATTCATTTGTCAAAAATCCTAAAAAACTTACTCATTTAATACCATCATCATCTAAGTAACCGGCCTTAGTAACTCGTAGGGTCTACCCCCCCTGGCTTCGTTAGGAGCTTGCCTAAATGGAGGAGTCAAGAACAAGGTGACAGCCTTGACTCGAGACTTGCCCCCATATACATACCAAGTGGATTGAATATTTCTGCCACGTTCCCCCCCGGATGTGTGAAAGGCGGAAACAATCCCCTTCCAAAAGAATCGTTGCCTCAATTTCCTATAAGTTTTGAAGATCTCTAGATGGCGAGCTAATGGGGAATCATGTGCTTCTTGTAAAATTTTTTACTTGAGATTTGAAACTTGAACCAAATAAATTCTTCCCTTATTATATTATCCCATTCAAAATCTTGTAGTTATCATCCCCCTTGATTCCATCTAATACATCACAAGCAAATTCATCTTTGGCATATTCAACTAGTAACATGTTTTTCCAATCCTTGGCAATGTCCATGAGAGAAAAAGAAGGTCTTTGAGATAATGAATCTGCTAAAATTTTATTCTTTCCTTTCATATATTCAATATAAAAATAAGAATATTGAATGTTTCTTACCCACTTTTTTTTCCTTTCATTTAGATCCTTTTGGGTGAGGAAGTGCCTTAGACTATTGTTTTCAGTTTTCACCACAAACTTGTTTCCTACCAAGTATTGTTGAAACTTGGCCAATGTATGCATGATGACCAACATTTATTTGGAATATATGGAGTAAGGTTTTTCATGAGGTTTCTACTTTATGCTCTCAAATTCTATAGGTTGTTGGCCTTGCTTTAGGACAACCCCTATTCCTTCACCTGAAGCATCACATTCAACAACAAAAGGCTTAGAAAAATTAGGTAATGCAAGTATGGGACAATTACTCATTACCTCTTTCATTTTTTGGAATTCCTTTTCATCCTCTTAATTCCACTTGAAATCATCCTTCTTAGTGAAATCACTGAGTGGAGAAGTCAACTTGGAGAACCTTTTTACAAACTTTCTATAATAGGTGCATATTCCAATGAAGACTCTTAATTCGGTGATGTTTTTTTGTGATGGCCATTTTAAGATAGCCCTGATTTTTTCCATGTGTACTTTAACTCCTTCTTTCCCAATAATGTTCCCAAGACACCTTATTTCCTTCGTCCCAAATTCACATTTAGACATCTTATCAAACAAGGACTATTCTTTCAAAGTTTTCAACACAACCTCTAGATGTTGCAAGTGCTCTTCCCAAGTTTTACCGTAAATGAGAATATCATCTAAGAAGGAAAAAAAAAACCTTCTAATATTCTTGGAAAATATTCTATTCATGCATTCTTTAAATGTGGTTGGAGCATTGGTTAACCCAAATGGAATAACAAGAAACTCAAAGTGACCATAATGACATCGAAAAGCAATCTTTTGCACATCTTCTTCCTTCATTCGAATTTGGTGATAACCTGATCTAAGGTCAATTTTGGAGAAATATTTGGCTCCAAATATATCATCCATGAGCTCATAAATCATAGGAATAGGATACCTATTCTTCTTCTTGATAAAATATGATCACCCATTGTCTTCTTTTCTTCCAAGTGTGAACTACTGCTATCTCCCATTACTCCTAATTTGCTTCCAAATTGGCTAATCAACAATTCAAATCCTTTCATAATATTATGGTTCATTTTCTTGGTTGTTTCATAAAATATATTTTGTATGAGTTTAATATATTCCACCTTCTCATGATCAATGGGTCCCTTCCCCTCGCTTGCCATAGTTTCACCAGAATGTGCCTCTTCCTATAATACCTCTTTTCCTTCAACAGAAACACCTTCAACTTTAGGATCTAAGGGTGGTATATTATTGATTTGAATCCTTTTTAATACCATCAGGTTCCAATACCATTCTCTGATACCACTTTTAATGTCCCTTTTTTAAATTTATTAAATAACCATTTTTTTCACTTTTTCCCCAATTTCGACCTTAACTAGTTTTGATGTCTAGACCTCCAAATTGACCCAAATGCTACAAAATTTTCTCAAAAGGTACATGATGATATTATAAATTAAATATTATTTCCATGTATTTTTTATGAGCCCCCAATTACTTCTTCAAACTTGTTTAATGTTCTATTCAAAGTAAGAGTGTTTACTAGCAAATTGGGGCTCTAATTCCCCCTAGGTAATTACTGGAAATGGCTTCTCAAATGGTCCCAAAATCACTCAAATTTATGAAAAGATCCATGGGATGTGTAAATAATTTTTTTTAATTCTTATATGCATCATGGTTCAGTTTATACAGGCTAATATGACTCTTTCCAAAATAGCTCCCAAATCACAATTTTGACCTTTGGGGAAAATGCACCAAATCTTTTCCCAATGCAATAAAAATGAGTGAAATTGATTCCAATGATTAATTAATCAACATGAGAATTGAAATAAACATTAATTAAATTCAATTCATCATACATTTATCATATATATATTCCTCCATTCGAAATAATAATCATTACCATAGCATATATCAAAATAGAGTGGAAATGGTCATTGCTTGCTCATTAAAAGTCATTTTGACATACAAATATTGGGTATTTTGGCTTGAAAATTTTTGAGAATGAATAAAATATAATATTTAATTGATTAAAATCATAATTATATCAGTAATATCTCTCCCAAAGAGTACATGAGCTCACCCAAGGCGCAATCCCTCCATGAGCATGAATATGCAAAGAAAACTAGAAATGGTTGATAGAGAGTACTGCAATAGAAGAATACTTATGTTGTCCTATATATTACATATGAAAATAAGAATCCATTAATGCTTCATTAAATACCTTATTGTAATCTCCAAACACCAACCTGGATGGGAATCTTTCACCCTCGAAATTAGTTAAGGCAAGAAAACTAGTCATCCACTAGCTCTCACAATCCACAAATGACAATTTCTCAAATGGTCAAAATCCATTATCTTGGTTGCTTCATATAATTTATAAACATCCTTAGCCTTATAATGTTCCCAATACATCCACAAACTCAATCCAATTTGAATTAGGGTGTGTTCTCATGATTTGCCATGTGTCCTCTCTTTCCTAGCCTTCCACCTTCCCCAAATTTGAGTTGGAGCCCATTGAGCTTCCCCAAATCACATGAGTTCTCTTGGATGCTCTATTTAGACTTGAAATGTTATATATGTCAGATTTTATCCTTCATATCTGATTTGTGTCATAGGTTTCATAGAATCTTCATCATTGTTGTTATAGAGCTAGGGAATCTAGTACAAGTGTCTCACTAGCTCCAAAATGACTCTTCCTCTCCCATGTAAGTTACATATCCTCCAAAATTAGAACTATTATGCATATGGCCAAGTTTTTTATCCTTCTAACCCATCCAAAAACATTAATTCTTCCCATGGATTCGAAATTTCAAGAGGAGGATGCCATTTGGTCCAAATTTCTAGCTTGTGTGGGCCCCATAGTATCCATGTGTCTCCATGCTCCATGGCCACTTCAATTTTCTTGTGTATTTATTCAATATGATACATTATTAAATATTTATCCAATTCTAATGTACAAACATAATTTATTATCACCCTTACTAAAATTCCAAATGTATGCATTCAACCTAGGGAACTAGTAGGATTGATGGAGTTGTCCTGCTATGCAATTATTTGAATGGGGACATTACAGTCCTCCCCACTCAATATTGCTTTTCCTTAACCAAGTTCAGATTTGGATGTTATAAAATATTCTCCACTTCCCATGTGGCATCTTCACTTGGGAGGTGAAAGAGGAACTGAATTCTCAATTTCACTATATGTTGATCAACAAATATTCAATAGCTATGTAGGTACCTTCAAAATCACTGCAAAAAAACTTCAATTCACAAAAATTTACTAGTTCAAATCTATACAACTTAACATGAGCATTTTTTCTAAGTCCATCACACCTCGAGAGACTTCTATGGACATAATCCATATGGATCAATGTTAAGATTCCTGTAATTATGTGGAAACTCAACTGCTTCTAGTCCAAGCATGGAGGTTAGTGAGGTTTGCTGCTAGCCTGGATGTTGGTTCATTGGTCAATACTAAGAGGGTAGGGTGAATTATTATTGTACTTTTTACTATTTTAAGAACTTTTAAATCTATCATTAGAAACACATAACAAGAAGAATACACAGAACGCAATTTTAATGTGGAATCCCAATAGGGTAAACCACCAATACGTCCTATTACTACAAAATTGTTATTTACAAATAGTTATGCCTGCTTCTACATACAAGGATGATATTACACCCTATTTACCAATACCAATCAGAATGAGGATATGACCCCCTAGTTTATCAGCAGTGATTGAAAGGATGCTACAACACCCTGTTTACCAATGCCAATTGGAAGGAGGCTATGACCCCCTGGGTTATCAGCTACAACTGAAAGGAGGAAACAACCCCCTGTAGGCTTGTTTTCTTCCCTAGAGCCACCTTTCCACCCTGATATGTTTCTCATGACTTGTCTCCCACTGAATTCTATCACAACCACTAATCTCTGATTCTAATCATGTAATTTGAACTGTAGAGCCATCTTCCTTCTTACTTAGGTCGTTGCTTAAATACTTCTTAGCATTTAAGCTTCTTTCAATAGTTACATCTCTTCAAACTGAACAAACACACCTTTCATTTTTGCACCCTTTCATATCTGAATATCACACCTTCCATAATGTCCTCACGTTATTCCATTGATCCTGCACCTCAGAGATCGTTTTCGCAGCTTGGAAACCATTTCTGCACCTTTGTCCAACGTTTGTAGGTGCTTTCGTACTTCCAAACTTCTTTTTGCAGGATCAACTTCTTGATCCAATCAGATTCAATGATCTTATCTCTAAGTCAATCTGGATTGTCGACCTAACCATTGATTTCCGCCTCAAAATCATCCTTCTGCACCAAGATTCTGTTTCAGCAATTTCCCACCGTTGATCTTTGTCAGGAATTTTCCTGTTCGTCGATCTCTAGATTGCAAGATGCGGGATGAGGGATGTCAACTATCCACTTTTTCCTTTCCACAAACTCCTTTCTGTAATATTCTTTCCATAATTTTCCTTCCACACTGTCAATCTATTTTAGCAGAACTAACTTCAGTCGTCTGATATTTCTATATTGCGAGATGCAGGATGCAGGATGTGGAAACATAACATTTTGACTTTTTGCAAGCTCCTTTCCCCAATTTTTCTTTCACATCATCAATATTTTGTGTATTCTTTCCTAACCATTGATATTGAGGATTGCGGGATGCAGGATACAGAATCACACTTTCCTATTTTGGACTTCCGCAATTTTCTTCCACAACTTTGTTTCCGCATTGCACATTGTAGGATGCGGAGTGAGGAATCACACTTTTCTATTTTGGAATTCCGCATTTTCCTGAACTGTTGATTTCCTTTCAGATTTACCCTTGACTGTCTGATCTTGATATTTTGTGGAACTTTGGCTTTTCTGCTTATCTTTTGCAGTATGCTTCCTAACTGTCGGATCTTATGCAGGATGCTTCCTAACCATCCATTCTAGAACTAACGCAAATATGCATTTTGTCTTTACAGATTACACAAAAACTGATCCTCGTTCATCAAATCTCACGCAAATAACTATGGCTTCTCATCATCATGCCATGTCATCACTATCTTTGTCTATGCCACCTCATCATTGTGTCATTTTGTCTTTACTTTGACTTACGTTGTGTTAACTCTGCCATGGTATATTTTTACTTATCCTTTGTACTTCATAAGCCATCACTACCTTAGTATTTCATCATCATTAGGACACCATCATATTCCATGTCATCATGTGCTCATGCCACATCCTTAAATTTTCCATTCCATGTCATCACTACCTTAGTCTTTCACTGAGTTTGTCTTTCCATCATATCCACTGGTTATTCCTTTTCCATTCGTGAACACCTTTGACTTCAATGACAACTATATGCTCAAATTTTCCAACGATATCTGTTATATTTTATCATTTAGTCAATATGATCTTAGGATCTTATCTGAGAGAATAACATGCACAACAATAATCACAAGAGACAAGAGACACCAATATTTTTCCTCGGGGAAACCATAAAGGAGAAAACCCCACAACTTCCTCAGAGATAGAATGAGCACCAATGGAAAAAGTAAACCCCAAAGATAGAAAGATGATCTCCAATAGTTGTTCTCTCTCTCACTTGTGCGAGATCCTTTTCTCTCACTCATGCGCTATAGTTGAGTGAGTGAGTGATTCAAATAGAGAGGCTCACTTTCTATTTATACTATTTTTCCACTTGACAATTACTTACCATGGACGACCTCACTAAGAGAGTCTAATAACCCTAGTACCCCTCAACTATGGGGAATTTTCCCTGACTTACAAAGGACTATTAATCTCTATGAATTTACATGACTTGATTACATTAATGATTCTCCCAATAGGAACATTGAGGTACAATGAAATATAATACATAAGATATACAAGTGATTACATTCCAAAGTTACAAATACATCAACACTCCCTCTTAACTAGGAAGGTATTCTCTTAACACAATTCATCAGCACAAGTTTTCATCACTGGATCATAATAATTACTGGATCATCATCAAAGGTGTATCATAATCATCATCATTGCTCTTGCTATCTCGATAAAAATGGTGTTATCTCTCAATTCTTCACATCATAGGATGGTTTTAATTCTACAGAGCCATCCCTTTTTCATGCTAGTTGTAGCACTATAGAGCCAACCATTTTTCATGCTGGTTGTAGCTCTCCATCTATAGAGCCAACCCTTTTTTATGTTGGTTGTATTTCTATAGATCCAGCCCTTTTTCATGATGGTTATATGCCTTTCCTTCTGCAAGGACTTCCTCTACAGAGCCAGCCCTTTTTCATGCTGAATGTAGTTCTGCAGATTCAACCCTTTTTCATGATGTTTATAGGCCTTGCATTCTACAAGGACTTCCTCCACAAATCCATCCCTTTTTCATGCTGATTGTAGTTCTACAGAGCCAACCCTTTTTCATGCTAGTTGTAGGTCTTAGCGCTTACATCTGAACATGGGAGGAACCAATTCTAACACCATGTCAAAAAGGCACAACCCTTACATCTGACCATGGGAGGAACCTAACCTACCACCATGTCAGAAAGGCACAACACTTACATCTAGCCATGGGAGGATGCGATCCTACCACTTTGTCAGAAATGCTTATGGACTCATCACTTCCCCTTGGAAGGAACCTCGATCTAGAGAACACCAAGATTCTCCCTGAAGTACTCAAACTTCACTCTGGCCAATGGATTGGTCAACACATCGGCTATATGTCCGTCTGTTGCAACATACTAGAGCTTCACTACTCCTCTATGCACCATATCACTGATATAGTGATATTTGATCTCGATATGCTTTGACTTCTCATTGAACATGGGGTTCTTTGACAACTTCACACAACTCTAGTTGTTGTAATATATACAAGTAGCATCCAACTGGATATCAAAAAAATTAGATAGTAGCTTCCTCATCCACACTACCTCACAACTAGTCAAAAAAGCTACATGATACTCTACTTTGGCTGTACTCAGTCCCATGCGGGAATGATTCTTGCTAAACCAAGAGATCACACCTGATCCCATACTGAAACAGCACCTCTAAGTGCTCTTCCTATCAATGGCATTTCCTGCCCAATCTGAATCCACTTAACCCTCCAGGTTAATATTCTCATTTGCCTCATACATGATCCCATAGTCAACTGTACCCTCCAGGTACCTCAAAATATGCTTTGCAACAATCAGGTGAACATGTCTCAGATCCATCAAGAGCTAGCTCAATGTGTTCATGGCAAAGAAAGTATTTGGTCTCATATTTATCAGTTACATCAAGGACCCAATCATCTGATGATACATCAGTGCATCAACTAACTTCAATGAAGCATCACTCAATAGCTTTAGGTTCGATGCCATAGGTGTGACCATGGCCTTAAAGTCCATCATATTGAACCTCTTTAGAATCTCTACTGCATACTTCCCTTGTCCCAAGGAGATTCCATCTGCATTCTGCCACACCTCTATGCCTAGAAAGTAGTGCATCATACCTAGGTCTTTCATCTCAAACATGACATCAAGATTCCTCTTCGTGTCAATAATCAACCCATCCTCTCCAGTCACAAATAGGTCATCCATGTATAGTATGAGTATCACTGGGTTCCCTTCCTCAACCTTGTAGTAAAGGTTGGAATACGCTTTACTCTTGGTAAAGCCCAAGCTAGTTAGGAAGCTGTCAATCCTACCATACCATGTCCTGGGTGCCTATTTCAAACTATACAGGTCCTTCTTTAATTTGCACACATGAGTCTCTCTTTCATGTGTCTCAAAACCGAGTGGTTGCTCCACATACACTTCCTTTTCCACTACACCATTCAAGAATGCAGTCTTGATATCCATCTAGTGTATCTTCCATTTCATCACTGCATCCAGAGAAAGTACTAAATTGATGGAAGTGTATCTGGCTATAGGTGCAAAAATTTCTTCATAATTTATCCCTTTCTTCTGGGAGAAGCCACGTGCCATAAATATTGCTTTATATTTCTCTATGATGCCATCTACAACATTCTTGATCTAGTAGATCCACTTGGAAGTCACAACAAAATTCCCCTCTGGTCTTAAGACAACATCCCAGATATCATTCTTCATGATCCACTGGTACTCCTAGATCATAGCATCCTTTTGTTCTTTATTTTCTTCCTCTTCTTCATAGTTGGAAGGTTCTTTATCAATGATGTCACATAATAGGGCTCCATAAGCAGAGTAGGACCTAGTTCTCTTCTTTCTCTATGCATTTCTTCTAGACCCCCATATCTTTCTGCACCTTGGATAGCCTCTTGTACCCAGGTAGGTTTCCTTTTGTAAGGATTCTTCTACTGGGGTGGATCTATAGTTTCTTGGGGTTCTTCCATTTCTCGATCTTCTTCTAGAGTTGCTTCGTTCATAGTTGTATCTTGGATCCTGGGTACTTATGTTTCTTCAAGTTCTGCAATAGGTCTTTTTCTGGATTTGTTGTAAGATGAGTCTTTGTCAAATTTCACATCCCTGTTGATGTCGATCTTCTTGAATCCTGGGAAGTATATTATGTAAGCCTTCGATCTTTCACTATATCCCAAAAATATACCCTTCTTTCCTGAAGGGTCTAACTTTGTCCTATTTTCTTTCAGAATGTGAGTGTACACTAAACAGCCAAATATTCTGAGATGATTGACTTTTGTTTTCTTGCTGGAGAATACTTCTTCAAGTGTCTTGTTCTCAAGTACTCTATGTGGAGTACGGTTCTGTACATACACAACTGTTCTAGCATCTTCTGCCCATAGATGCATGGGAAGATCTTGGTCCTAAAGCATTGCCCTTGCAGCTTCCATAATCATTCTATTATTCCTTTCTGCAACCCCATTCTATTGTGGATTATATGGAGTGGTCAACTCCCTCTTAATCCTTGAATCTCTACATAGTTCCTTGAATTCATCTGATGTGAATTCTCTGCCATTGTCTGATCAAAAGGTCTTGATTTTCTCCTCTGTGTGGTTCTTGGTCAAGGCTTTGAATTATTTGAACTTACTGAATGCTTCATCCTTGATTTTCAAGAAATATATCCATGTCTTTCTATAAAAATCACCAATGAAAGAAACATAATATACATTCCCACTCAATGAACTGGATGAGATCGAACCGCATACATCAGAGTGGATGATTTCCAACATTCCTTTTTCCTTGCTCTAGCTACTTGGAAATGTCTTCTTTCTGTTCTTTCCTTTCGCACATCCTTTGCAAACACCTTCATGTTTTATCTGTATTTTTGGAAGAGCTTCAACATCTTTTCTTGCAAGTAGTAGTGCCCTACAGTGCACATGTGCAATCCTTTTGTGCCAAAGTTCACTAGGCTCTACTGATTCATGGACCAAAGCTTGTTCTAGTTGGCCCTTTAATTTATATATTCCTCCCTCTTGCTCTCCAATCACTACTGCATCATCTATAGTCTTTCCCTTTGGCCACATAAGGACTTGGCCATCTACAAACGCAACCCTTATGCCTTTTTGTTACAGAGAGAAATTCCTATGGCTTGGCGTACCACAACAGACAGCTTAACTCCAGAAATCAATCCTTTCCTATATGCAAGAGAAACCAAACAACTAACACTAAAGGATCTTGATTCGTACCTTATTCTAGACAGTTGGTGTAGATCCCCATTGAGCTTTCCAACTTCATCTTGAATTGATGAATTGCTTCCTCAACATTCAATAAACAAGACAAGCATACTATATATAATTGTGTTAGCTATACTCTAGCATATATAATCAATAACATATAAGCATTTGAAATCATCCATGGATAAAATATTCGTTCAAACACACATTATTGGACAGGAAAAGATATTTTTATTGATATAAAATCAAATATTACAATGAATACAACCTCTATCAGCACGTCTGCGAATCGGAGAAACCGAGTACCCCACTTGGGCCTCCACCACTTCAATCCTCCATCTCTCGATAGCAATCTCATAAGCAAAAGGTAAGCTTAGGAAGAACACAAAACTGCTCCAAGGGACAAAGGAGATGCAGACTCAAGCACAAGTTTCGGCAACAATGTACTATAGTTCTCTTGCTCTTAATTTCTCATATTCCTTCATTGTATCCAAAGGTTTCCTTATATAGAACATCAATGGGGTAATGAAAGGTTGAATCTGAGCGATCTCAAGGCATATGGAAGGCTAGGAGACAAGTGAGTCGGATCCACATCAAGGAAAACTCCAAAAGAATTTGGATTTTTGCACACATCCCGATGTACACGGTTTTAGAGGTCAAACCCACATATATACGCGATAAAGGGTTTAAAAGTCATGTATAGCAATTTAAGCATGTTTTTAGGGATGGTCTAGGAAACATAAAAGGAACAAAAATGGTCCATGGGATCCAAGGAGTCTGCATAGGGACAAGGAAGGCCATAAAAGTGTGATTCACCATGTGTGGTAAAATAAGCTATAACAGATGCCCCCTAATGTGTGAGGTCAGAGGGGCATACGATGGATGAAATACATTATAATTCCATCCCAGAAATGAAGTGATGAAGAACCCAGTGGAAGAACCAGCCACCCAATCAGCACTATACCATGATACAACTCTGCATATAACTATGAATACATATAGCAGTCCTGGATACATAAGAGTACAATGGCCATGAATAGGCATGATATAATATGACATATGTGGTCATCGCCACGTACAATATATACATAGATCAAAATCTCCATGATGAAGATATCCATGAAGACTGAAGATATACAATGATTCAAGATCTCCATAATGGCTAGAAATATCTGACATCTACTAGAATCAAGTCATGAGAGCTGAAATCTCATGAACACTAGCAAGATCAAGGAGGTAGCATATATGAGATACCACCAATCTGGAAGTTCTTCTACACAAATTTCTATGAGTACATGTCCTACTATGTGAATAGAGGTGTCGAGGTCAAACATAGTAGTCCATTGTCTGATTACAGGTCATTGATGTATACAATTAATAGACGCGAGATCACCCACCAATAATGAAAAAGGGAATCAAGGTACTAGAGTGCAAACTAGCAAGTGTGAATAAATGTGTTGAGGTTGAACACATGAGAGAATCCATCGATCAGGGGACATTGATGCATTCCCAAAGAACTGTCGATGGCGAGAGAACCTACCACTGATGACTATAAGTCTCAAGGCACTCAAAGATGACTCTAGATTCCTATCCCAAAATAAATGATCTAAAGTCGATGGGATGAAATCCCCTGGAAGGAGGGCATTAAAGCATCCCCCATCATCCAACACGAGGTACTCAGCAAAGCTGTATAATGTGGAAGGACTCGATCATAAAGTGCATGAACTAGTAACTGTACCAGGAATGGCCGACATGGAAAGTCAAGATAACTGAGGAATGGCCGACTCAGGTTTCAACTTCCTTTGAACAAGAGCATAACGGCAAATGGTGACTGAATGTAGGTAGCATAGACTCGATATGCAAAACTAGGACATCTATACAACACAGGAGGCATCGACAAAGGCTCCATAGGGACTGGAAGCTTAACCAGTCAATGGAGATAAATTTAGATAAACAAGTACAGCTCCTAAAGTCAAACTATTAACCCAACCAATGGATGTGATATATAGTGCTCTGTTCGAAGGCAACACGACTCGACTGCTGCCAAAGATAACATTTTTCCTTGTCCAGCTTTTTGGTTTTTTAATTTTTTTTGGACTTTTTCAAATATTTGAAAAGCTTGAAAAAGAATAAAATTCCTTTAAAGTTACAGAATAGGAGGAGACGAGTGTCAAATGGGAAAACAAACTAGTTCCAAGCAGTGGAACATACCTATGCTCAATGCAAGGATACATGTGTAGGATAGTGACACTCAGGGGAAAGTCCCCTCTCAGTAAAATAGGGAATCAAGCTATAAAGGATATATAAAATGGCTTTGCATGGATAGACATGATACAAGCTCGGGCTATATAGCTGATACTCAAAGTCAGGGAATCCGGCATAAGGCTCACTGAGGCAAGAAAAGCCCATGATAATGCAATTACAACTTGACATAGGGGAGTCCAGGGTAAATAGGCTAGCAAAAGATCAAGAGGAGTATGAGGCTCTTGCGAAATGTCATGGCAATACTATACAATGGACTCCCACACCCTAAAGGACAAAACTATCAGCATGGGCACCAAATGCAAATAAGGCGTTGACTAGGGTACCCATGTAAGGTCAATCTCTACCATTCAAATCATGCCACTTCTAAAACAGCAAGAAGGTTCTATGACAAGATAGAATGGGTTCATACCTATAGCTATAATGAAATGGTCATAAAGTCATGCAAAATGCAAATGGTGGTGAAACCTAACCTATATGCCAGTTTAGACATGATACCTGAAATCGGCACGAACAGGTCAACCCAACGGTCGAAACGACGCTCAGAACGGTCTCCTACATCATATATTAGTAAAAAAACGGTCCAAAAGGATTAAAAATGGTCCAAACTATAAAAAAGGGGGTAAAAATTTTCAAAATTTTGAAAAATTTCTATAAGTAGTAAAAAATTCAAAACATTATATAACATTTGAAATTTTTACCCAATTGAGCTCAGAACTTCAACAGCAAATTCCGGGAGATCCATCTGGTGGAATCCACTACCATTTTTCCAGGTAATTACCCATGCCCTGCTCTTTCATTTTCATGCAAATTCTATAATTTTCCATGGTCAAATTAGGATTCTAGGCCATTCTAAAGTGCACGGTATGGCCCACACGGAAATCAAGGGTTTTTCCACATACAGGGATGGATATACACAGAAAATACCCTCAAAGTCGCATACATACGCGGCTGTTTAGTAAACAGACACATATGAGGCCACGTTCAAGGTTTTTTAAGTGTTCTAATGACTCAAACTTGAATTTAATGTGCAGGATGGTTCTAGAATGGAGAGAATGTGAGCACGGGGATGTAGAAGAAGTAGTTCGTGGTGATCTAATGGCATAATAGGGTCTTCATGCATGCGGGCTCTACAAGTTTTGGTGTCTCGGTGGCTTAAGGGCCAAACCAAGACTGCTGCAGATGCTAGTAGACTACTGGGATCCAGACTCAGAGTCTTTCCAGATTGATGGGATGTCCCTCACCATAGAAGTGGAGGACATATACTTTATTACTGGACTTTCCCGATGGGGGGAAGTGGTGAATTTATGGTCTCGGGGGCCCGGAGGTGGCCTCACCATCGATGATTACATAGCCATGTATTGTTATCCGGACATGGAGAAGGTCGGGATTCATATCCCAACTAACTCCATACAAGTGCTAGGCCTAAAGTCCATACTATTGACATTGGGCAGGATAGCAGGGCTAGCTTCACTCCACCAAGCCTCATGGCCTCTAATGTTCTATGCAGTGGAGTGCATGAGACCCACCATGTACGATTGGAGCACGACACTACTGGACAACATGAAACACCAACTGAGTGAGTGCAAGATGGGTAGAGTATGAAACTTCAGTTTCAGTAGCATACTGAGCACGTTTTTCTTCGAGTGTGTTCTGGGATTGAGCCCTAGAGTTGACATTCCTCTTCACGGGGTTTGAGATCTGGCCCAACAAATTTGGGTAGATGCGATGCATAGACTGGCTGGAGGTAGGGTGTCCAACCCCTGTCCAGCTGATTTATTTCCATGGTGGCGACGGTAGATAGTTGCCATCGATGATTACCCCTATGCGAGGATAGATTTTTGGGGAGACCCCGACATTCCATTACCACCGGGATCGGCATACGGTGACATTGGTAATGAATCCCAACCCTTTTTTTAATATTTTTTTAATTTATTTAATTTTTGTGTTTTTTTATATATGGAATCAAAAAGACATGTTTTTGCGTGACAACACATAGTGACATCCTATCATGTGTATGCAGATGTAGGACCATGGTGGCCTGAAGGCTTCCCTTGTCATAGATGGAGGGGAAGAGGAGATGACATTATGGGTGTGGATGTGGAGCGAATGCTCCAAAGCATTCATACCAACTTCATGAGGCTGACACATAGGGTACCCATGGCACTGGTTGAGGACCCGCCTGAGGCCATGCAGCGTCAAGTGGTGGGTGTGCCATGAGCATGGGTGCGGTTATTCAAATATCTGGCTACAGCCATGGTGACATTCCATGATCAGAACCCCCCTCCTCCTCCCTAGGCTTAGATACCTGGGAGTGATACATTTTGTACTACTATATATTTATATTTTGGTGGCTTGAGAGCCCCATTTTTGTATTATGACACTATGTATTATCACATTTTGGATGTTTTAATGAATTTTTTTTATGATGATCGGTTTATTTATTTACATGTGTAAACATTTATGTTTGTGATGAGCTTACTATCTATGAAACAAATGCCAATCTAAAACATACTTAGCATATGAGCCAACAACTTGATTATTAATTCTTGGAACATGTATGTATGTTATGTTCTCAAATTGTCATTCTAACAATCTCACATGTAAGAATCTCCGTAATAATGTTGAATCTCTAACATGATACAAGCCATTAAGCTATGACACTACTAACTATGAATCAAGACATACCTCAAGAGAGAGAACACCATGTGAAATGGCATCTCGTAGAAGCTCGATAATGGCACTATATTCAGCAACATTGTTTGAAGAGGGTAGTAAACATATGCCTCCTGAAGACAATACCTAACCCGTAGGAGTATAAATCACCCAAGCAGCAGAGGCTGAGTGTTGAGTGTGACTACTTGCACCATCCGTGAATCCTATATAGATGGAAAAATCCATTGACATCTTCCATAAGAAACGAAAGCTAATCAACAAACCTGATCACCATAAGAAAAACCTAACTATGCAAAATGTTGTACAATAATATACAATAGCCAGCCTTGGCTGAAAATCATGCATAGTACTTTTTAAGATAGAGCCCATTTCTAGGATCCGCCAAGGCTATCCCCTCGTAATCTACTAGCTCATAAGCGCCCTTCTCTAACACACATTTAACCACGTAAGGACCATGCCACATGGGGTTTAATTTGCCTGACCCCAAGGGTTCTTTAGCTTGATCCCACAAAAGGACCGAATCTCCTTCACTAAACCTCCTTGGATAGACAGATTTATCATACTAGACCTTAACATGATGATTATTCACTTCTAAAGCCACTAAAGCATCTCGACGCTGCTCATCAAGTTGCTCTAAATGGACCAAACATTCCTCCAATGGAGAAGTGTCTGGTAAGAGCTCTATGTCTAGCTTCAAAAAAGGGATCTCACATTCAACTGGAAATATAGACTCCACTCCATGTACAAGCCGATATGGAGAAAAACCAGTGGTAGTCTTATCTGCAGTCCTATAAGCCCACAAAGCAGGATATAACATAATATGCCAATTGGTCTTGCTTTGTGCGATAGTTCGTTGGAGAATAGACTTGAGTGATTTGTTCACTACTTCAACTTGTCCATTCACTTGAGGGTAATGACAAGAAGAATGCTCCTGCTTATACCCTAACTTCGAGGCCAACTCTTCCATCATATGATTCTGAAAGTGCCTATCATGGTCAGTGACAAGCTCTTTTGGAATACTAAATTGAGTAATAATCTGGTTGAATACAAAGTGTGCAATTGTCTCACTGTCGGATTTAACTGTAGGCGTAGCCTCAGCCCATTTCATGAAGTAGTCAATAGCCACGATAATATGATGATGCCCCCTAGTTGAAGCTAGGTTGTAATCCATGAAATCAAGCCCCCACTTAGTGAAGGGACCGGTAGTGATAATGGGATGTAACGGGGCAAGACATGAGCGCATATTACATGCAAACACCTGGAAAGGGTGGCACTTCTTGACCGCATTAACACAATATTTAAAGATCAATGGCCATAAATAACCCGCTCTCAAGATTTTTTGGGCTGTAGAAAGCCCAGATAAATGACCACCACATGCTTCTCCGTGGCAATCATTCACCACAAGCTCAGCCTCCTCATGAATTAAACAATGACGTAAAATGGAATTTATCCCACGGCGGTACAATGTGTTATCCACTATGAGGTAATCCTTAGAAACATGATGTAATCGTCATCGTTCATCCCATGAAAGGCGAGTAGGTACCTTCAACGTTTGTAAATATATGATAATGTCCCCATACCATGGATCCAAAGTTGAGATCAAGAATATGTGCTCATCGACAAACGTATCTTCACAAGTTTCCTCCTCCCCCTCGCTCAGGAAATTAGATATAAGCTCTACAAAAATCAATGATTTTTTTTATTTTGCCGAGACAAACTCGAGATCGAATTCTTGTAGGATGACAATCCACTTATTATACTTTCCCCCTATCATCCTTCTAGTGAGGACAAACTGAAACGGATTGACATGGGCAACCACCAAGGTCTGGCGAAGGAGAATATAGTGTCTCAATATTTGAACCACATGAACGGTAGCTAGGGAAATCTTCTCCACATGGGAATAATGGATCTCCACATCTATAAGGTTCTAGCTCAAATAATATATGACATGCTCTTGGAGGTCCTCATCCTCTTGAACCAAAACCATACCAATCGTCTCCATAGACACGGCCACATAAAGTAGAAATTCATGGCTATAGTCAGGTGGACTAATCACCATGGCCGATGCTAGGGATCGCTTAAGCGCATTAAAGGACTCCTGGGCTCACTCATCCCAGCAAAAGGTAGTGTCATTCTTTAAAAGACACATAAAGCCTCTAATCAAATTGGAAAAATTCATGACGAATCTCCATAAGAAGTTTGCCATGCCTTGCAAACATTGAATATGTCTAATGTTTTTCAGGGGAGACAATCAAAGTATTGCCTTAGCCTTTAAAGGGTTGACTCTTATACCCTCCTTGGAGACAATGAAACCTAATAAGCAACCAGACTTCACACAAAAGATGCAGTTTTGAGGATTTAACCTTACCAAATAATGGCGGCACCTTTCGAACACTAATATCAAATGGTAAGAATGATGCATTCTCATGCGAGAATGAGCAGCAAGGTCATCCAAAAAGACTTCAATAATCAATTTGAGATCATGGAAGATCAAGGTCATAGCCCGCTGAAAAGTGGCTCTTGCATTTTTAAGGCCAAAGGGCATCTTTTGATATGAAAAGGTACCCCAAGGACAAATGAAAGCATTCTTATGTTGGTCCTCAGGTTTAATCTGTATCTGACTATATCCAAAAAATCCATCCATAAAAGAAAATACCTCGCTTCTCGCACACTCATCCAAAATCTGATCAATAAATGGTGTGGGAAAATTATCTTTAGGACAGGCATGATTCAAGTCATGGAAATCAGTGCATATGCGCATCGTTCCTTGCTTCTTATCAACTGGAATGGGGTTTGAAACCCACTCCATCAAGGGAACAGGATAGATAAAACGGGAACTCAACAGTTTTTCTATCTCAGCCTTAATCACGGGTGCTTTCCTAGGATTCACCGCACATAATCATTGTCGAACAGGCTTAGCATTATGATAAGTTTTAATCTCATGCTCAACAATGCGAGGGTTGATACCTGGCATTTCTTCGTATGATCAAGCAAATACATCATGAAATTCTTTGAATAACTCAATATACTCTTGAATCTTAGCATGGGAACATTCTGCCCCAATATAGATATTCTCAACCTTGTCAAGATCGCGAGAGATATTGATAGGAATGGTAGGAGATATATTTGCCATATTTCCATCAACCATTGGACCAGGAGAGCTTAACAAAACCATGGAACTACCAATTCTCTCACTAAGAATCTCCCTATAGTCTTCACACTCCAAACGGTCAAGCTCGGGAAGAAAATAAGATCTATGATGCAACTCTTCCCAAGGTGGCTCAACCCCAGACATAGCCTCAATAATAGCCTCATCTGAAGGAAAAACACTATCAAGGCAATCATGTGTGTGAGAATACTACACTTCCCATGCAGGCAGTACATAAGGGTCCTCCTCCTCTATCCGCGAAGAGGAAGAACTAGGCTCTACAACAGATCCAAGAATAGCTTGATATACTATCATAGTTGCAGGAAACGGCATGTCTATTTCGATGAGCTCACATGAAGGATTCGGTGTAGGAAGAATCCAAGGATCCTCCATATGGTTTTTGTGAAAAGACACCGATCTTATAGATGACGAAGCCTCACCAGAACTAGATCCTATCATAAGGATGGGTGCAGAACAACTAAAGCTTCCCGTGAGGGATGGATACATGCCAACACCCACACTCCCAGTTGCCAATTGAGAGTGTTGGACAATCAGGATAGAAGCTCCTGAACAGGGATGATTTTAAGGAACCATACTTATTTAAAAGAATATAAATGTTGGCATATCTTACCAATTCTTAAAACGCCAACTATAAAATGTTTGGCGATATTTTTCAAAAAATATTTTAATTTCCACATATATTATATCATTTATATAATAATTTGATGATTTTTAGGGTGAAAAAAGTTTACCCCCTCAAAATTGGGTGAAATAGGGCTTCAAACAATGCAAAATGGTGAACAGAAGTTGCAGCGCCTTCGTCAATAACAGTTTGTTTGACGGTCATGTTAAGACATTCTACGTGAATCAAGAGAGACACATAGTAAGGCAAGCGAGGCTAAAGTCCCACAATTTCAAATTTGATGACAGAGGAAGAATTATCATCATGAAAACCAAGAGAAGAAAGTAAAGCCTTCCTTTGTGAAGGACAAATCTGAAGTACTTCGAGTGCAGACATCGCCCAAGGGGTGTGGCCTAAATCCTCGACAACAGAATAGTTTTGGGCAGCTCGGGCATTAGGATTGTGCCCTGAAAGATTAAGGACTCCCTTAGGAATGTGATGAGCAACTTCAGGTTTATCCACAAGTTTTTCAATACACAAAGGGCTCTCGGGTGGAGCAGGTTCCTTTCCAAGGTCTGGTTGTGATGAACCATAGTCCTTCACACGAGTCACAACCTTATCAGCACACACCATATTGATGCAACCATGACCACTGCAAGCCTCAGGTGGATCTTGATCCTCACCAGACTGACCATGGGTCCTCAAGTTCATGTTTTGATTATGAGGTAAAGGTTTGGTTAGCACAGATGGGCCCTAGGCTATGAATCTCGAGGCTTCTTCTATCCGAGGGCACAAGTGAGTGAGGTGATCATCCTTACATAACTTGCAAGGAAACTTAACCTTACATTTAGGTTGCTTGTCCCCCCAACATTTCAGGCATTCTTGTCATTATAGTTGGCATTTTCATTCCTATTCCCACCCTTATGATTATTTTTACCCTTCTTTTTATTCCTTCCGGGTTGCTGGTTACCCTTCTGGTCCGATGATTGTACCGCAAGCACACTCTCCATTTGGGTGGGTTGAGATGAAGCCAAGGCTTGTCTCGAGGAAGATTGGTTGATAGATAATTGACTGACCTTTTTCACAACCGAATCCACAGTTTTGGTACTTGTACAACCAACAATGCCATCGACATGTGGTCCAGGTTTGACCTTAGGGTCGAAACTAGAATGCGAAGCATTAGGAATGATCTCATATAACAAACTAGATTGAGCATAAATCAAGTCCAATTCCTGTACCCTAAAAATGGCTTGTTCCTTGTTTTGAACTCTGGATGTAGAAACATCCTTTGTTATATAAGGTAGTAATGATTTAAGGAACCACTCGAGAACAAACTCCAGCGGTATGAAGGCTTTAATCAATCTCTTCTGTCTATGCCACCCTTCGATATGGTCGAAGATATGCGTGGCTTTATCTTGTCAAAATGTCGGCAAGAGTTCAGTACCAACATCATAATGCTCTGGTAGCTGGAAGTGGTTGAGAAAAGGCATAGATAAGTCATCGAACAAAGTGAATGCCCCCCTAGGTAGATCTATGTACCATTTTGCGGCAGGCCCGATGAGGGTGCGTTGAAATAGCCTTAAATGGATCGAATATTTGTGTAAGGAATTAGAAGAGCACCATAGGTGAAATATAGTAACATGTTCACTCAGATCTTCTCCTGGTTTTCCCTCGAAATTCCGAGGGAAGCTTATTAGGGACAGCCGACCAAGCTAGGTCATAAGATACCGAATCGTTTGTTAGTATTGACAAGTCAGGAAAATTTAATGTTGCGAGGAAAGGGAGCCTAGGTTGAGCAGGTCTAAGAGGCACTCCCTGATAATTTTGATTCACATAGGACTGATGACCATAACCACCATTTCCATGGCCATAGTAGCCTCCTCCCGTTTGACCTGTATAGGGTGGCATGGAAGCACCATAATGTGGTGTACCTTAACTATGTGGAGCTATAAAGCCATAACTTTCAGAGTAAGTGGGTTATTGATACCATACCCATAAGGTGAATAAGTCTGTGCATACTGCGGTCTATAATAAGGTCCATAAGACATCCCCTGAGATGTCCCATGAGACACTCTGTAAGTAGGAATATACACTCCAGAAGTAATAACTTGACCTCCAGAAGTAGGGATACGACCTCCCGACACAACAGGAGGTACTTGAGTGTGAGGCACAACTGGGAGAGTAGTAGCAGTATGAACATGGCTCGTAGCAACATTCTGGCCTGAAGGACCATGTGAATGAGGGGGAGGAAAAGAATTCGAAGAACAAGGAATAGAGGACAAAGGGACATGTGAAATTATGTACATGGTATTCCCAACAGTCACCCATGTTGGTTCTAATATCCAAATAGGATTACTAACACCAGGTCTAGGACAAACGTGAGATGTGGCCTCCACTGTCGGGATGGAGGGTGTAATATGACTTGTGCTCCCAAATCTCTTCGTGTGGAAAGAAATGAGAATGCCCCTAGGCATAGTGTTAGGATCAAATTCCGTTTTGGAAAAAAACTGTCGTATCATGTATAGGATTACCAAACATGCCATAACTAACATAACTAGTGCTTGCAGGTTCATGGTGAGTCTCGTCGCCCAGCATCCCATACCGATGACCTGTGAATGAGGGATCATAGCTAGAGTGAGTATTTCTTTCATGTGAAGGATCAAACTCAGAATGTACAACCGCATCAGGTGAAGGATCAAATGTAGGAGTAAACTCTCCGTCATCCACGTGAAGTGGAGAAGATAGCTCAAGAATACCATCTTCATGATCTCCCATCGTGTGTGAATCAATGTGGGTATGAGTCTTCCTGGACCGTCTGCTTCTCTCTCCCAAAGGAGGAGTAGATGTAGAAGGCGGAAGTCCTAATAAATGACAAGAACGGTGAGGAGCCGCACCCATATCCACAACGACTCAAAAAATGAAAAAGACTCTCTAAATTATGCAAACCCTAGGCAAGATAACATGCACAAAGCATACACCAATAAAATCTAAAGCCAACCATAAGCAAAAAGGGAAGGATATGTGAGCTCCCGAATGAAGCAGGTATGTCTCGCCTAGGAGAGGATTGAGACTCCCATACACAACAAGCAGGGGTTCGTAACCAATTATTGTGGCCCTCAGCTTCAACGCATAAAGCGATTGTGCTGTCCAACCCCAACCTAGCTGGGACACTCGTAGAATAACCCCTACAAAGTACCCCCTCGATAACCTAGGTAAGGCAACTAAGGTCACCTCAATATAATCAATGCTCATGCAGACAGTTGTAGGTAGGATTGACCCTATGGGCAGGGTAGCAAGGCTCGAAACTCTCGAAAGAGCCCCCAGATACGAATACAATCCTGAAAATATCACTGGTGATACTCAGTTATGACTAGGGGTCATCCCAATCAATAACCGCTCACACTACCTCATGTTTAACTCCCTTTTGAGAGAAGGATCCTGAGAAACACTAATTATACCAAGGAATTTCACACTCTCACCTGGACAGACACATACATGTTGTTTTTTAGTGGTCTTGGAGAATTTACTCACAATGAACTATTCCAAGACCCTAAAACCTAATCTTGTTGGTGTACCCTATCAAAGAAAATAGTCTAATCCACTTTAATTAAGGGTTGATTTTATTTCGCTTTATTACTCAAAAGAGGTAGATGGTTGTGCAACCAATGGTGTAATAACGCAACATGAAGTAAAATGCACACCTAACAATCAATGCAAATCCATTGTGTTGAATGAAAAATATGGCATGCTACTACGTGAAATGCAAATTTTTTCTTCAAATGACAAATGCAATCATTCCTATATGAAGTCCTGACTAATACTCTAAGGAAATCTAGTGCAAGTACAATGCTAAATGCAAAGTGCAATGCATAATGATGCAAAAAAGCAAATATTTTGGATTTTTTGAATAAAAATGAGATATTAAATCAAAATAATGATTCTACTACCCCCAGACTCAGTAAGCACCATCAAATAGCACTCACACAAAGTACTAAAATAAAAGAAATCTAATGCACTAATCCCAAAACAAAAAATAAAAAATGCAATGACAAGAACCTTATTAAAAAAAATTACCCTAAAAAAAGTGTCTCTGGTCAGAAACAAAGGTGTATACAGACTCTAGCAGTATCAAAGGAGACTCAGCCATCATAAAAATCCACCCAGCAATAATCAATCTTCCTCTAGAAGGCAAAACTAAGGGAATACGTGACTCTTTATAGTAAACCTGGATATGTACATGGATATAGTAGTCAAAGCCGTGTGTATACGCTACAGTGAGTAAAAAAATTGCATACAGTAAGAGAAATGTATAAAAATAAAGGCAAACAGATGAACTGCGACAAAATTCACACCAATTTAGACACTACTAGGAAAACATGCCCCCATACCCAACACAGAAACAGAGAAATAAGAGCAATTCAAGAACATTGAATGCCGATAAAGACCCCCAAAGGACAACTACTAGGAACTCCCCAGTGGAGTCGCCAATTCTATTACGAAAGAGAAATTCCTATGGCTTTGGGTACCACAACAGATAGCTTAACTCCAGAAATCAATCCTTTCCTATATGCAAGAGAAGCCAAACAACTAACACTAAAGGATCTTGATTCGTACCTTATTCTGGATAGTTGGTGTAGATCCCTATTGAGCTTTCCAACTTCAGCTTGAATTGATGAATTGCTTCCTCAACATTCAATAAACAAGACAAGCATACTATATATAATTGTGTTAGCTCTACTCTAGCATATATAATCAATAACATATAATCATTTGAAATCATCCATGGATAAAACATTCATTCAAACACACATTATTGAACAGGAAAAGATATTTCTATTGATATAAAATCAGAGATTACAATGAATACAACCTCTATAGGCATGCCTGCGAATCGGAGAAACCGAGTCCTCCACTTGGGCCTCCACCACTTCAATCCTCCATTTATTGATAGCAAGCTCATAAGAAAAAGGTAAGCTTGGGAAGAACACAAAAGTGCTCCAAGGGACAAAGGGGATGTAGACTCAAGCACAAGTTTCGTCAACAATGGACTATAGTTCTCTTGCTCTTAATTTCTCATATGCCTTCAATGTATCCAAAGGGTTCCTTATATAGCTCACCAATGGGGTAATGAAAGGTTGAATCAAAGCGATCTCAAGGCATATGGAAAGCCAGGAGACAAGTGAGTTGGATCCACATCAAGGAAAACTCCAAAAGAATTTGGATTTTTGCACACATCCTGATGTATGCAGTTTTAGAGGTCAACCCCGCGTATATAAGCGATAAAGGGTTTAAAAGTCGCGTATGGAAATTTAAGCATGTTTTTAGGGATGGTCTAGGAAACATCAAAGGAAAAAAAATGGTCCATGGGGTCTAAGGAGTCTGCATAGGGACAGGGAAGGCCATAAAAGTGTGATTCACCATGTGTGGTAAAATCAGCTATAACACTTTTGCATCTAATGGAGAGATGGAGAGAAGCTTCTTCTTTAGTCCTGGTACAAACAAGACATCTTTCATCTTCATAGAATTTCTAGAGTCTATCTTATAGAAGGATTCACCACTACCCTTTATGGGATACTGTTAGTCATCCCCAAGTTTCACTTTGTGGGGTGACTCGTGTTCGAACAGTTTCACAAAGGATTCTGTGAATCTCATCATATGCTTGGAAGCCCCACTATCTATGAGCCAATCATTTCTTGCATGTGTGATAGTTCCCATGAGGGTAGAAATTAAAACATATTCTTTATCACTTGAAGAATATTTACTTTCCTTTTTTACTCACTTTCTGGGAGGTTCATCATCCTTTTCCATGTGAGCATGGTGTCTTATTTTGTTTCCCTTATTCTTGTGAGAGCCAGCTTTTCTTCTAGGACACTCTCTGGAAAGCTATCCTTTCTCGTCACATGTATAGAATCTGATTTTGGATAGATCTCTTCTATATCTTCTAGGATTATCTTTCTAATTCTAGTGAGAATGCTTACTATTTGAATGATGGTAGTCCCTTCTGCTTTTCTTGGTGTGTGTTGTGAGAGATATTCATTTCCCATGTTTTCTTCTTGAGCTACTATTCAAGATTCTTCTTATGAGCATTCCTCCCACAGCCTACTAAAGGTGATTAGCTTTCTTCTAGCACAAATACCTCAAATGAATGAGTCCCGTGACCTAGGGAGACCATTCAAGGTGGTCATCACAATTTCTGCATTCTCTACTTTTTGATCCATTGCTTCAAGTTGTTCTTTGATCAAAGAGACCCTTGTAAAGTATTACTTTATGGTCTCTACATTCTAGATATTCACATTCTTCAATTTATTTTTCAAAGTCATCTTTTGATTTATGTTCTTCCTTTCAAATAGCTTGTTCAAGGAATCAAACATCTCTTTAGGTGTCTTTAGGGAGGACACCTATGGTATAAGATGATCCTTGATTGAATTAGCAATAATCCTCTTGGCCTTAACTACTTTCTTCTTATGTAAGGCCTTATCTTCATCTCCCTCTAGAATTGGAACTTCTCCACTTATGTAGGAGTCCAATTCATTTTCTTCAAAAACCAGTGAGATCCTATACTTCCATGCTCAAAAGTCATCAGCTCCTTCAATATTTTCATCAAGCTTGGTGTGATGAGACATCTTAACTGAGAACCTCAAATGGAAATACAAAATATTTAGATCTTACCAATTTGAGATATTGAAACTGGATCTGGAGTTGATCTTCTACAATGATGGTTTTCTGGTTCAGGGGAAAATTAGGGTTTGACTTTCCCAGAGTTCTACCCAACCAAAAGAATTGATCTTGGTCTCTAAACTTCGATTTTGAGGAGGAGAGAAATCCTATGCTGGGCTCACTCAAAAATTCCACTTATGTGGAAAGTCCTAAATTCCCGCTACAGTGGTAGGTCAAAAACTAAAAATGATCAAAATCAGATTTTGATTCGATAGAAAGATGATCCCTTCAATGGAGACTTATCCTAGCCTCCTTTTGTTGATGATCTATGGAGAGAGACCTAAAAAGTAAGAAGCCCTAGCTTCTGCAGTTGTACAATGTCTTCTTCTCAAGTTAGCTCTAATACCATGTTATATTTTTATCATTTAGTCAACATGATCTTAGGATCTTATTTAAGAGAATAACATGCAAAGTAATAATCACAAGAGACAAGAGACACAAAGATTTTTCCTCAGGGAAACCATAAAGGAGAAAACCTCGCAACTTCCTCAGAGATAGAATGAGCACCAATGGAAAAAGTAAAACCCAAAGATAGAAAGATGATCTCCGACAATTGTTCTCTCTCTCACTTGTGTGAGCTCCTCTTCTCTCACTCATGCACTATAGTTGAGTGAGTGTGTGTTTCAAATAGAGAGGCTCACTCTCTATTTATACTAGTTTTCCACTTGAAAATTACTTAACAGGGACGACCTCACTAGGAGAGTATGATAACCTTAGTACCCCTCAACTGTGGGGAATTTTCCCCAACTTACAAAGGAGGGTTAATCTCTATGACTTTACATGACTTGATTACATTAATGATTTTCCTGATATGAACATCGGGGTACACTGAAATACGATACATAAGATATACAAGTGAATGCATTTTGAAGTTACAAATACATCAATAATCTCCCCCTTTGGAATTGATGGCAACCTCTAAACATTCTCCACCTTTGAAAACAATGACAAAGGATAACCTATTATGCCAATGTTGCACCTATTTTGATAGAGGATTTCCTATCTCTCTTCTTTTTTACAACTCCTACTATCATCATACTTCCCCTTTAAATGCACTTGGTTATTTTAACCAATGTATTATCATTTAACATTTCCTGACTCCCCCTGTCACTGTACTTATTCTCCTTTGTCAACATTTTTGTGACAGAGTCTACACTCACCACTTTTTCCAACACTCTTCCATGTTCTAGGATACATGTTTCCCCCTTTAAAAAAAAAACTATGTTCCTGTTGCCATATATCATTGTCTATTCTTCCTGTAAGTTAACTGGCTTCCACTTTCACTAGAATTCCTTCAGCCTATGCATTTAGATATTCATATAGAAGCCTAGAATATACTGCTCAATTCTTTTGGATTTTAGATCTATATTATCAACTATCTAGAGACCCATAACTTCAGATCCTCAACACAAAGATTACTTTAGTTTATTACATATTTTTTTTGGTCTCACTATCTCGGATATAAGGACTCATAACCTCAACATTTTCCTTTGTCAATTTTGAACTCATCTTTCTACCTTATCAATAGACTGATTTTATTCCTTTTTTAGTTTTCTTCTACTGTCAACAATTTTTTTGTGTCATGACTTCAAATACAAGTGAACATAATCATATTTATCTTCTATTTGATTGCAGACATCATGGTCTTCATGACTCTCACATTTTGTTATTCTCGTGTTACTTCATACTTTCTCTTATGTCATCCATACACCATCCTTGATCACCCATCATCTTTGAAGAAGATAGCTTTCAATATAATTTCAACATTAGATACCAATTGGAATTTTCTGAATTTAACTCCCCTTGAGTATAGGATCCACTCTAATGTTATTTTCATAGGGTTTTTTTTAAATAATGAGAGACCTTTTAAGAAAAGGATCCCACAGTCATCACTACAACCTTCTTCATCACCTTCATCTTTATCGGTGTATTCTTCTACATCACTAAGTAGCTTTCCCTCATGATGAGTGTCATTTTTATCTATGACCTCATTATTCTCAACATCAACTACAAAGACTTCATTAATGACTAAAATTTGTGTTTCTTTTGAAGCTTCTAATTTTTTCATCCACACCTTTTTAGGAGGTGTACTATTTACTTGTCCTTCACCATGTTCTACATTGGTATCCTGTTCCCTTTTCATCCTTTAATTTTCTCTACTAACTGTGCAGTCAACCACCTTGTGACCAAACTTATGAAAGTAATGACAATAAGCATGAAATTTTTCTTTCTTCATAGGAGGTCTTTGGTCTCTTTGTTTCCTAACTGCCATTTTCTTCCACTGTCTCTGAACTTCTACTGGAGCATCACATTTCAATTTACAATTCCTAGCCAAGTGTCCAAAGTTATTACATTTGTAACACTCTATATCAAACCTTTGGAGAGGTTCGAACTGGTTCTGATTCCTTACCTTCATAAGCCTTTCATTTCAAGGCTTTATGACCAAAGTTATTACATGAATAAGAATTACCTAGAAATATTTTCTTATTTCTATGTATTACTTGTCTCTTGGGATCCTCATGAGTTCTGTCTTTTTCATGAAAGGATAAAGCATGTTCTTTTCACTTTTCCTTTTTAACAGGACTCTTCAATACTTTAGCATAGCTCTTTGTACTTCCTCTCTGATTATATAGTGGGAAACTCTTTGGATTCTTCTCTTTAACGAACCCCAAACCAGACCTATCACTTGATGGTCTTTGGCTACTCAGAATGTCATCTAGAATCCTTGAGCTATTCTCAAACTTTGATTTAATGGATTTTTCATCAACTCCTTCTCTAAGTCGAGCAATTTCTTTCTCAAGTTTTTCAGAATCTTGAAATCAATTCCTGAGAAGAACGACTAGATATTCCTCACTCTTCTTGGCCTCTTGAAGTTGGTTTCTCAAATCAGTAATAATCTGATTTTTCTCTTCTTGGTATTTAGACAGTTTTTCTTTCAAAACTTTGTTTATTTTCCTACATCTTTCAATTTCATCTACAACAACCATGCATTCATCTTCTATGTCCACTTTTGATTCCTCATTTGAGTTTGTTGTTCCTAAAAACAGGATTTCATTATCTTTACTCATTTCCTCATCTTCACTTTCTTCCTTGGAATAGAAGTTCTTCTTTTTCTCTTTATACTTCTTTCTACCCTTATGACATCATGATTCTTCATGGTCACTCTCCTCTTGTTTTTGGTAGAAACACTTATGGAAAAAATGTCCAATCCTTCCACAGTTAAAACATTTCAAAGGTAGTTTACCTTTGTATTTCGTAGTGCCTTTATTTAGTCTACTTACAAAGAGGGATTCCTCGTCATCTAGATTTTCTGATCGATTTTTGGAAGTGACTTTAAATGTTTCTTCTTTCTTCGAGTTTTTATCCTGTCCAGTTCTCATCTCATAAGCAATGATAATTACATGCAGATAATCTACTATCAACTTTTTAAGGTCATCTCGTTCCTATAGGGTGGAAACCTTTGAGTCATATCTCATTGGTAATGTTCTTAGTATCTTTCTTACCACTTCTTTTTCTTTCAATTTTCCTCCAAGACCTCTAATAGCATTAACCACCTCATCTACATGAAGAAGTTATTCCCTAATATTCTCTTCTTCTCTAATTTTGAGGCTTTCAAATTGACATTTATATGTCTGCAGTTTGGATTCTTTGACCTTAGATTCTCCTTCATAGATAATCTTCAACTTATCCTAGGATTGTTTGGTAGAAGTGCATTGCATAACCTTAGTAAACACAGTGTTTGTTAATCCACTCAAGATTGCATTTAGGGATTTGCCATTTCCTTCAAATTCACCTAGTTCTATTGTGTCTGTAGGGTACTGGTTTGCCACAAGAACCTCCTTTTCAGTTGCATCCCAAACCTTCCATCCAAGGGACATCAGATGGAATGTCATTCTGACATTCCAATATGCATAGTCTTCTCCTGTAAATAGTGGAGGTCTGTTAGTTTCTAATCCTTCTTGCTAATCCATAGTGGTTTTCATAGAGGATCTACCTTCCAGTGGTTAAACTGTGCTGAAGGAACCTGCTCTGATACTAATTGTTGGTTTATTGGTCAATACTGAGAGGGGGAGGGTGAATCGGTATTGTTAACTTTTTACTATTTTAACAACTTTTAAATCTATCATTAGAAACACACAACAACAAGAATACAGATAACACAATTTTAACGTGGAATCCCAATAGGGAAAACCACCAATATGTCCTATTACTGCAAACATGTTATTTACAAATAGTTATGCCTGCTTATATAGATAAGGATGGTATTACACCCTATTTACCAATACCAATTGGAAGGAGGCTATGACCCCATGGTTTATCAGTTGCAGCTGAAAGGATGCTAAAACACCCTATTTACCAATGCCAATTGGAAAGAGGCTACGACCCCCTAGTTTATCAGCTACAACTGAAAGGAGGAAACAACCCCCTACAGGCCAGCTACCTTCCCTAGTGCCACCCTGCCACCTTGATATGTTTCTCAAAATTTCTCTCCCACTGAATTCTGTAACACCCACTGGTCTCTGATTCTGATCATGCAATTTGAACTGTAGAGACATCTTCCTTCTTACTCAGGTCATTGCTTCAATACTTCTCAGCTTTTAAGATTCTTTCAAAAGTTGCATCTCTTCAAACTGAAAAAACACACCTTTCACTATTGCACCCTTTCAAATCTGAATATCACACCTTCCAAAATGTCCTTTCACATTCTCCCATTAATCCTACACTTCAAGGATCGTTTCTGCAGCTTGGAAACCATTTCCGCACCTCTATCCAACGTTTGAAGGTGCTTTCGTACTTCAAAAATTCTTTCCTTAGGATCAACTTCCTCATCCAATCAGAGTCATTGATATTCTCTCTAAGTCAATCCCGACCGTCGACCAAACCATCAATTTCCACCTCAAAATCTCCTTTCCACACCAAGATTCTGTTTCAGTGATTTCCCATCGTTGATCTTCATCGAGCGTTTTCCTGACCGTTGATCTCCATATTGTGGGATGTGGGATGCGGGATGTCGACTGACTGATTTTTCCTTTTTGCAAGCTTCTTTTCACAATTTTCCTTCCGCAACATCGATCTGTTTTATCGGAACTAACTTCAACCATCCGATCTTTCCAGATTGCGAGATATGGAATGCAGAAAGATAACATTTTAAATTTTCACATGCTCCTTTCCACAATTTTTATTTCGCACCGTCGATCTTTTGAGGAGTCTTTCCTGACCATTGATCTTGCATATTGTGGGATGCAGGATGCAAAATCACACTTTCCTATTTTGGACTTCTGCATTGCGAATTAAGGGATGCGGAATCACACTTTCGTATTTTGTACTTCCTCAATTTTCTTCCGCAACTTTGTTTCCGCATTTTCTTGGACCGTTGATTTCCTTGTGGATTTACTCCTAACTGTTTGATCTTGATCTTTTGCAGAACTTCGGATTTTTCACCTATATTTTGCGGGATGCTTCCTAACTGTCGTATCTTATGCAAGATTCTTCCTAACCGTCCATTCTAGAACTAATGCGGATTTGCATTCTGTCTTTGTGGATTACACAAAAAATGATCCTTATTCATCGAATGTCATGCAGATAACTATGCCTCCTCCTCATCATGTCATATCATCACTACCTTCATCTTTGCCACCTCATCATCATGCCATTTTGTCTTTACTTTGACTTATGTTTCTTTAACACTTCGTTAACTCTACCATGGTGTATTTTTGCTTATCCTTTGTACTTCATAAGCCATCACTACCTTATTCTTTCATCATCATTAGGACACCATCATATTCCATGTCGTCATGTGTGTCATGCCACATCCTCAACTATGCCATGCCATGTCATCACTACCTTAGTCTTTCACTGAGTTTGTCCTACCATCATATCCACTGGTTATTCCTTTGTCATTCATGAACACCTTTGACATCAATGACAACTATATACTCAAATTTTTCAACACTAGACAGAGGCTCTGATACCATGTTAAATTTCATGAACCATATATCTACAAGCCAAAATGAGACCTATCTGGAAAGAAGGATGCGGTGTAATTGAAAAATCAATCTAAACTGAACAACAAATTCATGATAGAAATTTCACATAAATTAGAAAAATATTGCACATACTATCATTACATCAATCTTCATTAATTATTCAGTAATACAATAGTCATGCCATAAGGAGAATGCAAATATTGTGGATAAGATTCAAATTCACCAACTCAAACTAACTAATTAACTAACTCAATGTGGAAATAATCACAACTGGAGCTCATTAGCTTAACTCTAGATAACTAATTCAGTTCACAATTAGTTAACTGGTGAGGTAGGTGGACAAAAGGTGCCACACTCTCTTATATCATGCAAACTAGGGCTGGGATGAGTGGCGGTTAAGTAATTGGTGTTTATTGGAGTATAATTGATCATGTTTCACTACCTACCACAGACAAATGAAGGTGACTACTGGTGGCACTCAGAGTGGGTTCCTATAATGTAGGGATTGGTCCATAGGGCTCCTAAACTCATGCAATCAAGTGCAGTAAGTGGCATATTTCCCTTAGGTGTGTCCTGCATGGACTAGTGGATGATGATGACCTCCTAAGCTAGGAAAAATGAGCAAATAGAATATGTGGGTAAAGGGAGAATTAATTAATCCTAACAGGTATTTCATAGTCCTCGTCTGGATCTGGCACTTCCTCTTCATCTTCAAAGATAAGTCAATATTCCTCCTCTTCATCACAATATTCTCCATCGAGATGAGGTGCCAAATTGTAGTGCCTTCTTTCGTTCACGCTGCAACTTCCTCTTGTTGTCACAATCCTTCTTGTCTTTCCCGACCAAAATCTTCTTCCACTCCATAGGTGTCCACCCTCTTGCTCATTCTCGTTGTCGACTAAAAACATCTCATCTTACTCTATCCATATTTTCCAAGCCTTTCTTGCTACATCACCTAGGTCCTCTGCGCACAATGGTCTACTCATTGGATTCCATCCTCAAGATACCTTTTTCACATACCAATATTTTTATCCATAGTTTTAAAGATTTCAGGTAGCAACGTCGAGGTCATTGGAATAACTCCTTTTCTGCCTCATTGTGTGATTTTATAGTGCCTTCTTCAATCTTAGTAATATATCCCTCTAAAATTCTATCAACCCAGAATTCGACAACCGTAGAGATAGGATTACTGACTCTTTCCAACCTGTTAACACTTCATTTTAACAGTTGATTTAAGGGCCTGATGGAAGTTCAGTAAGGGTCCCAGCCCCTCGAATTTCATGTGACCACCCTTCAACGAGGAAAGCGGCAGGTGTGTTGTAACATTGGGCAGGATTCATAATCAAGGGCTGCGATTGATCGGGGGAAGATCCACGATTTCGAGCCGCTTCGCACGATCAAAGATTCCTTCCCAAATCGTGAAACGTGTTAAAGACCAGAGGCTTTCGATGGTTGAGATGAAGTTTGGGGCAGATCCATGGCCTAAAGTCATTTCACGATCTATACTTGTGCGGATAAAACCACAATCTCAAATCATGAAAAGGTGTAGAGGTCGCAAAGATCAACGGTCGTGATGAAGAGGGAGATAAATCTACGGCTACGGTTCATTTCGCAAGGCGAACTAGCACAGACGAATATCTGAGTTTCCCGTTGCGAAAAATTGTGGGACCCACTCGAATCGACGGCTACATGAAGGGTCGATCTTGATCGACGGCTAAGAACGTCTCGCGATCCAGAACTGCCTGCGGTGTTCAGAAGAGAAAAGTTGGCGGCAGGATGAATGGAACGTAGACAGCAGATATTAAAGATTCCTTTGATCGGACAGCTGGGAAGACTCCCGAGATACAGATTTCCCATCCAGTGTGGACATGACAGCGAAAGAGGTGTTCACACGTGTAATTTTCCCCATTGCAGATTGGCCAATTCCTCCAACACCATTCGGGATACACCTGAGGTGGAAGTCTCTTCCAATGGCACAGTTTTCCCAGTTTGCAAGTATGGCACGTGGTTCGTTTCGAAGGAAGCCATGAGAGAGATAGAGGTTTGATTCACTGAGGTGACAGACCTGGCATTTACACAAGACCAAGGGATGCGACGAACTAAAACAGCATGACCCCACCATCAAGGTAATTGAAAGGGAAGGAGATGGTCAAATCCACAACCCTTGGAACCAGCCTGGAAGCCAAGCAGAAATGGTTTGAAATCTTATCCATGACGAATAATATAATTGAACATCAAGAGGGAAAATCCCCACCCTGGCACCACACATGTGACCATCACAACCACTTTAAGGGTATAGCCCTTCCCGAAGCCATTCCTGCTCCCACTATATAACACCATCCTCCGAGGATCTCTGAGACATCGAACTATGTAGATGATAAGAGATTTAGGGTTGAATTCCAAGAAGTGTCGAAGTCTTTCATAGAAAACCATGACTGTGTGGTTTGTGAAATTAGTTCGACAAGGGGTACTCTTGGTAGGAAGGCATGAAATCTATGTTCTGGTTATCCACACCAGAAAACCACCAACCACTGGGGCACAGATATGAAATACCAAAGGGGATTCACCCACTTCTACACAACCCAGTCTCTGGATGTGCAATGCATGGGTTTTGACATCCCTGCGACGTCCCTCCAGCACTCTTGGCTGCAGTCATGACCTCCGAAGTCTCAGCTCATAGTGGTGGCAGAACTCTTGGAGCAAATGCTTTTACTGGGACCAGGTGGGTCCAAATCCTTCGATGCCATTCCTAAGGGCTCCACTTGGCTGCTTGGCTGTGGGCAAGGAGAAGGTCAAATGCACACCTGGATGCATGGATCATAGAAGAATCCTCCTCGTAAGAGGAAGAAGGTAGTACAAGGATGATAAGCTTCTTAAGTTGCTTATCATCACCAAGCGTTGGGCTACCTTTTCTCCGGCCTCCTCCTATAACAGTTTTACCCGACGGAGGATGGGATCAGGAGATTAGTAGAGGAGGGGATTCAGGTCTTCTTGTTAGCCTTTGAGCGACATGCGCCAGTTGGACAAGGAGACCCAAAATAGGTCCAGGGCAGCCTTTGTGGACGATTGACCGTCAGCACACCGCGTGGGAGTCATTTTCACAAAGCAGGATGGTATGGGGCTCTGCACTGTCATCCCACGTTATCACGCGCCACATCTCTATAATGTTTGTTTATAATTGTAAAAACGTGGCGATAGTCCACTCTTTGCACTGTTAATGCCTAATGGTGAATTGTAACAGTTTTTAATTCAGTAGTATCAGCGTTAGGATTGTATAAAAATGCTCCCAATAGAGGGAGAAAGGAGTTAATGAATTGGATTGGGAAACAATCCCGAGCTGAGGCTTCCATTTGTAGAGCTTGATACCCATGTCTGAATAAATTGCAGTGAAAGACAGTTACTCACAGCAGAGATTCCTGTGTTGTTGTTTTTCTCAATATGTACTTTCTTTTACGTGTAAATGTGTTTCTTGTTTCCACTCCATTTTGTTAATTGTTTTTCATGTCTGCAACTTAGGGTATAGTGGTTTGGAATTCATACTCGTTATGCTCCAGCCGCTGTTCTAAGCATTCATCAATGGTTCTTCTAAAGTTGCATGGAATTCATCTCGTCGGTGCTCCATGTGATGGATTTTCCCTTCTTGTCCTCTAAATCGCCCGCTAAATATCTCCTGATTGGGAAATCAGCAACTATCTTGCCTCTGTTTGCAATTTTACGTCATTCTTTCCATTTGTAATCATTTCTAGGTCTCGACTCCATTTGCCCATGGTCCCTTGCCCCCGATAATCCCACCATGCACCTTCCTCAACATACTTTGCTCCATTTAGGATCCTATCCCCCTGATTATGTTGATTGAAAATCCTATGCGGAGTAGACTCTGGTGACACACAAGACTAACAACCTTATGTAGAGCATACTTCGGTGACAAGCGAGAGATCCCTCTCTGACTGCGCAGGGCCGGAGGTGCAGTGCAAAGCAGTTCTGCTGTTGAACGGGAGCGGCCTCCTCTCGCTCGACCTTGGGGGCTCAAAATCCCGGTGCCAACAAACTGGCGCCGTTGCCGGGGATGAACTTGAAGATCCTCCCTGGGAAGAATGACAAAGATTTAGATCTAACTATTGATGGTGAACAATCAGTCAAACACCAAGAAGGTTGAGCACTTTTCACCTGGCGACTCCACTCTTGAAGGATTCAGACTTCAGCGACTCCGCTGGTGATGTGATCCAGAAATCTAATGACCGAGGAAGGCTGGTCGATCTTGCCTGGAAAATGGACCCCTCATAAAGCTCAGAAATGCACGGTGGAAGGTCCAAGCACTCGAGTCCGCGTTTCTTCTAGAATGCCTTATCCTATCTTGTAAGTTTGCTCTTATCTTTTCTTAGATTTAGTAAAACAGCCTTCTATCTCCTGTTCTGATGACGCTTGGGCCAACCCTTCATGATTTCATGCTTTGAATTTGGTGGTGTAGGCGATGTGAGCTTCTTTATGAAAAATCAAACAATCTCCAACAATTTATGGAGCAGCATATCATGGCAAGCAAATTACGAGTAAAACTATTCTTCGGCGTTCTCTGATCATATAATAACACATCCTTGCTAATACAATATTCTATAGGGCATCTTGTGAGATTTCAACGAATTAATGCATTTTCTTAGCAACGACCTACTAGTCTTAACTTATTGGGGATGAGTTGACAATAACCAATCCCTTTTGTTTTGGCGTTGAATTCTTTCATAAATATTTGGTGGAATCATTTAATGAAACATACCAGATTTGGTATAATCCTTTAATGAAACATACCAGATGATTCAATGTAAATATATTACTCACCATATCAAATTGCTTCACAATCCCCAATCAAATATCTTTACTGGAAAAGATAAGACTTAAAGAATGTTACCATTATATGACTTTTTAAATCCGTTTTATTATCTTTTTAACATAACCACATTCCACATTATTCCGACGCCTTTTCCTTTTTAAAGAACCATTTTATCAAAAACATTTGAGTCAATGATGAAGTATATAAAACTAATAGCATTAAGGATATGAAATAATATAAAATTCAGATAATGATATTTTAATTAAAAAATAAAACTACATCAAATTAACAGATATTTAGAAAAGAAAACAATGACTTTAAATTTTATAATAAATTATTCTTCTAAAAAAAATTCTCATCAAAACTTTTAGTAAGGACAAAATTTTATCATCAATTATTTCATTAGAAAAATGAAATTTATATTAATTCAATAAGTGACAAAAATATACATCTTTACTAAGGTATCTTTAGACATTAATACTGATTGACATCTTAAAAGCAATGTTATTAATGTATGCAATGCAATGATTTAAGCATAAGAATAATGTAAAATATAACACAAAAGTCATTTTTTAATAATAAAAATATATATTCCATAAAGATTTACAATCTATCCAAATGCACAAGTGGCAACTCATCTCTATTTTAAAAAATAGGTTTTTTCAAGATGTGGATCAAAAGCATTTGAAAGTGCATGTTTAGTTAAATAATGTTGACCTCTTAAAGACATTTAATCAATTATGCTTCAAATACCAAAATTTGGTGAGACAATCGAAACATTAGATTAATTTAATTCAAAAGAACCGAAGCATGGGAGTGACTCAAATAGGTCCAAATGAGAGAAATAAAACAAGCATTGTTGAAGAATTATGAATCCAAATGATGTAAATGATAGAGGTCGATCATATCACCATAATCTTAAGGAATGAAAGCCAAATAAAAGAAATATAAGTGCTAGACATGAAGGATGAAGAAATTAAACTAACTATTCACACTCTACAACTAGCACAAGAAACTAAAAAGAACCTTATACACAAAATTATCAATGCCCCCCCCCCCTCCCCCCTTGATTTTGCAAAATTAAGGGGGAGTTTTCGGGGTGCCAACACTAGTCTAAATGTGTTTTTTGGCAGGAGGAAGTAGAGTATCTCAGGCATATTGTTTCAGCACAAGGGGTTCACATAGATCCTGCCAAAATAGATTCCATGAGAAATTGGCCGCATCCTCAAACACTCAAGATCCTTCATTGGTTTTTGGTACTTACTGGATACTACAACAAGTTTTTCAAGGATTATGGGAAGATTGCAGCTCCATTAACAACTCTACTGAAAATGATGCTTTTACATGGACACATGCTGCTGAGTGTGCATTAAATCAATTGAAACAAGCTATGTGTGCCACACATGTTCTAGCTATGCCCTATTTTTCCAAACCCTTCACTATTGAGAGTGATGCTTGCGACAATGGACTTGGTGTTGTTCTCCTTCAAGATGAACATCCCTTTGCGTTCACTAGCAAATCCCTTTCCGGTAAGAATTTAGCCACCTCTACATATGAGAAGGAAATGATGGCTATTTTGGATGTCATACAGAAGTGGCAGCCATACCTATTAGGGAATCATTTTTGCATCAATATTGATCACCAAAGTTTGAAATATTTCCTAAAACAACAAGTCCCATCCCCAACAAAACATAAATGGGTTAGCAAACTCATGGGTTATGACTATGAGATCACTTACAAGAAGGGTACGGACAATCTTGTGGTGGATGCTCTTTTCCGCAAATTTCATGACCATGCTTCTCTTTCAACTATTTCTATGCCTATTCATTACAATATGTTCAACAAGGCTATGTCAATGACTCTTCATTATCTGAAATCATCCAACGGTTGGGCAATAACCCTTTTGTTGTAACACATTACTATTGGGATGGTTCTTCTCTGAGATACAAGGGTCATCTGGTGCTTCCCCAGAGCATAGATCTTCACCAAGATATCTTCTATGAACTCCATGCTTCTCCATCGACAGAGTACTCTGGGTTCCTCAAAACGTATGAGTAGGTACGACGTAACCTCTTTTGGAAGGGAATGAAACAATAAATTCAATAGATGGTGGCTGAATGTGATACATGTCGATGCCACAAGGGTGAAATGACACTCCTTCCTAGATTTCTTGAACCTTTTCCCATGTCTAGAAGGATTTGGACAAATATTTTGATGGATTTCATTAAAGGGCTCCCTAAATCTAGATGGAAGACCATAATATTGGTTGTTGTTGATCGACTCTACAAATATAGTCATTTTCGTGCTCTAGACCATCCATATACTGCCTCCTCAGTCGCACACATTTTGATGGGCCAGTTCTTTCATCTTCATAGAATCCCTTCTTCCATTGTCTCATACTGCGACACATATTTCACAAGTAATTTTTTTACATAACTATTTCGCCACACTAGCACCAAACTGAATATGAATTCTAGATATCACTGATAAACAAATGGTTAGACTCAATTTATAAACAAATGATTGGAAACTTATGTTTGTTGTATTACCTATGAACAACAACATCAGTGGGGAAAGTGGCTCCCTCTCGATGAATGGTGGTTCAATAATTCCTACCATACTGCATCTAAAATGACTCCATATGAAGCAGTTTATGGTCAGGCACCACCAATGCTCCTTCCATACACCCCCAACAATTCATCAGTTCAGGAAGTTGACATAGTCCTCCGAAACCGTGATCAAATTCTTCACATTTTGCAGGACAATCTTCAACTAGAAAGAAACCAAATGAAACAACAAGCTGATCAACACCGTTCTGAGCGCACTTTTCAAGTCAATGATATGGTGTTTCTTCATCGACAACCCTACAAGCAATCCTCCTTGAAACTCAAAGGGTGTCAGAATTTGGCTCCAACGTTCTATGGGTCATATAAGGTTCTTCATAATGTTGGGTTTGTTTCTTATAAATTGGAACTTCCTCCTTCTTCTCACATTCATCCAGTATTTCATGTCTCTTGTCTTAAGAAATTTTTTGGCACCAACATTAGAGCACAAACTATTTTGCCAGAAATGGATAATGAAGGATCCATCATTTTGGAGCCAAGGGCCATCTTCAATAAGCACACTCATTAGCTTCGCTCTCTATCCATCATAGAGGTATTAATTCAATGGTATGGCATGCAACCAAAAGATGCTACATTGGAACCACTCCTTCAAATTCAACAACAATTCCACATCTAAAGCTTTGAGGACAAATATTTTCTAAGAGGGAGGGGATGTTAGGAACCCGTGTTAACCCTTCTCTTTATTTTGTTAGTATATTTTTGTTGGATGCATATTCTTTGTAAGTTGTCCCAGAGTATATTGTATTATCCCACATTCATGGGGAGTAAAAGTTGTTTAGATTAGACTTAGTATATAAGTACATGTTGAGGCCAATGAAAGAATCAACGAGTTATTTTGTATTGATCTTGCTTAAAGGACGTTTCCCCCTTGAAGTGGCATGTACTTAATAAAATAACTTTTGTGCTCTGCTATTTCTGTTATATCGTGCATTTTCATTGTTTATTGTAGGAGGTTCATCACACACATACACACCATATAAACAAATCTAAATCATGTCTACTATAGTTATTATCAACATTCCATAGTATTATATCAATATCAGCTGCGAAAAAATCATAACAATTCATACACAATATAAACAAACACCAGAGACAGCTAGAACTAACGTGCAAACCCATACAGGAAAAACCACAAAAGTGCTCTTCATTTAGAATGAGTAGTGTTTAGAATGCTTTTGGTCTACACACACAACCTGCAGACATATCTCGATATTTTCTTACAATGGATGATTTTTTTCTTTATTTCTCATGTTCTCATGTCTATCTCTTTTCTTGTTTCTTATCATTCGCCATCTTGTCGTCCCATCATGGAATTCTTAGTCTTAGTCTTATTCTTTTTTCTGTTTGTATTGGCCTCTTGTTAAGCATCGTCCTAGTCATTTAAGTCATCCACGCATAGCTTATGGATCGATCTTATATACTTATCACAACTCTTAGATTCTAACTGTCGACGAGTTCTCAACTAACAGTTGACCGGTTCTCTAACTAACCCAAGAAATCCCTTTACATTTATAAAGGCTCTATGGGCCTATATTACATTGATGCCCATTCCCAAAATAGAATACTTGTCTAACTTAACTCAAAAACAGGTCGAATTCCTGGATTCACCTTACTCTCTCCTTTTTCGATGCAACCTTGCTCGCTTTGCGACCAAATTATTCAAACTTCTGATAAAAACTCTTATGTCCTTTCCTAGGGCCAACAATACACAACAACAACTATAATGCATATCTAACAAATTCAATAGCAAGTTTGAGAAAAAATCTATCACTCTTAAACCGAAAAGTGAGTATTTGAAATTTTTGGTGAAAGTATCCATATCAAAGAATCGAATCCATATAGAAAAAAATCACAATGACTTGGATTCCAAAAATTGAATTTTAAATAAATTAACAACAACAAGGGATTTGGAAGAAACATGAGTTCAGCACATGCTCTCAAAATTAATTTTGGAGTGAGTCACCATATCAACCATGCTTTAGAAAGACTAATCTAAAAACTTGTTGAAAATACTTGAATATGGTCAATCGTCGTTTAACCATTAAATATTTTTTATTATATATTAATTTTTAATTATTCAATGATTAATGAAAATTACTAAATAATAGCACAATCATATTATAAATTGACAACAAACCATCTTAATTAAGTATATATATTTTATTTTTTTCATTAAACATTAATATTAAAATAATAAATAACTATCTACTATTAAATATTATTAATAATAACACAACCACAAGTAAAGTGGGCGATGAACTTCTAATGGACAGGCTTAACCAACCACTTAGTTTGGTGGAGATTGATGGTTGTTAAAGAAAGGCTAAACATTAAACTAATAACTAAATAGTTATAGTTATCCATTTATGATATAACATAAACATTAAACTAATTAATATAAACATAAAAAAAATACTATTTAATAAACAAAACTTGATACAAAGCATAAAAATTTAGAGAATTATATTGCTACCCACATCTTTAACCACGATTTAATTGAAGCTTATTTATTTAAATCTTAATCAAGATACATTTAGGCATAACAAGATATGTCCAACATGAAATGAATCCAACTCTATACTAGTTACACTCTGTTAATCTTGTTCATATGTTAAAGAAAGTCCAAAAAACGCCTATAGAGGTAATTATTCACTAAATACTAATATTAATATTAGTTATGTGGATAAGCATTTACATATTATTTGAGATTTTGGACTTGCACAAGCGAATCAAACATTTCATGGTTTGTTTTTGTTTTTCATATCAGTTTTTATTTATTTTTTGTTTATTAAATAGTGTTTGTTTTGTGCTTAGATTAACTCTAACAATCTTGAATGAATAATGGATATAAAATTATATATTTTAGCTTTTGTTTAACAGCTTGCTATCTTCACAAAACTAAGAGGTTGATTGTGCTTGTCAACATTCACAAACCAATTTACTTGTGGCTGTAGTAGTTAATATCAACATATCAACATTAACTTATTTACATTTCAACATGAATATTAAAATACAGCCACAAGTAGATCGTGAAATGAGTGTCTGATGTACACTTCTTGCACTCAAACTCAAATTAATATTGTTGATCCAGTCAAAAAAATATGAAATAATATCTAAACACTTAAACAATTTCTTAAATATTAATATTAGTATAGTTAATATCAACATATTAGCTTATAAGAAGAGGAGGTAGCTGAAATCAAAGTGCAAAAACTGTTGATAAAAATCCAAAAACTATTAATATTGTGATCATCCAAAATTTAACTCTCTAAATCCTTTTCTAATGCAAAAAAATAAATGTGTACCATTGCAGAGTTCCCACTAGAAGCAAAACGATCAAGAGTAGTTTCGAAATTTTTATAAACTAGATAATTCTTAAATGCCGGAATTTTGATTGGTGTACCGTGTAAGTTCAAAGTTTTCCGTGTTTCAGATTTTGGATTGTTTCTAATTTTGATGCGCTTAAGTTCATAGTCTTCAATATGGTAGTGGACCATAGCACCAGCTCATTCCATCTATGATATTGATTGAGTTTAACGTGTACTGGGATCACACTTTAATTTAACATATCGCAGGGCATTTAATATAACTGCGGTAGGTTTGATGACCATTTGAATTTGAGCTATTATTAGAGATTCAATGGTTATCAAGTTTACTGCACCTACATTAAGTGCTTTATAGCATGCTAAATATTGCTAACTCCTTATTGTCCTTGTCTAGTTATTGTCAATTCTAGCTTGGCCCAATCCAATGGTTATCAAGTTTACTGCACCTACATTAAGTGCTTTATAGCATGCTAAATATTGCTAACCCCTTATTGTCCTTGTCTAGCTATTGTCAACTCTAGCCTGGCCCAAAACCGCTTGTATTCAACATCTCGTCTTGTTTTTGTTTTTGACGTCTGTTAAAATTTTGTCAACATGCCAATTATGCATTATATTGTAGATATCTATAACATATTACAATACAAACAACGATAAATAATCTTTACTTAATTCTGCGATAAATGTGAGAGGAACATCATTGATTCCGGCCAAGATGAAGACCAGTGCACTTTGGCCGATCCGCAGAATTCACTGTAGCCACTTAATTTGTGGCCCCGTGAACGCCGATAGACCAAATAATACAATCATTCGCCGATAGGCGACCATCACAGATTACAATCATTACTGTTACTGTCAGTGGTTAGTAATTATTTACTTTATTTTTTTTGTCAACACTTATTTGATAGCAAATATATCTAAGCATAACAAGATAGTGTAATCATAAAATAAATTTTTGCTTTATAATTATTACCCAAAAAATTAATTTTGTTGATGCACTCAAATCAATCTAAAATCTAAAATAATATCTCAATCTTTATAAACATAAATATATCCATAAAATAAAATAAATCCCATAATATAATTGTATTAATATATCTCAATTCATTAAAATTCAAATATTTTAAAATAAGATTAGTTCAAACAAAGTTTATATATTTTAACCAGCAAAATTCTTTTTATTAATGCACTTAAATAAATCCAAAATCTAAAATAATATTTAAATTCTATCAACATAAATATATCCATAAAATAAAATAAATCTCATAATACATAATGTGGTATAGTATATTTTAATTTAGTAAAGTTCAAATAATTTTTTTTTTTTTTAATTTTAACCAACAAGATTCGTGTTCTTCTTGAAGTTTGAAATTTGTAATATTGGAAACACTATAATAAAAATCTGATCAATTTGTATATACTAAACGAGAACGAGACTTTCGTTTACTTGAGTTTATATATTCCACTTTAGTCAAGGTTAGGCGGTCATCTAGAAGTTTGGAATTCGTATATTCCAAGCACGAGAAAGTTTCATTACGAGAGTTGGAGTTTCGAAGCACAAGAAAGCAAAGAGTTGGAGTTTGTTACTTGAGAAGATGGAGGTTGAGAAAGTGCTTCATATGAACGCCGGCCTTGGAGACTCTAACTATGATCAAAATTATGTTTCCAGCCCATACTGATCATATGAATAAAGAAGGAGAAGTAGACCTATCATATTTCGCAACATGTTTACCTAGTTGGTGTTAGGGCAAGTTAATTACAGAAGGAGAAGCAGACCTATCATATTTCGCAACATGTTTACCTAGTTGGTGTTAGGGCAAGTTAATTATAGACAAGATTGTTTACAAGAAAAATGCTATTTTGATTTTACAATAGCACTATTATTTGTAAAGGATTAAGAAAATTATCAATTTTCAATTAATGGAATAAAGATAAAGATAAAGTAGAGATATGAAAGTGGTGCTAAGATTTATATTGCAAAAGTAGAATTTTGTAAACAAACAATTGCAAATAATGTAAAACACCATAAAATAAAATAACAACTAATGTTAAAAAAAAAACAAATACCCCTATATTTAACAAAGTTGTACTTGTATATAAATTATTATATATGTTATATAAGGATTAATATGAATGTTACTTATTATCCATAAAATTAAATAAAATAATTAAATCAACAAAATTTATTGATAATGAATTTTATTGTTAATTAATAGTAATTTTTTCTTATTTAATAGCAAAACTTAAAAATAATTAATAAAATATTTATTTATATCAATAGAAGTGTACATAAAGTTGGTGATTTTAATTTATTTTATTTTAATGCATAATAAAAAAAAATCAACAATTCACAAAATTATATATAGTGAAGAAAATCGTAATGTTGTTCTCATTCATTTTAAATTAATCATAAATTAATAATTATCTAAATAATGATTTATACTATATAGTATTTATTAAATGAATTTTTTGATCTTATTAATTATATAACAAGATTATTAATATAATAACAAGTTACTCAATATTCATCTTTAATTTTTTTTGTTTTTTTATATAAATATTAACATATAGAAAATCAATAATTCATTTTTATGATTTATCTTATTATCTAATAAAAATAATTGTCATCATTTTTTATGCCAAAATCATTAAAAAAAAATACTTCCATTCATAGATGTCTATACCATTTGAGACGTGATGAGTATGAGACATAGATAAATACCTATGTCCTTTTGCTTCCATTTGAGATGTGATGATTATAAGACATAGATAAATACCTCTATCCATTTGCTTTCCTCTCTTGTCTCATACCAACCTCCACTTACCAAAGCATTCCTTTCTTGTCTCATACCAACCTCCACTTACCAAAACATGAAGTTAAGAAATATCGAAAATTATAACTGATTAGAAAATGCATAACAAACATTGAAACTCAAATCAAATATCTTTTTAAAATTCATTCACATTAATTGAATACGCTTTCTTAATATTGGTTGAAATCCGATGAAACATACCTAGAACAACATGCAGATTTAACGAAATAGACCAAAAATTTCAACAAAGAAAGATCGAAGATGGCTAGGTCATGCTCTGGTTCTCGCTCAAGCTGTCACCTTTCATTTTGATCCATCTACACCTCTGCGCCAACTCTATTCCCCCCCTCTCCTCCACGACGGCTACTTCGGGGAGGGAGTTGAGCTCTCCTCCCCAACAGATCTCTGCAAACACCTCCAGTGCTCATACCGACACCCCCACTATGGACAAACCACCCTCTAATTATTCCCTGCACTCTGACAAGGTTGAACCTACTAAGAAATCCACGATGCAGCCCCAGGAAGATGCCAAAGCCTGCACACACACATGGATTGGGTTATCTGCTGAAAAACCAAGAATAAACCTGCCTCCCTCCATAATCAACGTGTGCATCAAGCATATGAGGACCTATGCTCTCACTGGAAAATTCACGGGAATATGGCCAGCCGAGAAAGCTCTGCTCCATTGGATATCAGCCAAATGGAAACCCAAATCCCACTTCGACATTTAGCTTGGGTCAAAGGGATTTTTCACCATCATTTTTACCCTAATCGAAGACAGAGATCGAGTCTTGGAAGGGGGTCCATACTTTTTCAACTCTAGAGGGATTTTCCTACGCAACTGGGTGGAGCGCTTCAACCCTAACACAAAAAAATTTGATTGGGCCCCGGTCTGGGTCAGGCTATACTCCCTTCCTCAAGACTACTAGGATGAGGAAACCCTAAAGGACATCGAAAATGTGCAGGGGTATTTTGTCAAAGTGGTGACCTAACTCGACAACAAAGGTACACCTCCTACGCTCATATTTGTGTTTATATGCATATAGCTAAAACCCTACCAGACTCCATTATCCTAACACATGAGGACATTGAATGGGTCTAGCCACTAGACTATGAACATATTCCTTTTAGATGCCGGAAGTGTCATGAGCACGGGCACCTATACCGGGACTGCCCCAAGAACAAAATCAGCATAGATTAGACCCCAAGCACTGATGAGGAGGGATTCAAGAAAGTAACATGTAAACGTACAAAAGGAAGGAAAAACCCAACAATTAGTAAATCCTCCAACCTGGCCACTAGAAACAGCTTTGGGGCCCTGGATCCACTCACAAAAGAGCTAGTGCAGGATGATCCTGATCTTTCAAAATACTCTAAGAGAACCCACTAGGACGACTCATAGGCTGATCAAAACCACAGGGACAAAATCCTTAATGAAATAAGAACCCACCAAATAAGGAAAAAGCTCAGCCTAATACATCCCTCCCATCATCTCATGAGGCAGATATGCTTATGGACGAAGAAATGGGAGACATCGAAATAGGAGAGCTTGACTTGGCAGGCCTAGAAAAGACTTGTAAGAATAATGACCCTCAAAACATAGCCCCCAAATAGATTACGATGCTCACAGATATCCTGCACAATGCGAAGGCCAATAATAAACTAGGAATCATAGCTGTCAACCCTAAAGACTACAAGAAGGGAAGCAAGGAAAGCAAAAAAAGAGGAAGGAAAACAACTCTCCAACAAATAGTCAATCTAGGAACCTTTCCGGTTGATTCAGGGAAATACTCCCAGCTTACGAAATTCTTCCCTCTCAACCAAACAGGTAACCAATGAAGATTATATCTTGGAATATTAGAGGCATAAATAGTGTAAGCAAGCGCAGAATGATAAAGAAAAAGATAAAGCAAGAAAACCCCACTATCCTCATGATGCAAGAAACCAAAACCAATAGTTCCATCATCAACTCCCTTATGTCTAGACTTTGGAGAGGCAGCCAGTCCATCGCCATTGACTCCTCAGGTGCCTCGGGAGGACTTTCTTTCTCTTGGAACCCTGTAGTGATCACTCTTGGTAACTTCCTAGCCACCCGAAACACCATCTCAGCCTCTTTCCATCTCATAGGTACCAATATCCATGGTCGTATAACCAATATCTATGGACAGCAGAGGCCTGATCAAAAGCTTGAATTTCTCAACAATCTGCAATGGCTCAGGTAGGAGCAGGCCCACCACTTTGATATCTTCGAAGGATATTTCAACCTTGTCACCTCCCTTAAGGAAAAAAGGGGAGGAAGACAAAACCTCTCTGAGGAAGATAAGCAATTCAAAGACTTCATAGAAAGCAACAACCTAATAGATATTCAAACCAATAATGACATCCACACCTAGAACAAGCACAGGGGAGGAACTGCACAAATTGATTATTGGCTTGATCGCTTCCTCACCTCAGAACACATAGTGCTCAGAAATGATGAGGTCCAATCTTCCATCCTCCCAGCTGCGGGCTCTGACCACTAGCCAATTTCTCTTAATTGGAAGATTGATGATGTCACTAAAAGAAAACCCTTTCGGTTTGAGAAATTTTGGCTCACCCACCCTGAATTTCATGAGATGACAACAGGCTGGTGGCTAAACACTTAAGTCAGAGGGAATTCCATCATTCAAATACTTCATAGCAAGTTGAAACTTCTCAAGCATCACCTTAAACAGTGGAACAAAGACATCTTTGGGAACATCTTTTCCAACAAGGCGCTTTTGGAACAAGAGATGGCTCACCTTCAATAGAAAATCATCTCCTCAGGTCTCATTGAAGCCTCCAATGTCAAGGAATAGCAACTCACTACATAGATAGATGAAAGAACCAAACAAGAGGAGATCTACTTGAACCAGAAGGCCTGCATCAAATGGCTGCAGGAAGGCGAGCGCAACACCTCTTTCTTTCATAAGTCAACTATCCAGCACCGCATGCACAATCACATCAACAGCCAAAAAAATGTTGAAGGTCACACTCTTGCAGACCACCAGGACATGGAAACCGAGCTTGTCTCCTACTTTAAGAACATCCTCATGGAGGATGACCAAGATAGGGCTCATGCCATCCATGATGTTACTACTCACATTCTAAAACTGATAACCAATGAGCAGAATCACATTCTCATGAGGCCAACTATGCTTCAGGAATTGGAAACAGCGGTGATGCAAATGAAGGAAGATAAGGCCCCTAGCCCCGACGGGTTCACTGTCAACTTCTTCCACTCTTGCTGGAACCTGCTCAAGTTCGATGTTTGGGGAATGGTTGAAGAATCCCACACTACTCAGAAAATTTGGCTAGCTCTCAATGCCACTTTTATCACTCTTATTCCCAAATAACACAAACCTTCCACCCCCAGCAAGTTCCAACCCATAGCACTCTACAATGTGCTCTACAAAATTATAACCAAAATCATTACCAACCGCTTAAAGCCCATCCTACCCTCCCTGATATTTTTTGAACAATCGGGCTATGTCGAAGGAAGGAAAATTCTAGATGACATCATCCTAGCTCATGAAGCTATCCATTCCCTCAAAACCACCAAACATCCATGCATGCTTCTCAAACTGGATCTCTCCAAAGCTTTCGACAAACTCAATTGGATCTTCATTGAAAAAACTTTTTCAGCCTTTGGATTCCACTATTCTTGGATTAGCTGGGTCACTCATCTCATCCTCTCAGCCTTCTCCTCTATTATCCTCAATGGTGTCTCGTCCAAACCATTCAATCCCTCCTGTGGCATCAGACGGGGAGATCCCCTCTCACCCTTCATTTTCAATCTAATGTCTGAAGGTCTAGGACGCATGCTTAATCATGCCAGAATATTAGGTTCACTCAAAGGTCTCTCGTTGCACAACCATACCCCTATCAGATATCAATAATTCATGGACGACAACCTCCTAATGGGACATCCATCAATCCAGGAATCCAAGACACTCAAGCAAATCCTCACCACTTTCTTTAAATCCTCAAGTATGACTTTCAACAAAGAAAAATATGAAATTTTTTTCTTCAACACTCCCACCCCCTCTCAAAGAAACATCTTCTGTATCTTAGGTTTCAAAATCGCCACCCTACCCTCAAAGTATCTTAGAGCCCTGCTCATTGACTCAGCTCTCAAACACTTTGCATGGAGGGACCTTCTCACCAAAATGGAACTTCGTCTGTCTCATTGGATGCTCCACTCCCTCAACATAGCCAGTCACCTGGTCCTCATCAAATCCATCCTCCAGTCTGTTGAAAAGTCAACAAGAAACATGTGTCTAATTTCCTTTTCCCTTAATTAAATTAGACAATAACTATTAGTCTATTATCTCGTTCATAACTGAGTGATTTGGAATTGTAACAGAATTGTAAGTGTAGTTAAGTGAGTTAAGTTTAGTTGTATTAGTGTGAGTTCAGTGAATTAGTTAATTCACTAAACTCACAAGTTAACTCGCATACAACTGAAGACTTGCCATCGGTAACTATATGCATTCCAATGGACACCAGTTGAGATCATAGGTGAAAGGGACAGTTGACTATTAGTTGTGATTTGTTCACACATGCAGTGAATATGCTTATGAGCATGAGCAAACGAAGCAATCAACAGAGTTTCAATTAGATTCGATTCAATTGGGGAGAATTGAGATATCAGAGGTTGCAAAGAGGAGTTTGCTCATCAGAGGTTGCACAGAGGAGGCAGGCTGTCTGAACACAGGGAATTGGTGCATGATTAGCTAATTCGTGTATGAAAGGGTGAGACTTTCGTATTGTACTGAGAGCTCTTGGATTAGAGTTTTGTATGAGATTGTTTCATGATTCATGATATACATATATATGATAGTGGGGTTTTGAGCTTTAAGCTTTCCCTAGAAAACATTGTGTTGTGTATTATTGATATTTCACTCTGTGCATTGTTATGTCAATCGTGGTTTAATTGTTTCCGCAATAATTAGAGTAGAAGCGGTTCTGTATTTAACAAGAGGCAAATTTGTTAGATCAGGAGAATCGCAGGAATACATTAATCTGTATCGAAATTTCTACATGGTATCAGAGCCACGGAGGCCACGGACTTGAGTTTTGGGTTGGATAACATTCAAATTTGCAAGACTTTCTTAGTGCGATCTTGACTCAAGATCGAAATGTCTTTCAATGGCTTGAGGTTGGAGTATGCACTCGAGGGCAGATCTAACTACATTGCGTGGAAGGACAGGATGGAGGAAGTGCTCGAAGACAATGGCTTGAAGGATTACATTGATGTAGTTGTTCCTAAGCCGGCTGCGACAGATAATGCAAATCTTGATGCATGGCAAAAGAAAGTAGCAAAGGCGAGGAGGATTCTGTTGGAGGGAGTACGAGACCACATTGTCTCAAGTCTCCATGGGAAAACCACACCATATGCAATGTGGAAGGTTTTGACAGATCTGTTCCAAAACAGTAGCGATCATAGGAAATTGGCGCTCAAAGATAAACTCAGGAGGATTAAGATGGAGAAAGGAGACACCATTCCAAAATATCTCACAAAGTTTGTTCAATGTCGGGATGAGCTTGGAAGTGTGGGAATAACAGTCGCAGCTGATGATTTGGTGAGCTTGGCACTCTTAGGACTTCCTAAGAGTTGGCACAGTTATCAAGACTCTGTCAATGGAAGGGAAAAGTTGCCGGATTGGGAACGACTATGGTCGGATCTGGTACAAGAGGAGTTCAGGCGGAACACCAGAGATGGATCTTCATCAAAGCATGATGATGAAGAGAATTGTGCTTTGACTGCCAAGGCAAGGAAAGGGAAAGGGAAGAAATTCCAATCAAATTCCGAGTCTAAAGTCAAGAAGCTGGATTTGTCCAAAGTGAAGTGTTTTCACTGTCACAAACGTGGGCATCTCGCCACTAACTATCCACAGAAGAAGAAGAACAAGATGGTTGCTGGAGCTACAACCGGTGAGGCTCTTGTCTCACAGTTCGAGCTTGACTTCACTTTGATAGCATGCATGGCATCAAGTGCATCAGGATCAGTATGGTATTTGGATAGTGGCGCTTCCTTTCACATGACAGATGATAAAGAGTCTTTTATTGATTTGGAGGAGAAAGATCTCAAAATGCATATAGAGATGGGCGATGATGGAAAATACAGCGCAACTGGTATTGGTACCATTACCTTTCAAGGGGAGTCAGGTAAACCATTTCAATTGAAAAATGTTATGCATGTTCCAGGTCTGAAGAAAAACTTGGTCTCAGTCGCAATGTTGGAAGACAGAGGCTATGATGTTGTTTTTAGCAGTGGTATAGCCTACCTGCGACATAAAGCAACAGGTCAAGTCAAGAAAATAGGGATTCGAGTTAAGAATCTCTACATGCTGCAGATAGATGGCTGCGGTGCCATGATAGGCAAGGCAGAAACAGTGGTGAGCCGGGATGAGGGCGAATTATGGCACAGAAGGTTAGGCCATCTTCATCATGGAGCCTTGAAGATCATGCAACAAATATCTACTGGACTTCCAATGGGAACACTTGCGCAGTCAGATCAGTGCAAGGGGTGCACCTTAGGGAAGTATGCAAAGTCCACCTTTCAGGAAAAGGAGAACCGTGCTTCGGTAATCCTGGAGAGAATTCACACAGACTTGTGTGGACCATTCTCGGTTGCTTCAACAACAAAACACAGGTATTATGTGATTTTTGTTGATGATTTTTCTCGTAAATGCTGGATCTTCTTCATGCAGAAGAAGAGTCAAACATTCTCAAAGTTCTGTGAGTTTAAAGCATTGGTGGAGAAAGAGTCGGGGAAGCAAGTGAAGGCTCTAAGGAGTGATAATGGTGGAGAATACATCTCTAATGAATTCAAAGACTTCTGCCGTAAAGAAGGAATTCGAAGAGAACTCATAGCGCCCCATAACCCACAGCAGAATGGGGTCGCGGAGAGAAAGAACAGAACGATCGTGGGTGCAGCACGAGCAATGTTGCATGATCAAGGCCTACCATTGCATTTATGGGCAGAGGCATGCAATACTGCGGTTTATGTGCAGAACCGTTGTCCTCATAGAGTACTTGGCATAAGTACACGTGAAGAAGCGTTTACTGGTAAGAAACCTGATGTTTCACATTTTAAAATTTTTGGTTCATCTGTTTATGTGCATGTGAACAAGGATGCCAGGAAGAAGCTGGAACCGACTGCTGAAGTTGGGATATTTGTGGGGTACACAAAAACGCCCCATAACTATCAAGTGTATTTTCCAAACAGCGAGATGACTGCTGTGCGACGGGATATAAAATTTGATGAGGAGAAAGCCATGCAATTGTCACTTGAGAGGGAGTTAGACTTGCATGCAGCAGAGGAACTGTTGGTTCCCAAAGATGAGTCTCAAGATGTGGATCAGCCACATGAAGAGGTTCATAGAGTAGAGGAAACCACTAGAGCAGAGCCATCCATCAGAAATGGCAGAAAGTACACCACGGAAGCTGATAGATTGAGACTAGATGCTGCACAGAATATAGGAGCCCCTATTTCACAGCGTAGGCAGAGACAGTCTCCTGATTGATTTGCTGGATACATGGCTCTTATGAGCAAATGTATTATGACTGAACCATCTTCCTTTCAGGAAGCAGTGCAGGAGCCCACTTGGGTTGATGCTATGGTAGAGGAGTATGACTCCATTGTCAAAAACAGTGCATGGGAAGTTGTCCCAAGACTGATTGATAAATCAGTGGTAGGTTCGAGGTGGATCTACAAGGTAAAGCAAGCTGTTGATGGGAGTGTGGAGAAATACAAGGCCAGGTTTGTGGCCCGGGGCTTCTCACGATTGAGGGGATAGATTATGGTGAGACCTTTGCACCTGTTGCAAGGTACTCTTCCATAAGATCCATCCTTGCACTCTCAGCGCAGATGGGCTGGCACATTCATCAGATGGATGTTAAAACTGCGTTCCTCAATGGGATGATTGAGGAAGAAGTGTACATTGAGCATCCTAAAGGTTTTGAGACCTTTGACAGAGAGTCACATGTGTGCAGACTCAAGAGAGAACTGTATGGGCTGAAGCAAGCACCCCGTGCTTGGTACACTCGAATAGACAGCTATTTCACCGGATTGGGCTTCACCAAAAGTGAAGCAGATGCAAACCTATACCAATTGGTGGTGGAGGGTAAGCTTTTAATCATTGTGCTTTATGTTGATGATTTAATATTGACAGGTGATGAGCAGCTGATACACTCATGCAAGAAGGACCTTGCAAAGGAGTTTGAGATGAAGGATTTGGGCCTTCTTCATTATTTCCTTGGTTTGGAAATATGGCAGCAAGATGGTGAACTATTTGTGTCTCAAGAAAAGTATGCAAGAGAGATACTGAGTAAGTTTCACATGGAGGGCTGTAAACCCATGGATACTCCTCTTCCTGGAAACTGGAGGAAAGTGGATGCTACTTCTGAAGAGGTAGTGGATGCTACTGTCTATCGACAGTTAGTAGGTTTGCTAATGTATTTAGTGAATACGAGGCCAGATATTTGCTATGTGGTTAACCAGCTAAGTCAAGCGATGGTTAAGCCTACCAAACTCTTTTGGAAGGTAGGGAAGCATGTCCTACGATATCTGAAGGGCGCTGTTGAGTATGGATTATGGTACAGACAGACGGATGAGGTGAAGTTTCTTGGCTTCACAGATGCAGATTGGGCAGGCAGCCCAACGGACAGAAAGAGCACATCAGGAGGGATCTTTAGTATCGGATCTACAGCTGTGTCCTGGTACAGCAGGAAATAGAGATCTGTGGCACTTAGTTCAGCTGAAGCGGAATACATGGCAGCGATCCAAGCTGCATGTGAAGCTATCTGGATGAGGAATATCTTGGTTGGATTGTTTGGTTCTCACTTAGATCCGACAGTGATTTATTGTGATAATCAGAGTTGCATTAAACTCTCGATTAATACTGTGTTTCATGACAGATCTAAGCATATAGATATCTGGTATCATCATCTCAGAGATTGTGTGCAGCAGAAGATCATGTTGCTTCAATACATTCCTACGGAAGATCAGGATGCAGACATTCTGACAAAGGCGCTCACCAGGAGCAAATTTGAATATCATAGGGACAGGATTGGAGTGAAGGATAATCCCTTTCTTGTTGAGAGGGAGTGTTGAAAAGTCAACAAGAAACATGTGTCTAATTTCTTTTTCCCTTAATTAAATTAGACAATAACTATTAGTCTATTATCTCGTTCATAACTGAGTGATTTGGAATTGTAACAGAATTGTAAGTGTAGTTAAGTGAGTTAAGTTTAGTTGTATTAGTGTGAGTTCAGTGAATTAGTTAATTCACTAAACTCACAAGTTAACTCGCATACAACTGAATACTTTCCACCGGTAACTATATGCATTCCAATGGACACCAGTTGAGATCATAGGTGAAAGGGACAGTTGACTATCAGTTGTGATTTGTTCACACATGCAGTGAATATGCTTATGAGCATGAGCAAATGCAGCAATCAACAGAGTTTCAATTGGATTCGATTCAATTGGGGATAATTGAGATCTCAGAGGTTGCGCAGAGGAGTTTTATCATCAGAGGTTGTGCAGAGGAGGCAGGCTGTCTGAACACAGGGAATTGGCGCATGATTAGCTAATTTGTGTATGACAGGGTGAGACTTCCATATTGTACTGAGAGCTCTTGGATTAGAGTTTTGTATGAGATTTTTTCATGATTCATGATATACATATCTATGATAGTGGGGTTTTGAGCTTTAAGCTTTCCCTGGAAAACATTGTGTAGTGTATTATTGATATTTCACTCTGTGCATTGTTATGTCAATTGTGGTTTAATTGTTTCCGCAATAATTAGAGTAGAAGCGGTTCTGTATTTAACAAGAGGCAAATTTGTTAGATCAGGAGAATCGCAGGAATACATTAATCTGTATCGAAATTTCTACACAGTCCATGCCCCTTTACCTCTTCTTCGTCCTTGCCACTCCTAAATGGGTCCTCAAATCCATTCGCTCGCTTCAACATACCTTCCTCTGGAATGAAGGAAAGAACTCTCATCACTGGGATCTAGTCAAATGGGACACTGTCTGTTGCACCAAATCTAATGGGGGCCTCAGGATATGGGATCTGGAACAAAGCAATGCAGCACTCAGCGCAAAAATATGGTGGCATTGGATCACTAGAAACAATATCTAATGGGAAATACTATGGAACACAAAATACGCTTCAAAATAGCCCACGCAACAACTCATCAGGGTTTCAGAGGAAAGCAAAGGGTCCCTCATATGGAATGTGGCCAACTCTCAAAGACCAATAATACAATAGAATTTCTTTTGGGAAATACACAGTGGTAATTTGGAAAACTTTTGGACTAACTCTTGGATTCAACTTCCACCGCTAGCAACCATCTTTAATTTATAGGACAAACATGAATATCTCTCCATCCCTCTACATGACAAAGTTCAAAACTTATGGAATCCAATTGGGCAAGAGGACTTTAGAATCTGGTCATCCTATAACACATGGCACCCACTACAGCAACCTCTCTACTCTAAAGGAATATGTGAGGAATTGTAGCAACACTGCATCAGACGCAGAACTGGCCCTGACATCCTCCGCTGGGGATACAAAACCAAAGGCATGTTTTACACCAAAGAAGCTTACCAGCTTTCCAACACCCCCATTGAGGCCCCTGATCCATGCTTTGCCAAGATATGGGATATCAAATCATTTCCAAAAGTAACTACCTTCCTCTGGATGGTCCTTCACAAATGCATCCTCACCTAGGACAATCTCACCAAAAGAGGATTCATGGGACCCTCGCAATGCAAGCTCTGCAAAACTCATGAGGATATCATGGAACACCTTATGAACCAATGCCCCTTTGCAATCTCTCTCTAGAACAACATTGACAACATTTGCAAAAGAACTGATAGATGCCCTAACAGTGTCACTGATACCATTAAAAATTGGCACAAACATCCATTTTAGAACCCCATTCTCAATCGCATTTGGCATCTCATTATGGGATTCGTACTATGGGGAATATGGAAAGAAATAAACCACATGATATTTGAAGGAAAATTCAATTTAGTTGACACCATCTGGATCCAATGCCAACAATGCATCAGGGAAACTACCTCACTATCCAACTGGCAAAACTCATATCTTCAATCCAAATCACAGGAACAAGAAATTCTCATCGTTTGGATCCCTTAGATGCCCCCTGCTACCCCCAATACTACCCCTTGTCACCCCCATCCCTCCTCTCCTACCACCTGGTCCACTCCTCCCCCTGGATTTTTCAAACTAAACTTCGATGGCACCTATAAAGGTAATCCTGTCCTAGCTAGTTTTGGTGGAGCTTTCAGATCAGATGCATGACAAATCATCTGGATCTTCTTTGGAAAAATAGGGCTTGAAAGCAACAATGTGGCTGAAATCATCTAGATCAGAATTGCCTTCACCCATTCCCTCTTACCGCTTGTAGTCGAAGGCGACTCAGCTCTCATCCTAAATCTCGCCAACAACATCCAAAATGGAACCAGTAGCTCCAAGATATCCTCTAGTTGGAGATTGGTGTACGATCTTCAACAACTCGCTGAGCTCCTAGCACAACCAACTACCATCAATTTTCAGCATGTCAAAAGAGAAGCCAACTCCCTGGTGGACAAGATTTCCAACTGAGGAATCCATTCCCCTATGTTCTTGCAAAACTGCACCATGTCTAAGATTCTTGATGCTCATCTAAGGCAGGTTTGTGAGCCCGTTACTTCTAAAGATCTCACCCCTAATGTGGGTGTGAGTCGAAACAATGTGGAGGCTAATGTGGCTCCTCCAGCCCATGCTCAACCAACAGCCATTAATGGCCTTTAAGACCCAGATGGACATGGCCATCCCATAGCTCAATGATAGGACGAAGCTGTCTCATCACAGCTTAGGCGTCATTACTTCTTCTCCTAGATGTCGTGCCCCGCACAAGTGCCATTCAATTGGGATGATGGCCCTCTTGCATTATCCTATTGTTTCGCTCCTCTAGTTCATTTGTCCTCTCCAGGTCCTTCAAGCTCTCCATGGTCCCTCTATGCAACAGGGTCGCCACCCTCTGCTTCAATCCACTCTCACCTGTCTCTTTACTGCTCCATGCCCCCAAACCACTCTTCATTATCTAAGCTCGCTTTCCTAGAGCCTCGTTCAAGCCAATCATCTCACCTCCCCACCATGCCTAGAAGACAAAGAGGCACTTCATGCAGGGGATGAGGATGCCACGCTCGATCAGAAGGCCACATTCCCCTCTCTTCTCAAGCTAGCAACAATGGATTCGAATTGGAAATACTGGAGGAAGTGCAAAGAATTGTCTCGGACAGGGAGGATGAATTGTCTAGAGCATTTGGTGCAACTGGACATGTATTGGAGTGCCGACAGAACTACTGGGTCTTCAAAAACTTGCTCACATGCCTGGTCCTCATATTTAATCCACTGGTTCTACCATGCCTAGCTCCTCCTGTTCAAATATCCCTGGCCCACCAATAAACTACACCACTTGGTTCTCAGTCAGTCTTTCCTGATGCCTTGGCCCCCCCACTGCTCCACCATAGTGCTCCATTCCCCCTCTGCATCTCCAACCCTCCACCATCTCTGCGTGTAATTTCTTTTCCAACCCAACTGTCTCGAAGAAGACCTCTCCGTTACCCACCAAAAACCCACCTGTAGTCTTAGGGAAGGAAGCCTCCAGCTCTAGCGACGAGGAAATGGCGACATCTGATGATAGTTCGGAGACATCTTCAGGTGAGCCGACGCATCCAGCATCTCCAAGTTACACATGTCCAATCACAGAAGAACCATGGCCTAGGCAGAAACCATGACCCATGGTATTCACAGACATGTGTCCTTCTGTCGGCCTGCATGGGCTTGCTCAGGTTCTCCACTGGCCATGTGCTGCTTAATTTTGATCATGTTTGGTTTTCTTGTTTATGTATTGTCCACGTGATGGCTTTTGCCACACCCTCCTTGAACTGTGGGGGTTTTTTCTATGTTCAATTGGAAGGCATGTTTCTCTCTAAGAGGGAGGGTCATTTTGGATATTTGTTCCCTCTCGGAGGGAGGGCCTAGATACTTTTTGATACTCCACACCTGCTCCACTTGAGCAGGCTATTCTGTATTTTTCCTGTACTATTATTTTCTCTTTTTTTAATAGAATAGATCTCAACTTATAAAAAAAAAATATTAATTGACATCCCAAAATTTCAGTAAAGCATGACAATATTAGTTTAATAACTAATAAGAAATATTCACCTCTTTCACCATTATCTTCTAGCTATGGATCGGATGAGCTTCTCTTATAGCTATAGCATATAAATAGCTTTGTAATAATATTTATTGAATGTAACCAAAAAAAATTGCATATATGTTGTTAAAGTAGGGAAATGATTTTTTTGGACACATTTTCTAAAGTTTCTAATCAGTGATTAGTGTAATTAGTTTTTTTTTCAAATGGAAGGAAAATGAGTTTTATTTGGCATTTTTTAAGCTTCTAATCTTATATCTAACAATTTTAGTCACAAATGTAATTTTTTTATTTGGATATGAGAAGAAAATAAATTTCCTCTCCATTGGATAGACATTTCTTGAAGTTTTCAAAAAAATCATTAACTGCTTTAGAAGGTTACGTTGAAAACACTATTGTCATTGATGTCAAATTGGGTTAAAGAGATGACTAGCTTGCATGACCATGATGAGATTTGAGATTAAACAACTCAATGACATAGCTAAGTGAAAAAACTCATGAAGCTTTGAAGTTCACACATGAAGCTATGATGTTGTGTCTATATGAATTAGTGAAGAAGAAACCCTATGATGATGTAATTAATGAAAAATTAAGGTCAACTCTATTTAAAATATAATATGATGAAACAAAAAAAAATAAGTCGACTCAATAAACATAAATAATAAAGGGAAAACTATAT
>LPNX011218524.1:578326-615774 GCA_001517045.1 Pseudotsuga menziesii
TCAAATAATTCATGTTATATAAGGTAAGACCCATAACAAATTTTCAAGAATTGCAAATAAAGAACTATAACAATTAACAATTAGTAGGACATCGTTGGATAAGGTAATCTACCCATAACAATTAACATTATTTGCAGTTCTATATCTCAAGATTTTGAAAAATATTTGCAGAAGAATGGTATTAAAAATAAAACCGTTGTTCCTTATAATCCACAACAAAATGATGTGGCATAATGTATGAATAGGACACTGTTGGATAAGGTAAGACCCATAATGTTTTTTAAGAATGTTAAGTTAATGTTTTGGGGAGAAGCAGTTCTTTGTGCTATCTACATTAAGAATATGTGTCCTTCTGTTGGACTACAAAATAGAACACCTTATGAAATGTGGCATGGCCATCTTCCAGCTGTCAAGCATTTTAGAATTTTTGGTTCCAGAAGTTATGCTTTGATTCCTGAGCAACAAAGAAATAAATTGGGAGGAAGAAGTTGAAAGTGCATTATTTTTTATATTCTAATACTTCCAAAGCTTATAGATTGTATTATGAAGATAACATAAAGTTTATTGTATCTATAGATGTTATATTTATTGAATTTGAAAAAGATGCACTCACTATTGATAACAAAATTGCTTGTCTTGATAGATTTTTTGAAAATGTAGTTGTCATTGATGTCAAAGGTGTTCACGAATGACAGAGGAATAACTAGTAGAAATGGTAGTAGGATGAGTCCAGCAATGACAAAAGGAAAAGGTTGAGCATGTGAGTGAAGAGAGAGTGCGGAGTGGAGAGTACAGAGACGCATGTGAACAAATTGTACCTCTGGTTAAGTTGAATGAAGAACAGAGTTTTACTTTGCAAGTATTTGATTCTCTCTATGTCTATGTGTGTATTTCAAAATCTGATATAAGTATAAGAGATCAAAATTGTCTGTGCATAGAGCGTTGTGGAAAGGAATTGATCATTCCACTGATCAATTCAATCACAGAGTTAAATATCTGCATTCTTGGATAGATCAATGGTTGAAAAGGGATTTCACAGTTAGAATATGTGCCCAAGATAAGCCTAAGCCAATCGCCATACAATTGAGGATCATGTAGTGGAGATTAAAGGTGCAATAAGATCAACAGTTGAAGAATATTCCATTGATAAAAGATCGAGGAGGATTAAAGGTGAGTAAGGATGTGAAATCAGAAACTAATCACTAAGAAGCAGATCGAGATCAACAGACGAGGTTGATAATGGAAGTAGATCAACGACTGCCAGTTATTTCGTAGGGAGAACTAGCCTAGATTAATAAAATCTTGATGTGCACTGTTGTAATCTCACAGATCACATAAGGTTACCAATAATACATACTAAAACATACATATAAAACAGAGACAAGAGATAAGAACAAGTAGGTGAATTAGCAGATTATATTACATGAATGAGTCCATACAACATAGAGAACTGAACTGAGTTCTCATCTAGCTCAACAGCCTAATATATATGATTACAAAACAATTACAAAATAACTACCTGTCGGTTCGATGAACCGAAACAACCTTAGGTGGCCGACCTAATCTCTAGCTTAGTCAGCCGATCGACTTAGTCGGCTGATCGACTAAGTCAGCTCATCGACTTAGTCAGCTGATTGACTAAGTTGGCTATCCTTCAAGTCAACTTATCGACTTGTTCCTTCTACATCTCCCCCATGAACAAAATGTTTCTTCGTCCCAAAGAAACAGGGAGGTAAAAAAATCCTTTATGTCTGGTCTCAATAGTTATTGCGATGTGCCTGGTCTTCATGGGTTGTGAAGTCTGATGGTTGGTCGCTTCTGTACATAGACTTGGACAATGGCTGGTGCTGTTACTATGAGGTGATGTTGAAAATCTATCCAACTTTGCAAAATCTTCTAGATGTCAATGGTATGTGTGGTCAGGCTTGATAAGATCGACATATTTTCTGAAATGGAGACTTCTGTGATTCTCTCTATGTCAGGACCCATAAATTGGTCCTTCTCCTCTGCAGTCTCTATAAGTCGTTTCATCTGCAGACAGATGATTTTGAATTTTTCTAAATTGGGGATAGCTTGCTACACCCACTGATGTGCTTCCCTCTCTAGTCTCTGTAGCTTGGTTGTTTCAAGAACTATTTGTTCTTCTATTGTGGTCCTTAGTGCTTCCTTAGTGGTTTTTTGGCTTTCCAATTCCTGGATCCCTTGTCGGGTCTGCCGAGATTGTTGATAGACTTGCTCGTAGTAAGTAGGCCAATCTCTTAGTATTTCTTCAGTTATGATAGACTCCTCCATGTGATCTTGCAGCACTTTATAAGCTTCAGTGAATGCAGTGTGCTACGCCATTAGGAGTCTGGTAGTTTCTTCATTTTGTTCCTCCTTTGTTTCCTGAATGTGACCTTGGAGTGCTGACACCATGCTCTCAAATAGCTGATACACCCTTTCGAGCAGTTTGTCTGTGTCGACCTCTACAAGGCCCAACATGATTGACTGGGCCAGGTTCCTACATTTGTTGAGGAACTCGATCTGTTCTGTGACTTTGTCGTCGAGTTCCTTACATCTCTGCTCGCTCCTCATCTTTGCTTCGCCTACTAGGGTCTTGAGGAGTTGTCCTAGCTCTGCGTCGGTTAGCAAAGTTGCATCTTTTAATTTGATATGGACCTTTGATGGCTATCCATGATGCTCCTTCCTCTGTTTCTCCTTCTTCTTCTTGTGCTTTTCCTTCTCTGCTTGTGTCGGCACCTGTGTACCTGCAAAAGTCAAGTCGGGATCATTGGTTTGTGAGATAGTAGTTGATGGTTTCTCTAGTTGGATGGTGGGATGACTATTGCTTCTAGTTGTTTAGATGCAGGGTGTGCAGATGGTTGTGGTGGGGCTTGCTCTGAGTTGGGGGGTGGTGGTGGTGGTGGGGATGGTGGTGGTGGTGATGGAGTTGGAAAATGGTCGAGGGTGATTGGTTTGGGGGAAGTGTGGGTGAGTGGTGGATTTTCAGGGTGGGGAGGTGAGTCTAAGTTGGAGAACATTTGGTTAATTTATCAGGTTATGTCCTCCTCATTTTCTTCTCCTCCAGTCGGTGCAGTGGCTGGTAGGTCAGCTTGGGGTATGGTCGGAATGATAGTCGAGGTCCGACGTACAACCACTTCAGCTTCTTTTTCAGGATTTCTCTCGAAAGTTGATGTGATGGTTGCAAAGGTTCTGGACTGGGCTTCATGTCATGGTTGGTATCCACCGACCTCGAAGAGAGGTGATTTTGGGGATATCTTCTAGGACGATGTAAATATCTCAGGCAGTTTCTCAATGAATACCTGTAAATCTCTATCTTTATCGAATTTTTCCTTCACTACTTCTGACATCGCACTTTTGCACATGTTGAGTGAGCTTGCTGACTACTGTACCGGTACTTGCTCCTCGGTTACTTTCATTGGTGATGGGGGTGGAGGTGTAGACAAAAGAACGACGACGTTCTCAGGCGTCACCATGTGGGTGGTCTTAGCTTTCTTTGGTCAACCCGCTAGGGCTCCTGCCTCAACGAATATTTGGAACTGGGCTTCGAACAGCACCTTATTTTCTACGGCATCCTCTATTACATTAAGGACCGTGGCTGCTAGTTCCTCCTTGTCTTCTGATGAGTCTACAAGGATAAGCTTACGCTTACCTTTTCCTTGTTGTTGTTATTGTTTCTTTAATTTCTTCCTGGCCGCTGCTATCTCTTTCGACAATTTTCTAATGATGCCTTTTGTGACAGCATACTCTATATTTTCTGGCTCTATCTCTCCCCTTGGCTACTAGGTTGGGACGAGACTTTCTGCAGCTGGAGTAATTACCTACTACTCTGGCTGTGGCTCTACTATCTGGGGTTCTTCCCTCTATGCGGTCGAAGGTTTGACGATTATTTGAAGTCGGCCGGTGTGTTCGGCTAGTGTCTCCTTCGACACAAAGGTGATGATATAGAGGTTGAGCTCATAGTCTTCCTCTTTTTCCTGGTCGGTGAGCGGCTCCTTGATCGGTTGAGCTCATAGTCTTCTTTGCTATTGTTGGTACTGGTATTTTGGTTTTAGCCTGTCAAGACAGTTCTTGAAAGATCTGGTCAATTGATGGATAGTAGTTGAGGGCTTTGGCATTTGAGTCGTCGCCCTACATGTACCACACCGAGGTATGGTCGAGTTCTAACGGGATGTGGGAGTTCGTCAGTAGACTTTTTTGGATGTTTTGAGGCACCCTCCATCTAGTCATGCGGACTTTGAGCTGTTGAAGCCAGTTCTCCAACAACACTTTCCCGTTCTCAAGCTCCTGCAAGGTTCCTCTCTGGGAGAATGGTTTGAATCTCCACATGTGGAACCTCGATGGTTCCTGAAATATTGGATTCCCCTCTGGAAAGATATGGTACATGACTATCCATAATATTAGGGAGGGGAACTTGATGATTCCCCCTGTTTCTTGGCATCTTTCACAGATGTTCTTGACCATGTCGGCGACATATTTGGCCCATCTATATATCCTTCCATCTGTTGAAATGGTGTCGAAAACTTCTAGCATGTCTAACTTGAGGTCACTACCTCGACCTGCCAGGGTGATTTTTATTGCTATTATTTTGGCCACAATCTATGGCGTTCGGGTTGTGATTTGGCTAATCATCAACCCCTTCACGTTTTTTCCCAAAGTCGACCCAGTTAGATCTTTGGCCAGTCCTTCTTTAATACCGACTGGTACTGGGTTCCCTTTGTTTGAGAGACCGGTGAGCTTGGAGATGACTTCTCTAGAGATGTTGACCGGTTGGTCGAAGTAGAACCAGCCATTGTGGTACCGGATTATGATGAATTTTACAGTGGTTTCCTTTGTGCCACTAAAGCTGGCCATGAGTGGTGCATTGACATAGTTGAATATAGTGCTGTATTTGATTTTCTTCACAGCTTGAGTGGGATTCTTGTTGACATAAGCCCATTCTTGCATCTCGACCCATAGTTTTTTCCATGAGCCTTCATGTACCTTGGCATTCTTAATGTTTTTCATCATGCGGAATAAAGGTGTATCCGCAGCCTGTAGTTCCTTGGCTTTGGTCGAGGCTCTAGTTTGTTTGGGTGCCATTGTGTCGGTTTGGTGGTCTATTTCACTAAGGGTTTCTCGGCTTTCAATCGACTAGATGCTCTGATGCTCTCTCTCTATGAATTGCAGTGAATGATCCTTCGACGGTCCAGTATTTATAGGTGATGTTGTGCATGTGTGCGTCGATGGGTGTATTAATGGAAAACATGATGTTCCAACTAGAACACTTGAGTGTTCATTAATGGCAAATTGATTTCGACGCTCGATGTCATGGATGCGCGATGGGACTATCGAGATCGTCGATCGATGTCGGTTATGAGAATGGTCGATGGAAGTGGTCGGTCGATGAAAATGGTCGATTGTGTTATGTCGATGGGAATGATGTCGGTTGTCTAAATGGTAATTTCCTGTCATAGTTTTCTGTATGTACGGTATTTGTTTTGGCTTTTGGATTTTTAAGTTTTTTTTTTATAGCTTTTGGTTTACGGTTATGGTCGTTATGGGATTTTTTAATTTTTTTTTATTTTTTATTTTTTATTTTTTTATTTTTTTTAGGTTTATTTCTAGTTTCTACAGAGTTTTAGTCGGGCTCCATTAACAAGTTTCTAAAATACTATGCCCTGTAATGTCCTTAGTCGGACTGATCCATTGGTATGTATCTCTTTGACAACGTAGGGTCCCATCCATTCTGTATGGAGCTTTTTAGGTTTACCTTTTACTCGACTATTGTATAGTAAAGCAAGGTCTCCTACCGACAAGTTTTTGTTCTTGATGTTTCGGTTGTGCCATGTTTTTTGTTCTTGTTTCTGTATTTCTTGATGTTGTATTGCCATTAGTCGATGCTCTTCGAGTTTGCTTAGTTGCAATAGTCAGTCCTTTATTCTTTGTTCGACATCGACATGTAGGATCTCTGTGATGATAGGTGTCTATTGTCAAAAGTGTAGTGGAACTACTGCTTCTTATCCATAGACCAGTCGAAAAGGAGTTTGATCGGTCGAACATTTATATGTTGTTCTGTATGCACATAATACTGTAGGTATTTTCTCTTCCTAGTCATCCTTATCAGCATTACATACTTTTGTTAGTCCTCTTGTTAATGTTTTATTAAATGCTTCAATTGCTCCATTGGACTGAGGATGGTATGCTGTGCTTTGACGATGGTCGATTTGGAACTGGTCGGTTAGGGTTTTGATAGTTCTATTGATGAAGTGTGTTCCCTGGTCGCTAATTAGAGTTAGTGGACATCCAAATCTAGTGATGATATTCTCATAGATCAACTTAGCAGCTATCTCACTAGAATATGTGTCGACTGGTTCAACCTCTTCCCATCTAGTAACATATTTGACTGCAGTTATGATATACCTTACACCTATCCTTTTTTCTGGTATAGGAAATGGTCCTATGAAGTCTATGGCCCAGATTTCAAATTTCAAACTTGGGTTTACCGATATCAAAGGAATTTATGTACTAGGTAGGGGTTGACCTAGTCGTTGACATTTGTGACATCGACTAACAAAATTTTTGCAATCTCTCTGGAGTATCGGCCACCATAACCCTGACTGTTGGATTTTCTTTGCAGTTGTGTCTGCCTAGAAATGTCCTCCTACAAGTCCATAGTGTGCTTCATGCATAACGTTGTCTCGTTCGTGTTCTAGTACACACCTTTTGAGGATGCCATCTAATCCCATTTTGTATAAGAATCCATTTATAAGGTTGTATGGTGTAGCCTTCATAGCTAAGATCTGCTTCTTGTTTGTACTCATTCCTTCTAGTGCATGTCCATCTTCCAAGAACTGGGCTATTTCTTCTAATTCTGCTGGGAGTGCTTCTATCCGAAATAAATGTGCATCAGGTAAGTCATTGTCGACTCCTGTCGGCTCTTCTCCTATGTTGATTTGGGATAAATGGTTGGGACCGACATTTAACTTACATGGTCTAACAATGAATTTGAATTTGAATTCTTGCAATAATAGTAACCATCGACAAATCCTTCGATGATGTAGTGGTTTATTGATGAGATACTTAAGTGCCTGATGGTCTGTATAGAATATAAATGGGTTAGCTAGGAGATAATGTCGATATTTTTGCAGTGCAAAGACCATTCCTAATGCTTCTCTTTCTGTTGTCGAATAGTTTCTTCCAGCCTTGTTTAATTTTATGCTACTGTAAACTATAGGATAATCCATTCCATCATCTCCTGGTTGGGTTAAGATTGCTCCTGTTGCTAGGCATGATGCATCAATATGAACATGGAATTTGATTGACTAGTTTGGAAACCTTAGGATTGGTGCTTCGACTAGTTTTATTTTTGATTTTTTGAATGATATGTGGCACTCCTCTGTCCAGTTGAATTCTTTATCTTCCCTTAATAGTTCTTCAAGTGGATAGGTCATATCTGAATAATATCTTATGAATTTTTTGTAATAGCCTGTGTGGCCAAGTAACACCCTGACTTGTTTGGGGTTTACTGGTGGTTTTAGGTCGAGGATAATTTTGATCTTTGCAAAGTCAACCATAATACCTTCCTTACAGACAATGTGCCCTAATAATATCCCTATGGGGGTCACAAATATGCATTTCTTGATGTTTAGGGAGAGTTGGATTCGTCGACATCTCTCCAACATAAGTTTGAGCCATTTGCAATGATCCTTTAACATGGAGTATATTGTCCAATCATCAAAGTATACTGTCATGGTCTTGTAAATATATTCCTGGAATGTTTTGACAACAATTCTAGAAAATACTGCAGGTGCATTTTTTAATCCAAAAGGCATAACCTTGTAAGCAAATGAGCCAAATTCACACATAAAGGTTGTCTTCTTTTGGTCTTCTTTAGCTATTGGCACTTGGTTATAACCTGAAAATCCATCTGTAAATGAGTAGCACTCATGTCCTGCAGCCTCATTTAAGATTTCATCTGCATAAGGAGTCGAAAATGGGTCTGTCAGTGTGACTTTATATAGTTCTCAAAAAAGTCGACAAAAATTCTTAGTTTGGTCAGATCATGTTTCTTAGGCTGTACAACCATTAGACTTGCCCATTTTGATTGGTCAATCAAATAGATGATTCCTGCTGCAAGAATGTTATCAATTTCCTTTTTGACTATCTCTTTGTATTTGTGAGCTAGTTTATATGTCCTTTTCTTCACAGGTCGAACATCAAGTTTAGTATCAATATTCATTTCTCCCATTCCATGGACTAAGCCTTTGAGGTCTTTATAAGATCTATAAAATACATCTTGGAACTCTTTTAATAAGTTCAATATCTCTATAGTCTTCTCTTCACTCCAGTAGTCACCAATCTTTGCCATTTTTGGTCGATCGTCATTTGAGATGTTGAATTCCCTAGTTTTGACTTTAGCATCTAGCCATTTTGGTGCTTTGGCTTCATTGATTGGTTGAATTCCTTCCTTAAACTGTGAGAATGTATCAGGGAAGTTGGCTGCAGTCATTCTGTCGGTATCCTGTTTGTCCGTTGTTTCCACTTTAAGGATTGTACAAATAGGTTTGGTTGTTTCGACATGGTTTTATTTCCATCTAAATCTTTTTCCTTCTGTATTTTCATTTTCTAACTTTAGTATTGTCGACTGTAGTTTTGTCCTCGTTTGTATATTGTTGCATTTCATTGACTGCCGGTTATCTTTTAAGGGTTTGTTTTCGGTCGGCTAAATAAATTCTTTAATCTTTTTTGCTCTTTCAACCAAGTTTTCATTTTGTGGTATAAAGTTGAAATATTTAATGAAATTTTCCCTGAGTTCATGCCATAAGAATGTTTCACCTCTAGCTTCTTCCATTTTATACCATTTGTTTGGTAAGTCAGAGAGGGTTGATGGGAACAAGTGTGGCCATGCTCGTTCATCCTTGTATCCAAGACTTCTCCATTCTTTTTCACATGTCCTAATATGATTTTCTAGGTTCTGTCCTTGAGTGAATATAGGTATCTGAGCTTGTTTGGTTAACTTCTTTCCTCCAAACCTTTCGACAAAGTAAGTTGAAGCTATTGTCCAGGTCTGTAGTCTTGTCTGATGGATGTCCCACCATCGAGCAGTTTGTCCTGTAAAAGTTTCTACTAGGCTTTGAAGTCGGCCATGTTCACCAATATTTTTGGAAACTTGTTCTACGTGCATGACTGGTGATTCCCTTTCCTTGTATCTTGGTATTTGTGTAGTATTTACATTGGTAGGTTGTAAGGTAGGGTATTCCCTAATTTTTCTCAAATATTTTTGGGACAATGGACACTATGAAGCACTGTTGGGTGGTCTTTTTCTGCACTTTTTGTATAGTCCAACACCCTCTTGCTTGTGTTTCATATTTCTCGATCTCCAAATCATATAAATCTACGTCTGAATTATAACCAATTGAGTCTCGGTTTCCTAAATGAAGTTCTCCATGGATATTCGGTTCTGTATAATCTGCATTGTTTTGAATCTGGTAGAGTTGTCGGATGTCGACTTCTTCATTGATAGGTTCAGTCCAAGGTTCTCCTTGAGATGGGTGAATAGGTACAATGACCTTTTGTCCATTTCCTTTTAGTTTGATCCTCTGTTTGTCCAGGGATATTGATGCTTTCATCTTTCTACCCCAAGGTTGACCTACTAATGCTGGGAAGGAACTGGATCCTTCCTTAGGGTCAATGATTTCAAAATCGAATTTGGTCGAGATTCCTTTTATAGTCATGTCGACATTTTTCCAGACTCCAATAGGTTCAATTAGGCCTTGGTCGGCTAGTTTCAGGTATATGCCTGACTCATGTAGTGTCTGCCCATTTGTTCCCAAGTGTCACGAGTCATGATGTTTACTTGTGATCCAAAGTCGAGCACTACTTGTTGGACATGGTATCTTCGAATTCTAGGTTGACAAGTAGGTCGGCATCACCTTTGTATTTTTTATTTAAGCTGCAGATGTCTTTTGTTTGTTTTCCAGAGTTGTTATGTTTTATTTAATATAGCAAGTCAATGAACTGAGAGACTGAATTGTCTTTTTGTACGAGCTGTATTAATTCGTTTAGTGTGTTATGTCGATTGTCGTGAGCTTGTTCTTGTCATGCAAATTCTTTTAATACATTGGTTGCTTCTTTGTATGTTTGTTTTTCTTTAAGTGGATCAGGATATACATTTTTCTCTTTTATTTTGCTGATTCTTGGGTTATCACCTCCTGTTTTTGTTCCTTGTCGAGTTACAATATGCAAATTTTTTGTATTTATTACATCATTTTTTTGCACACAGGACAAGGCATTAACATTTTTCTTTGTATTTATTTTTTTCAATATGGTAGGGAAATCCTCTAGTGAGTGATCCCCTACTCCACAATGAGTACAAAATTTGAGGTCAGTTCTGTCTTTATATGGACAGTCTACATACCGATGTCCCTCCTTATAACATGTAAAGCACTGGATGGGTCGATGCGGTCAGTTGTCGTGATTCCTAGGGAACCGACCTCTTCCTCTGTAGCCTCCACGTTGATTGTTGTACCGGCACTCGTATCATCAGCCATCATATCTCTGACCATTCTGATCATTTGGTAAATTGTTTTGCTCATTATGTTGTGCAACTGCATTGGTTTGGTAGATTTTCTGATAATTTTGTTGATTGTTCAGGTTCAAATGAAAGTCAGCTGTATTACGATTTTTGGTTTTGTAGATTGCACACTAGGATGCCTTGCCATTCTTCATGTTGAACGAGCAGTATTTTGTCGAGTGGTCCCCGTGCTCCTGGCAAATGTCGCAAAAATATTTCGTCTATACGAATCAAATGTCCTGTCGGCTGTATTCTTGTTGACAGTTGTCTTTAGAGTGTCCAGCTGTCGAGCACTTAGTGCACCAGATCTCCTTATTCTTGAGGTTTAAATCCTTTAAATACTTCTGTACGCTCTCCAGTTGTTCTTCCAATCTATGGTTAGTGGAATAAGCAGGTATGTCCTCATCCATCTCCACTTGGAGAGCTTTTGTGAGAAGATCTTCATAGGATTTGAATGTTTCTAGGCTGATGTTTTGGTGGACTTTCTGAGATAAACCTGGAAGAAACCACTGGATTAGTAATTTCTCATCTATAACATAGTCCAGCTAGCTCAGAAGGTCTTTCCATTGCTTATCATAGTCGCGGATAGTTTCCCCTAGCTTCTGTGATGTTGATTTTAGTTTTTACGCTGCCAGGTGTTTGGCATCTGGAGTTTTGAAAAATGATAGAAATTGCACCTTGATCTCGGCTTTGGTTGCTCTAGGTTGTCTTTCCAAAAAGGTCATATACCAAGTCAATGCCCTTTTCCTCAAGGCACCAGTGAACTGTGCCATTTGTCTATATTCGTCTGTAACTTGGTTGGCCTCCCAAGTCGATTCATAGACAAACCAGTGTCGTTTGGGGTCCTCATACCCCTCATATAGAGGAATGTGAGTTGATCCATGACCCATGTCGAAATCACTGTCACTGCTCTCAAGAGGTGGTGGTGGTAGAGGTGGGGGTGGGGTGGTGGGGTTAGGGGTGGTGGGGTTATTGGTTTATTTGTCTCTATGGGACTATGGTCGACGAAACTTCCATTCCCATCAGTTGTCAATTCTTCTTTGACCTACAGTCGGTTGATGTCAGCTTCTACTGTCGATGGCCCATTGCAACTATTTGTCCACAGTTCTAAATGTTTTGTGTCTTCCAAAGCCGTGTTTGGCAGGGGGGGTTCTCCTTCATGTGTCGGTAAGAGTAAGTGGATACTTTGGTTGGACGGTACCGCTTGAAAGGTAATCCAATTTCCTTCCTCTGGTCGACGGATAATGAGGTGTCGTCCAGTGTATGTTTCGTCATCTAGTCGACTCCATATACCAAAGTCACCAGCTCGTAGTCGGAGGTCCTCTTCGACAATAGTTTGTATTCGGGTACACAGATTCAATGGAGAGAGGGTTGTTCTTTCATGGGGGGATCTTAATTGGAGAGCTTCTGGCTACTCTATCCACAATTCTTCCTTTGTATGGGATGCCTCTTCTTCCATGCCGTCTTCATGTCGGTCATGACCTGACTCTGGTGGATTCTCTTCCTGGTCGGTTACCTTAGGACTTCTTCCTCTATGTAGCGCTAAGGCTCTTTCTCTTCTTGCTTCCCTCCTCTGTTGTCTCTCTTCCCTCTCTATTTTCTGAATGTCTAACATACCGTTGTGTGATACTATTATCTTGATTTCCCTTTTGGTCGACTTCTCATTACTGGTGAATGGTATATGCTTCTAGTCGAATAGAATCCACTCTACTTTATCTCGACATATGACTAGCTACCCCCCCATAGCCTACTCGACGCTTTTTTAGAAATCCCAGATAGTTTGGTCTACTTGCTTAGGAAGTATTCCCACTCCCTTTCTGCAATGAATTTTCCCCACTTCCTTTGCTTCTTCGCCTAGTTAGAGTTTGATGGTAGTTCATGAAGTGATGGACGAGGTTTGATAATATGTCCTACTCCCTTCTCGATCAGGAATTTGAACAACAAGGTCGGGAAGGAGCACAGAAATTGCTCGATGAGATCTGTGTAAAATTTCTCCTTGACGGTTTCCACCGAAGTTATGTCTTTGACTACTTGCTCCTCACAGAAGTCATCGGCGATTTTCTCAAACCACTCTAACAAGTTTGTTCTCCCTCCTCGGATTAGTTTTTCTAGCGAATGTTGTTCTTTAGTCCCTTCCAGCTTTCTCATCCAGGAGTTTCTTCAGAAGTTGGGGCACTGATTCTACAAACTTCTCATGTGTTTCTGTGAAGAATATTTCTTTTGCTTGTGTGATTGTTAATCTGTTCCTTCGTGCGTAATTCTACAAATAGTTTGCAACTTTATGTTCCCACCAGTCCTTAATCTCCTACTCTAGTATCATCTGTTTGCATATATTTCAGACATGTACTACCGGCAACGGAACCAATATTGTAATCTCACAGATCACATAAGGTTACCAATAATACATACTAAAACATACATATAAAACAGAGACAAGAGATAAGAAAAAGTAGGTGAATTAACAGATTATATTACATGAATGAGTCCATACAACACAGAGAACTGAACTGAGTTCTCATCTGGCTCAATAGCCTAATATATATGATTACAAAATAGTTACAAAATAACTACCTATCGGTTCGGTGAACCGATACGACCTTAGGTGGATGACCTAATCTCTAGTTTAGTCGGCCGATTGACTTAGTCGGCTCATCGACTAAGTTGGCTCATCGACTTAGTCAGGTGATCTATCCAAATCCAGTACCTTTGTTTATATACCCTCAATTGTGACTCTTTACCTAATGGTCACAAGTATTCATTGTGACCCTTAACAAATTAAACTAGTTTAAAATTACCTTCTCTATTAATCCCATAAATTTAATCATATGATTATGAAATATTCGACTTCATAATCTCGACTCAGACATGTTACCTTCCAAGTTATTTTATTCTTTGATTTAAAATATGTCGTTATTTTCAATTTTGAGTCTGACTGATTCATTCCCATGTCGAGAATCAACCTCACGAATACACTACATATTTCAACATTTCATATTCCATCGTTTCGACTTCGACTTTGTGAATTTCGATGTCGAACTGAACTCCATCGATTTTGAATTTTTGATTAGGATTTCAAACTATGATTCATACTTGTTGATTCGATGTCGAACTAGACACTATCAGCTCTGACTTGGTAAATTCGAGCTCGACTTGTCTTCAACTCTAGTTCTTACTAACAATTTAGATTCTGATTGTGACCGCGACTCAACTAACAATGGTAGACAAGTAGTCGAATTCGACTAAGAATGGTCAACAAGCGGTCGAATTTTACTGACAATGGTCAACAAGCGATCGAATTCAACTAACAATGATCAACAAGTGGCCAATCTCGACTGAGAATGGTCGACAAGCAGTCGACTTTGACTAAGAATGGTTGACAAGTAGTCAAATTTGACTAACAATGGTCGACAAGCTGTCGACTTTGACTGGAAATGGTCGATAATAGGTGACTAAGAAGCAGGCTATTGATTTACAAATACTTGACCATAATACATAATTCGATACCAACATTCGACGCTTTTCTACTAAATATGGTGACGACCAACTTGCTATCCTTTTTCTTTGTTATTATTGAACTTCTTTTACATCAATGACAATAATACCCAACAATCCTTAACAACAAAAATGGTGACTCTGCTGGGGAGAAACCATATATTGTTAGAACTTCTTGGTAATTTCCTCTTAGTATTTTTGAGTTGATTGAACCTTTATTAAGTTGGAATATTCTTTGATACCCTAAGAAACTTATTATTTTTCTTTTTTCCTTAGTTTACTTTTTTGTTTTCAAACTTATCAGGACTGAATCGTTGCCTATTTTTCATATAGTAGAAATTTCACTAGAAATTCACATTTAATTGTATGCACACTAACGGTTTACCTAGAAATTCGAGTTCAGTTATATGCATAGTATTATTTACTCGCTGACAACTTTGAACACATATGCAATTTCCTTGTAAGGTGTGAATTTTTCACACTTCTCTTTGTCTAGTTGGATTGATTGAGCTTCTTTGGAAACCTATGAGTGTGTTAGGTGTCTTTGTGACCCATCAGAATAATTTTTGGTATTTTTTTATCAATTTCAACTTGGATTTTTTATTCAATTTAAGGCTAAAGGTCACAATTTTCACCCTATCTTAGTGCAAAGTACGAATAATCACACTTTTGAACAGGAACAAGGAGTTAATTTTCACCTTTCTATATCATTATGTGTGAATGATTCATAGTCAAGCTTTTGCACAGGTGTACATCCCCAGTTAGGGTCAAATAAGTAAAAGCAAATAATGGTTTTTTAGGTTTATCAGGTCTAGTGGGGATTTGGGAATTTCTTAGAGTTTCGAAATTATGAATCTTAAACCTTCAAAATCATCATTTTGTGTTTTTTATTAGTCCCTAAAAAAAGGGAAAATTGAACTATGCAAAAAACCATAGTTTGTTTCTAGTTCATTTAGGAATCTTTTGGGCATTTTGATGTTTTCGGAAGTGTTTTCACAAAATAAAAAACCATATTGCTTTCATTAGCATTATCTCATGAAAATCATAAAAAGTTGATTGTTTTGGTTAAAGTAGTTTCCTTTAAAAAAATTTCTTGCTCAAAATATTGAAAAGTTATGTTTGGTTTTTCTTTATTTATGAAAGTTGTTTATTGTCAAGTAACTTTTTCAAATATTTAAGTGGTATTTTACAATTGTAAATAATTTCATTTTTCAATTTTTTTACATTTGATAAAATCATATTTTCAAACTTACACATCCTTCTAATTAATAATAGCCACTAAAATGAATGCTTAATTTAAAATTAACTAGAATTTTTATTTCATAGGGTTCACCAACTATATTAGGGATAGATCCTTGGACTAGAGTGGAAGAAAACACTCTAAGGCTATTTCAAATTGTGAAATATACTTGTCTTTAATAAGGATAGGAAAATACAATAATCGTACGACTATGGTTTGGAAGCTCTTCTCAAACAAGAGTTAAGAACGAGGTTGTGTGAGGTTAAGTTGAGAAAATCTCTACAATTCTTAACCAATATTTTGTGGGAATTTTTGTGTACAAGGATTTCATCAGTACCACCTTGGTTACCCTATGGTGTCAGTGTTGTTGATATTTTGGGATTAGCCACCCTACCCATATGTATGATCCCGACCATCGAATATTTCCCTAGATTTCGAATGCAAGTTGGTATTCTTATTATCTTGTCTTAGGTACCACACATGTGTTTGCAGTGGGATTCCTACATTGAGAAAACATTGATCCAAAATAATAGTACCTCAGAGGGTGCCCCTTACCCTGGAGGGAGACTTGCACCAACAAGGGCTATTAACCAAGGCCTTTGTAACTAATTCGGTACCTTTGTGTTTGGTTATGGGACTTAATCAACTGACACTATACTTCGATGGGGGCTTTGTTTTCCTTGTTGATATATCTAGGATTTTTCTAGTGGTGTGTTGTTTGTTCTTAGTTGGCTTAAGATATTTTTTACTTATTGAGTGGAAACTTATGGATTAGATTCTTGTGGACACCAATCAACGATCCCCTGTTCAACATGATCCTTATTCTTTCCCATTTGTTGGGAATGTTTGTGCTCCCTTAATGACCACTCTAAATATGCTTGGATTCAACTTAGAATTACTAGTTTGGTTGTTTTCCACTCCGGATGTCCTAAATTCCCCTAATGCTTCTCAATCAATCACTTTATATCAAGGGCATCAAAACCTTGTACCTTCTTTTCCAATAACATCTTCTCCTCCTCCTTCTACCTAATGTGGTGAAAGTTTTGATATTAGTAACCAATAATATAAAAGGAAAAGATGGAGGAAGAATAAGAAGAAGATGCAAAAACAAGGGGGAAATTCCCTAGCCTCTAGAAGTCATCTTGGGATGATTCCTCAACCTTTGTAAATCATGCTAGGGGAACTCATATAGTCACTGCAAGTCATACTAGAAATATACAACTAGCCTATGTAAGTCATGTTAGAGGCACATATCCAATCACTACAAGTCTTACTAGAAACTCACAAGCAATCACTACAAGTCATGTTGGGAGTAAACGTTTAGGTACTGCAAATCATATTGAAAGTATGTCATCAACCGCTATTATTCATGTTTATGACATGTCATTGATCATTGCGATTCATATTAATGAAAAGTCTCCAGTCACTTTCAATCATATTAGAGACATCTCACCAATCACTACAAGTCATACTAGGGACTAGCAATCGGCCGCTGCAAGTCATGGTGGCAGAAAATAGTAAACCAATGTGAGTCATGTTGAAAATATTGATACTGTTGAGAATACTAAACATATAGGATGAAATCCTAAGTTACATTTTAATATTTGCAAGGGAGGTCACCTTACTCAGGTGTTCCTTTCTATTCTAGAAGTACAAAGAGTGTGGTCAATGTCTGAAGGAAAATTTTCTCCTTTACAACCTATAATTTCCTAGCATCCTATTCAACCTTTGGTTGATGAAGTTGTTGAGACAATTCAATCTTTGGTCAATCCTACTCTTCCTTTGGAGAGTGATGTGTCTATAGATGAAGTTTTATTCATTGTCATTTTGGAATGTTTTGGAAAAGGGGGTACTCAATCCATTTTGAACAAATCCCCGCCAAGATATAAGGTCATTTCCTTTGATTAGAATAGTCTAGTTGGGCCTTGTATTCCTTTGTCTACGCCCTTCTAGATAAGGATTGAAGTCGGAAATATTATTATTCATCGATGCATTGTATAGGAAGGAAACTTTGATAGTATTTTATCTGCACATGCTTGGAGAGGTGTGGGTTATCCCAACCTTATTCTAGTTTTCAACCGGTAGTTGAATTTTAATAGAATACCTAGTGAACCTTCAAGATTTGTCCCTCGATTATTTGTTACATTGGGTGGAAAAAATGTCTTCGTTGATTTTATGGTTATTGAGGGGCCATTGGACTTTAATATTCTCCTTAGGTGCGATTATGTATATTATGTAAATGCTGTGGTATGTTCTTTCATGTGATTAATTGTCCTTACAATGGAAGCATTGTCACTACCGATCAAATTGCATTTGTTGATACCTCTCATTACCCAACTTTAGACCAAGTATCCTCTTTGTCTGTTCCTAGTGTTTCAGTAGATAATAACCCGCTACGGGTGAATTATGTGGCATCATATCCTTTGTGTCCAATTGCCAATGACAAGAAGTCGTTGTGTTCATTCTTACCTTATTTGGACTTGGTCCTGTCAGCTGTCCAAGTGATCCATCCAATGGGAGAATTGGAGTCTTCTCTCCACCATATTGATCCAAGTGAATATTTGTACATGTGTTTTATCTAGGATGGTATAATTCCTTCAAATGAATTTTTCCCAGAGTCTATGATATAGTACAACATTCCTTTGGATATTAAAGTCCTTTATGAATACCATCTCCCTAGATTGGACCCATTCACAATCAAATCCATCTCTGATTTTCCTTTTGAGCATGAGCTCACTTATTATAGATCCTCATACATTGGTATTTTGAGTCTTTGGACTTAGTCATGGAGCTGCAAGTCAATGTTCATGATGATTTTGATTATGTTTGCACTAGATTTTTTTACTCTTGTGATAATGAGTCTATTCCTATAGACTCCATTATTTCTTTCAACTTTGATCTTCCTCATGAGTCTGATCTTATTGATTATAGATCATCAAGTCTTGGCATGCTAAAGTCTTCACTAGTAAACTATTGTGGAAGATGTTGAAGTTGTAAGTACTTATACGAAAGTGATTTTTATCATTTCTTTCTTTTAGATTTTTTGATATGATCTTAGTTTTGTTGTTGTTGTCTCTTGGATACAATAACTTCAACAAAATTCATGGTGTTTTCACTTAAAGATGCACTTGACTGCAAGAGTAGCATGTTTAAGTAATCTTGAATATGAATGATTATTTATACAAGTTTGGATGTTGATATATTATGAAAGGGGTCAAGAGACTACCACAAACAAATAAAGAATAAGACGATGGAAAATATCAGGCTCTAAAATAACATGAATGACTATCTTGAAGCAAGAAACACATCATGATAGATCAAGTTCAAATCTGATCAAGAATATGTGAAACAAATAGTTGATCACATATTAATATAAAATCCATACTCAAAATAATATTCCAAACATGGAATCACAAATATTGAATCACAACATAAGCATTCATTACAAAAATATTATTATAAAGTATTTCATAACTGCGATCAATTTAAACAAAATTGTGAAATATTCAGATTGAAAGTAAGCTAAAATCAAGAGTCATAATAGATGGAATTTCATCTCAGATCAATATTATTAGACATAATATACAAACAAAGGTCTTAGAATTTCAATAATATAGCTCTCGAACCTTTGAGATCTTTCTACGGCCACCCCTTATCTCTAAAAAATTTGTTGATTAAATAAGCAATGAAATGAAATGTAAATGAAACTAAATCTCTTTGTTGGTTGTAACTGAGAAAAACATGTTTAATAATCCACAAATATCTCATATTCTTCACTTTTAAGGAAAAAAAATCATGTGAAAGATAAATAAGGTCCTTCTGCAAAAAAACCCATGTCGTGTATTTTTGATATCCGCCTTCATTTGCGTGTAGTTCGTTAAAATAATTGCTTCGTGAATATTGATAGAAATTTTGTGATCTTCATCAAATTTGGATCCACCAAATCTTCTCCCTTAAAATATGGAGTGGATTAATCTCCACGAATTTATTGAATATATTTACCTTTTAAAACTAAAAAATGCTTAATCATCTGACCCAAAAAATATCTGTGCATTATTCTCTGGCACATGTCCATTAAACATGGGATTGATTTTCAATTTAAAATTAAAGATAATCTTTACAGGATCTCAAATTTTCTGCAGCTCTTTCTTTTAACCTCTAGAAAGATAAAATGTTGATACTTCTCCGTCAAATATGGACCTTCAAACCTTGTTCTTCTTCTGTTATATGGATACCCAACACTATTCCTAGCGGATTCAATGAGCTTTTTGGCCTATTTAGGCCTTGGTTAGGACCAGGTGCTGGATCTGGATCTCGATTTGGTTGAGCTTCATTCTCAATATCAATATATTGATCATCTTGATCCTCATCTTCTAACTCTGAATCTAAAATATTAGTTAATACATCATCATATGTAAATGGAATTAATTGAGTAATTATACCTTCCTCTTCAGTTGGTTGTATGTCATGCAATGGATCTTCATTGAACTAAACACTTCTCTCTATGAAGCATTTTCTAGTTGCAATATCCATTTTGTAAGCATATGCATCATCTGCATATCCTAGCGGTATGACATTCACTACTTTGAGGTTGGAAGGATTTCATCTTGTCACTTGGAATTTTGTCCCATTATTTGGAGCCAAACACCATCAGACATGAGACATTGGGATTATGTCCCATCAATGCTTCGAATGGAGTAACCCCAACCAATGACTTGTGGGGCACTTTGTTCTGGATGTACGAAGCACAATTCACTGCTTCATCCCGCAAATATGATGGAATATTTCTTTCTTCAAGAATTCATGTAGCCATATCTTTTAAAGCTCTATTCTTCCTCTCAACTACACCATTTTGGTGTGGTGTGTATGGGACTGAGTGTTGCATTTGAATACCTCCTGAAGCACATAGCTGCACGAATTCTCTTTTGATGTAAACTCCTCCATTATCAAATATGTATGCTTTGATATTCTTTCCAAGAGTGTTCTTAGCTAAGGATTTGAAAATTCTAAAGGTTTCAAATGCCTCAAACTTCTGTTTGATTAATTAGATCAAGCAATACCTTGAGTAGTCATCTATGAAGGTAAGAAAGTATCTGGATCCATTCATAGATTCTATATGAGTTGGTCTAGAGACATCACTATGAACCAAATTAATTACAGAGTCAGTTCTTCTTGCCTTCCGAACCTCATACCTTCGCTTTGGATGATTACCTACCAAGCAATCATTACAGACAACTTCAAAGGACTTGATGAGAGGCAATCCCTCAACCATATCTTAATTGTGCAACTAATGGATATATTTGAAATTCACATGGCCAAATATTTCATGCCAAATCTTACTTGTAACATTAGCATGAGTCAATAAACCACTTGGATATGAGTTAGGAAGAAAGTGAGAAAAATCATATGCCTTGAAGGCATGATTTGCAGCTCCTTTAGCTATCAAATTACCAGTATAAATTTTAGAGATATCCACTGAGTCAGCATCAGATGTGACTTGCTTGGGTGGGCCAGTATGGGTCATGTGGTATACAGACAACATATTTGCTTCCAGGGGGGCACATAGAGGACATTCTTGAACACTCCATGCTCAAATTTGATTGAACCTTTCCCAACAAATGGGGTTTGAGAGTCAGGTCCCATGTGAATGCTTGGTCCAGTAGAGAGATCTATATAATATAATGATTATTTGGAGGCCACCATGTGGTTGGAGCTCTAGAATCAATGAGAAAAGCTTGTGACTGAGAAAATCCTTCCTTCAGAGCATGGCATTTCTCATGATATTCAGTCTTGTTTCCAGGATCACACTTCCTTGCACCTTTAGGAAGGAAAATATTGTTCTGTTCAATGAGTTTAGATATTTGGTCTATAGTTTTATTCATACATAGGTTCTCTAGATGATTCCCTCTATTGCAATATAGTCACTTTTCCTTGTTAAAATTTTTGTGATTTTCCTTCTTCAAAACCGAGGATCCTTCTGAAGGATTATGTTTCTCCATAGGCTTCAAATCATTGTTCTTCTTTTCCTTTCCTTTTTTCTTCCCATTTTCTTGCACATTATTAGTCTCCACAACTAAGAGAGCCTTATTTTTGGAGGATTTGAGGGCTCCCATATGTATCATCTTAACTTGTTCCTGAATAAGATATTATGTGAAAGCATCAAGGGATGGAATTTTCCAATTAGTAGTTTTCAATATCTCAGAGTGAAAGGTGGATAAGAACACTAAGAATTCTGGGACAATTTTTCTCAGAATTGAGAGCACCAATTTCTCATCCTTCATGCCAATCCCACAATGCTTGCACTGCATGACAAGGGATTTTACTTTTTAGAAGAATTGCTGGATGGTTTTGAAGTTCTTGGGTTTTATAGCAATAAAATAATTCTCTTGAATATGGCCTCTTAGCTCATCCCACTTTCCAAAATAGGATTTGATCTTCTTCCACACTTCTCTTGGAGTTTTTAATCCATCAAGATGGAAGAGTAACTCCCTAGAGATATTGATGCACATGAAGCCAAATGCTTCATCCAGCTTGTTTAGATACTTTGATTTCTCAATAGGTTTCTAGGTTTGACCACCTTGGCCATGGTAACCCTGTAAATACCTTTGTTACGCAAAACTATCTACACATCAACCCTCCAATCAATATAGTTTAAGGGTATGAGTATCTTGGGTGTCAAGGCTACTGAATTCTCCATCTTGCATCTTCAAGCAGCACAAATATTCAAAATTATTCAACTTACCTGCAAAAACACTTCAATTCGAAGCCAAACCAATTCAATCATTCTCCACTTCAACATGTGCACATTCTCTAGGTGCATCACACCTGACTAGACTTATCTAGAAAAAATACAAAGGGAGCATGGAAAATATATTAGGAATTATGTGGAACCCAACTGCTTCTGGTGCATCAATGGAAGTCTTTCAGGATTAAAGTGTGCTTGATTACCTACTACGATACCATGTTCAATTTAGCAAAGCTTAGGATCCTCGAGATGGAATGAACTCACTGTGAAAGAAGATTGAAGGAGAAAGAATCAATTCAATGTAAATTGATTAAACATTCATGGTGAAATTGGACAACCAAGAGACAAAAATTGGTCAACATAACATTATATCAATGATCATTAACCTATGTGTAATAAACTTATGATACAATAGGAAAAATTCAAATCCACTAGGTATGATTTAAATTCACCAACATGGACTAACGCCAGTGCTAACTCAATGTGAGAAAACCACCACTATAAGCTCACTAATCTAAATCAGGACAACTAAATTAGTTCTCAGTTAGTTAACTAAACAAAGTAGGTAGGAAAATGTTCCTACCTCATATTATTAGGAAAATATGATGCTATACTAACTGAAGATGAACTAACTGATGGCCATTTGAGGATAAATCAAAACAGAGTAGGGTGAGCTGATGATGGGACTTCCATGACTCAATGTGGGATCCTAAATTATATGGATTGGCCTCTGGAGCTCCATAACTCATGCAAACTAGCGCATCAAGTGGTATGTGTGTCCCAGATGAGTTCCCCATGGCACTAGTGACGTTGCAACAAAATCCTAAGCTGGGAAATGAAATTTAGACTATGGTGGTCAAGGGAGGATTATATTTAATCCTAAAAATTTTACTATGTCTTATAGATACAAACATTCCTATGATCGATGACCTCCCATCTGGAAAATTTGATACCATGGAATTCCTTATGAATTTATTGGGTTCAACAATCTTGATGCAAGATAATTCAATAAAGTTGGACATGAATATTTATGATCGCCTTCAATTTTGCATCTTGTACACTGGAAATTCCTCCTAAATTTCTTTTCATTTCTTGATATCGTGTATTTGCAACATTACATTGGATAGATGCGACTGAATTCACATCATTCCTGCACCAATTTATCCAACTGAGGAAGCTTCCAATTTCATAGCAAGCTCAAGAGATTTCCTATTGGATACAATCTCTTGGTGCATCAAGGGAACACAGATATGCAGTAGAATTATGGAAATAAACCATTCTTTATGATGAAAATACAACATCTGGAAACTCACCTTATCCATTAGAGTCTAAAAGCTTTGGTCAAAGTCCCAAAAAAACTCTATCGATAATTTCTTGATTTGTTTTAAATCTATGATACATTGTGACTCAGACTTGCATTTCTTGAATTATTTTATCAATCCAGTCCAAATATGATATAATTACTTCTGAGGGATTCCTGTGGTAACTACAGAAAATTTCATGTGCTAGATAAGAGCACGGCCTCTAAAGGTTGTGATCATATAGGATCTTTTTATAACTTCATCCTTGACCTGTTGCACTATCCAGACAACTTCACATAAGAACCAATGTTGCTCAAGGTATTCCAACCCATTCCTATTAAATATATACAACTTTATGTCACTCCCATACATTCTACGTACTTGGGGTATTGTTGAATTTGAATTAAATGTTCCACTATTAGGAACTCCCTAGATACTATCTCGACTATTACTATTATGATGATCTTGAAAGTCACACTTCGACACACTTTTGGGCCTTACCTCAGATTTCAGAGATTTACATGGGGTTGTGAGTATTGTTAAATTTCATGAAACATAGATCTACAAGCCAAAAGGAAAGCTTAATGAAAACAAAGATGCAACGGAATTGAAAAATCAATGTAAACTAAACAACGGATTCATGACAAAAATTTCACATAAATCTGACAAGTATTGCACACATTATAATTACATCAATATTCATTAATAAGTAATAAAAAGGTCATACAATAAGGAGAATTCAAATATTGTGGATAAGATTCGAATTCACCAACTCAAACTGATTGGTTAACTAACTCAGTGTCAAAATAATCACAACTGGAGCTCACTATTTTAATTCTAGATAACTAATTCAGTTCACAATTAATTAATTGATGAGGTAGGTGGAAAAAAGGTGCCACACTCCCTTAAATCATGTAAAATGACACTATGATGAGTGGCAGTGAACTAATTGGTGGTTACTAGAGCATAACTGACCATGAATGACTACCTACCACAGATAACTGAAGGTGACTGCTGGTGGCACTCAAAGTGGGTTCCTATAATGTAGGGATTAGTCCCTAGGGATCCTAAAATCATGATATTAGGTGCAGTAAGTGGAATATTTCCCTTAGGTGTGTTCCCCATGCACTAATGGGTGATGATGACCTCATAAGGTAGGAAAAATGAACAAATAAACTATGTGGATAACGAGAGGATTAATTAATCCTGACACCCCTACTTAATCCTAACTTTGGGAAACTTGGGCCCTAGAAACTAGGACAAATTTCACCCATACAATCTGAATGAAAATAAAATACTTCTTAATAAACAAGGAAAATGAGGAAAACCTCATGGGAAACCCCACCCTCAAAATAAGTAGGTAATAAGGAACAACGAGTCAATCCTTTACAAGGAGAAGAGATATGAGGTAAGCAAATCTCTTTTTAGTGAAGGACTTGGTAAAAATATTTTCAATATGCTCCTTTGTAGGGAAGTAATGCAATGTGATAGTCTTGTCATGCACTAGTTACCAAATGTAATGCATGTGTAATTCAATATTATTTGTCTGCTGCTTCTGAATTGGATCACTAGATATCTCTATGGTACTATAGTTGTCACAATAGATTACTACTGAAGGTGAAGTGTGGATCACAAACTATGTCAAGATGCCATGAAACAAACTGGCTGAATAACTACATTCACATACCCCCTATACTCTACTTCTATTGAAGAGAGTGCAAGAGTTGCTTGCTTCTTAATGGACCAACAAATTGGCCCAGATCCCAACATAAACACAAAACTTGAAGTGGATTTCGTATCATTCCCATCTCCACCCCAGTTGAAATCAATGTAGCCAATGATATCTAACTGTGCATAAACCGTATAATGGATCCCATAGTCTCTAGTACCCTGTACATAGTGAATGATGCACTTTGTTTCCTTCCAGTGCAACTCATGTGGCTCCTGCATGTATCTCGCAGCAACACTCACAACATAGGATATATATAGCCTTGAATGTGTGAGATATAGAAGGACCCCAATGAGTTGTCTGAAAAGAGTGTTGTCAACCAATGATGTAGAACCACCTTATTCTAGCATGATGCCAGATAGGAAGGGAAAGGGAATTCTTTAAATTCTTCCATGTGGAATATTTTAAGAAAATATGATGAGTATCTAGACTATGAAATCATGATTCCTGAAGTATTTTTACTTACTTCGAGACCAATGAATTGTCTCAACAATCCTAGATCTGTCTTAGCGAATGCTTTACTCAAAGCTGATTGGATGCTTCTCAATCCTGCAGCAGAGTTGCTAGCAATGAGAAAGTCATCCACATATAGGACAATCAACAATAATGATCCATGTTTCTACTGTATGTAGACATTGTAGTCAGATATACATCTTTCAAATTTCTATGACATGAGAAGGGAATCCATCTTGGAATACCATTCCCTTGGGGCTTGTTTGAGCCCATAGAGAGGTTTCCTCAGTTTTCATACTAAGGATAAATCTTTAATGTACCCATCAGGTTGTTTCATGTAAATCTCCTCCTTCAGGTCACCATGGAGGAAGGCACTCTTCACATCCATGTGATGTACCTCCCACCTCTTTGAATCTACAATTTCCAAGACTAGTCTGATGGAGTCCATTCTTGTTACTGGAGTGAATGTCTCATTGTACTCCAGCCCATGGACTTATGGGTATCCGTTTTCCACCAACCGAGCCTTGTAGTTGGTTGTGGTTCCATTAGATGCTAGCTTGGTCTTGTAGACCCATTTTCACTGGACTAACTTTCTCCCAGGAGGTAAGTGACAAGGTCTCAAGTTTTGTTTTCCCTTAGCGAATCAAATTCCCCATCCATAGCTACTTGCCATATTGGATCATGGCAAGAATTTTTGAAAGATTAAGGATATGATCCCATCATCATGAAACACCTCTCTGGGAGAAGTGGATCTAAATGGGAGAGTGCAACATGTTCATTTTGATACCAGGACCTCATTCTTCTTCTATCATCTGGATCCTCAACATCAACCCCAGCTGCTTTAAGGAGATTTTGGGCCCATTTAGGCTTCTGAGTTGGCATAGATGTTGGATCTAGATATAGATCTTCTTGAGGCCTAATTTCAATATCAATATCATGTTGATATTCTTCCTCGTCTTCTAAATATGAAACATTAGGCAATAAATATGTATCTGCAATTGCAAATGAAGTAGATTTTATACCTTCATATGCTTTGATGATAGCTAAGATTGTAATAGATATGAGTATGGCATAAGTTGTGATAATGCATATGTTTGGAGGCATGGATTGAAACACCCTTTTCTATAATCTTCCCAGTTGAGATATCTGATATGCACCTAGTCAAGACCAAACACCACTCGCTTTGGTGGGCCAGTATGTATCATATGATATAAAAATAACAAATTTGCTACAAGAGAGGGCACATAGAGAACATTTTTGAACTCTCCATGCTGCATTTTAATGGAACCTATCCCTATAACTGGGATCTATGGATCATACCCCATATGAATGTTAGGTCCTCCTAATAGATCCAGATAGGTGAAGGATTATTTGGAAGAAACCATGTGGTTAGATGCACCTAAATCAATCAGATAGGCCTTTGACCGAGTGAAGCTTGCTTTCAGGGCATGGCATCTCTCATGTTATTCTGTCTAGTTTCCAGCTTCAGACTTCTTTACACCTTGAGGAATGGAAATTTTGTTCTATTCAAGGAGATTAGAAAGTTGGTGAATGGTATTCTTCATGCACCGAATATCTGGATGAAATTCTCTCGTACAATAGGAGCATTTAGGTTTCTCAAATTTCTTGTTCTTGTTCTTCTTGGAACCCAAGGCTCCATTAGAATGGTTTTTGTTTTCTTTTGGATTCGAATTGGCATATTTATTCTCCTTCCTAGAGTCTCTAGCTAAGAGGGAATGATTCTTGGAGCCATTGAGCACTCCCATCTGAGCCAATTTGTCTTGCCCCTAGATTAATGACTCTACAAATGCATCTATAGAAGGAATTTTATTATTTGGGATGGATAATATTCTAGGGTGGAATGTATATACAAATACTAAGAATTCTGAGCCAAGCTTGCTCATAATTGATAGCACAAGTTTCTCATCCTTCCTATCTATCCCACATTGCTTGCATTGCAAGACTAGGGCTTTGTATTTCGAGAAAAAATGCTGAATTGTCCAGAATTTGTTGGGTTGGAGTGTAATGATCTCATTCTCCATAATATGGCCTCTTATCTCATACTATTTTTGAAACAAAGATTCAATCTTTTCCCATACTTCCTTCGGAGTTCTGAGTCCCTCAAGGTGGAACAAAAAATACTTGGAGATATGGATGCACATGAAGCCGAAGGATTCATATATCCTTTTAAGAAACATTTGTTTCTCAACATATTTTTGGGCTCGTGTAATCCCCCTTTTTAAAATTTTATTAAATCTACCACTTTTTCACTTTTTCTCCTATTTCGACCTTTGACTAATTTGGATGTCTAGGTCTCCAAATTGACCCAAATCCTCCCAAATATTCTGATAAGGTGTATGAATGATATTAATACTTGAATATAATGTTTAGGGATGATTTATGACCCTCAAATTACTTCTACAAACTTTTTTAATATTCTGGTAAAAGTAGGATTCCTTACAAGCAAATTGGGGTTCTAATCCCCCTTGGGTAAATGTGGGAAATGGATTCTCTAATGCTCCCAAAACCACTCGAATTTATGAAAAAAGGAATAGGATGTTTAAGGTAAATTGTTAAGGTCTCATATGCATCATTATTCACTTTATACAGGGTTTTATGACCCTCTCCCAAACATCTACAAAATCACTAATTTGAACCTTGGGGAAATGGCACCAAATCTTCTCCAACTGCAATTAAAATGAGTAAAATGACCTCAAATATTTAATTTATGAACACAAATATTGGAATAATCATAAATAAAATTACATTAATCATAAATATATCATATATACATTCTTCCATTTGAAATAATCAACATTACCATGGCATACATCAATATAGTGGGAAAATGGTCATTGTTTCCTCATTAATAGTCACTGTTACATACAACGATTTGATATTTCAACTTGATAATTTTTGAGGATGAATAAAATATCATATTAAACTTCTTAAAATAATAAATGTATCAGGATAATCTCTCCCAAATATTACAATAGCTCACCCAAAGCGCAATCCCTCCATGAGCAAGAATATGCAATAAAAATTGGAAATGGTTGAGGGAAAGTGCTGCACTAGAAGGAACCAAAAGACAACCTATAGATTAAACCTGGAAATAAAAAATCCATTAAATATCCATGAAATAATCAAGTGGCCTCTCCAAACACCAACGTGCATGGGAATCTTTCACCCTCGAAATTGGCTAAGGCAATTAGAAACTAGTCATCCACTAGCTATCTCAATTCACAAATGCAAGTTTATCAAATGAGAAAAAAATACTCTATTGGTTGATCCATGTATTTTATAAACATACTTAGCCTTATAATTTTTCCAATCCATCCACAAACTCAAGGCCATTCGAATTAGGGTGGGTGCTCAAGATTTTCCAGGTGTCCTCTCTTTCCTGGCCTTCCATCTTCCGCCAATTCAAGTGGGAACCCATTGAGATTCCTTAACTCACATTAGCACCCTCTTGGATGCCATATTTCAACCTGACATGTCAGAATGGTAATATTTCAGCCTTTAGGTATTCAATATGTCATAAATTTCATAGCATCTTCATCATTGGTGTCGTAGATGTTAGAGAATCTAGCCCAAGTGTCCAAGAAGATCTCATTTGACTCTTCCTCTCCCATGTAAGTTAAATTTCCTTCAAAATTAGATATATGATGCATATGGCCAAGTGTATTAGCCTTATAACTAATACAAGAACATTAAGCTTCCCATGGATTCGAAATTGCAAGAGGAGGATGCCATGTGGCACATAAATTGTAGCTTGTGTTGGCCCCATAATATCCATGTGTCTCCATGCTCCATTTCCACTTCAATTTTCTATTGTATTTATTTAATAAGCTCTATTATTAATTATTTATTCCATTCTAATGTTTGAACATCATTTATTATCTCCCTTATTAAAATTCCAAATGTATCCATCCAACCTAGGGAACTAGTAGGATTGATGGAATTGTCCCACTATGCAATTGTTTGAATGGGGGCATTACAATCCTCCCCAACCAAGATTGCTTGTCCTCAAGAAATTTCAGATTTGGATAATGCAAAATATTCTCCTCTTCCCATGTCGCATCTTCACTTGGTATATCCATCCATTGTACTAAGTATTCTTTGATAGTTTTGCTTCTCAATCTCCTTTCCCTTGTCTTCAAAATTTTTTCTGGAACAAGTGTGAGCCGACCTTCATCATCCAAAGGAGGAAGTGATAATTTTCTGACCAATATATTTTTTGAGACAAGAAACATGAAGTAAATTTTTGGTTTTACTCCCTTCCAAAAGTTCCAATTCATATTCTACTTCCCCAATCTTCCGAACTACCTTGTATGGGCCATAGTATCTTGGTTTTAGATTTTCTGCCCCATTCTTTTTGAGAGATCTTTGTTTGTATGGATGCAACCTAAAATATACTAAATAATTAACCTGAAAGGTCCTTTCTTCTCTATTTCTATCTGCATATTTTTTTTCTGATTTTGGGAAACCTGCAAATTATCTTTCCAAAGCTTTAAAATTTCTTGTCTCTCTTCCACCCAATCTTTAGCTTTTGGAGCTCTACTATCACCAAAGACAATATCAACAAAGGTAAGTGCATCATAACCATATAATTATTTTAAAGGAGACATCCCTATTGACATATGAAAATTGGTGTTGTAGTAAAACTCACCCAAGTGTAGCCATTTTTCCCATGCTTTTTGCTGCTCTCCCACATAGTTTCTTAGGTACCCTTCCAACCATTGATTCACCCTCTATGTTTGTCCATCCGTTTATGGATGATAGCTTGTACTTGGAGTCAACTAAGTGCCCACCAATCTAAAAAGGTCTTCCCAAAAATCACCCATGAATCTACTATCTCTATCACTTACAATTCTCTTGGGGAGTGTAGCTAGGAAAAATACACCTCCCGTGGACAAGAGTTGTTCCTCTATTATAAATGGTTCAGATTTAGAACAAATAGTACACAGCAGAACTGGAATACTTTCCCTATAATGGGTGGAGATTTGGAATAAGTGTCTTTGATGGAAATTTGTAGTTGTTTCCTACAATAAGAGCTCTTCACTAATGTACCTACATGATCACATGAAACCAACACACAAGATCAAAAAGCACCAAAAAATGTTCCACTATTCTATATTAGTGACTAAGTAATCTAATAATAAAATACATGATATTAACACAATATACTTTATGGGAAAGGAACCAATTCTGCATTAATGAATGAAGAAGAAGTTACAACCTATGCCTTAGTGTCAATAAGCTCCTTCACAATGCCAGTGTATTGTCCTCGATAGCTCCAACTTTCTCCTCCTATTCTCACCCTATTGATTTAGGCCGGAATGTCAATACAACAACATAATGTTTTCTCTCTCTCAACCATGGATATGGGCCTGCTTTTATAGGCCTTGGGAGGATACGGATGGTTGAGTAAATGGTGGGTGAGGTCAATAGGAGATCACAAAAGGATGGATCTCGAGCCTAGGTGGTCCTCAGATGTAGGGATAAGGGAGCCATGAAGCCTTATTTCAAGAAGCTTCATGGAAACCTCTCTTTTCACTTTTTACCAAGGGCACTGCTTATTCCCCACTATGACAGAGTGGAGACAGGGCAGAACCCACATCTCAGGAAATGGGAGGCAACAAGGATTTCGTGAACCAATAAGCTAATAGTTGGTCTAGGATGGGAGATTTAATAAGTCATCTCCACCATCTCCACTCATGGATATGGTCTGATATGTGTGTGGACGTATTTTGACAAAGTGAAGTCAAAAGGTCCGTACCCGTTTCATAATGAATGGGTAGCTGAAAGTGTGTAAGAAAAATGGTTTCCAATGAGTTGAAATCCACAAATGAATGTTGCAGAAGTTCAATATACCACTTTGCGGCCATACCAATCAAACTTCGTTGGAATAATATCAAACAAATAGATTTGTCCATCAAGGATTTCGAAGAACACCATAGATGAAAAGTCATGGCATGATTTTTGGGATCATCTCCCTGCTTCCCATCAAAATTTGGAATGTTTGATGGTAACTTAACTGGAATAGTAGGACACAAAGGGTTGTGTTGAATGGGATCATTTATCAACTTAGAAAAATTGGGCAAGTCCAAAGTTTCTAGGAACGAAAGTTGTCAATTAGATTCGACATACCGGTAGTATTGATAAGGAATATGTGTACCAGTATGACCATAAGATGACTAATATATAGACTGTTGATTCAGTTGATGGGAAGATGACCCTCTCGAAGAGCCTCCCGAAGGGGGTGGGCCTCCAAGAGGTGGGCCTCCAAGTGGTGGTTCACCAGGTGGTGGTCCTCTAGACGGTGGACCCCCAGGAGGTGGAGCCCCAGAAGGTGGGCCTCTGTGCAGTGGTCCTCCAGGTGGTGGCCCTCCAGGCGATGGTCCTCCATAAGGTGGAACTCTACCAAGTGGGCCTCTTCCTAGTGGACCTACAAAGGGTGGGCCACCATAAGGTGGCCCTCCAACACCTCCAACAGTAAGAATATGCATTCCTCCCATTTTCGACATGTAGGACCAATTAGGTTTCCCCCATGCTGTAAATGTGTTTCCAGGGTCAGGGATTCTAGGATACATTGTTCATGTAGATGTAGGTTGATAACTCATATTTACTATAGGTAATTGATTCACTGGGTAACCATAACCCGAAGAATACTGGTTGATTGCAGGTTGTACCCCTAAGTGTTGGCATGAAATCGATGGAGGGTTCACGATATTGGTGTGGGTGGGAGGAACAACCACTATGGGTTGTCCTACAATAGAAATCGACCTAGTACTAGTAGAAAATCCACTAACAGATAACATAGGTTGCATCGAGGGTTCCCTCCCAACGTTGGAATTTACTATCCCCTTTTGATTTGAGGAATCCCCCCCAGCTATAGAGGTTAAGGGATAACTAGAAATAGACCTAGAATTTAAAATTGTAGCGTTGGAGGTTTGCACTGGATTGTGAGGAGACATACCATGAGGTGGAACATCAGCAACAGGAGTCGAAGTCTCAGGAATTGGATTATACCTAGAAGGCCATGGATCTGACATACGAGGTAAAAGAGCTGACATAGGTTCTTTATGAGGTACAGGGGTAGCCATAACCATTTCCATACTCTCTTGAAAATTACGAGCACAATTGAGCAATGCTTGAATTCTCCTATATGCATCCTCATTCAGAGGAAGGTTTTCAAAAGAGGGTCTAATAACCCCAAACTCAGAAATGGCTTGACCCGTAGAAGTTCTCCAAAAAGGAGCATGAGGGCCATACTCAGTTTCATCAATACCATCAATTCGACCTTCCATCGGAGAATGAAAGGAAGTATCAGCTGCAGGAGACTGTTGGACCAAGGGATTAATATAAGAAGTGAATTGCTCTTCACTTTCTGCAACTGGGATTCCTCCTGTATGAGAGTCAGTTGCATCTCCTTGATCTGTGGATTCCATTGGGACTTCCCCTATTGCAGGTGGAAAGTTGGGTGGTAAGACTTGGTTTCTTTTAGACCATCTCAACTGAAACTCAGCCAGATTGCAAAAGGTCACTAAGCCTAAACTACAGTTTCAAAACTAAGTAAATTACACAAAACTTCTCCTAAACAAATTATAGGCCACAAGAAAAATTAAGTGACAAGAGGGGCTAAATAAGCCAGTTCCTCACCAGGATTGTCAAGTCTTTGCAACTCGCAATATATCATAGGGTCCAACAGTAAAATGTGGTGAGGAGGATCAACCGTCCCTCACCTGAATAATCGACTACCTGGACGGAACGTATGTAGTAATCTCCCCGAGTGTTGTTCTCGATGTATTGCACCAATAAGACGGCCAAAAGGGTTTTTATCAGATGGTCTCAGGAATCCTAGTAGAGCCTCCTAATATACGCAAGGTACGTGGGAGCTCAAATACATAGTAGTGTTGTCTAATGCACAACATTCCACAAGGGGCCTTCTGATATAAAATCAAGTACGTGAAGTACCTATCAATATACCTCAAGTGTACGTGAAAGGCCATTCGATATACCAATGGTACGTGGAAGAACCGTGCGAGTCCTAGGTTACAGTGCAGGCAATAAACAACAACTCCTATGTTTTACAACACCGGAACATGTCTCTAACCTATCACTCAAGTTACTAAAAAATTTTAACCTATAGCTACCATTGATTTTAATTTGAACGGTTAGGTGAATGCATGGAGTTATGACAGAAATGTAAAACCATGCAATAATGATGTGCAAATTCTTTCACTTACCTTTCAAAAAATGCCTACTTACGAGAAGGAGAGAGTATTTCTTTTTTCCAATTTGTTTTGAAACCAAAAAACTTTCCCAAGCAGTCTAACTCAAAAACTTTCCGAGAATACAAAACAAGGAAGATGCTTCTAAACTAATCTTTTGAAAGCAAGCAGATAACGAGAGATCTCTTTTCTAAAAATAAAGACAAAGAACACTCAAAGGCATACTAAATATTATTTCAATTTTTCTTGAATAATGGAAATATCTAACTTAAAACTCTTAATAATTTTCTTTTGATTGAGACAAGAATGTAAAAAGAAAGAAGAAAAATGGAGATCTAAAAGCTTATTAGGCTAGTCGAAGATCCAATATTTCATCTTCAAACAGAATTATGTTTGAATCTCAAAGAAAAGAAAAAAAATTTAAACAAGAAAAAAGAAGTCTTTCTCTAATTTAATAAACAAAAATGAAAACAAGAAACCAATGAGGGAGTCTTTCTCTTCAGTCTTTTCAAACAGTAAGGATGCGATCTAACTCAGGTAAAAATTTTAAACACTCCTTTCAAAAGATAAAAACCAAGCATACAATCGATGAAGATGGTGAGCCTAACCTAGATTTTGATTTGAACAAACAAGCATCTACCAAACTCAAGATTTGAAATTCAAAACTCAGATTTCTTTTTAACAAAACCAGAAACTTAGAACTGAAAGCAAATCAAACAAAACTTTTACAAAACTTTGCAAAAAACAAGTCTAAAAAAAACTACCTGGCACCACATCCTGGGGTCACTGACAGAGTGGTTCGGAGAGAGCACCACTTCCTGATTATTGAGTATAGGTAGCGGCACCACTTACTGGTCACTGGTTACAGGCGGTGGCACCGCTTACTGTCCACTATGCATGCAGGGTTCGTTGTAGATGTCAAAAAACAAAAAGATGGTGAAAAAGAAAAATTAATCACTGTGAAAATGGCATATAAATCATGAATTAACGGGAATTTAAAGCACAAAAGGTAAGAAAAACTCAGATCTGAATGGATCTAATGATACCAAACCCAGATATCACTATATCATCTAGTATATCTGACTGATAGAAATGGAGCTCGGATTTCGGACAAGATTTGGAAATCAAGGAAGATCAAAGGCGCTGAAACTGTCTCTAGCAGAGTTGCCAGATTTGTAGCTATGGAAAAGACACCTCCTACAGACAAGAGTTGTTCCTCAGTTTGAATGGTTCATATCTAGAACAAATAGTACCAACAGAACTGGAAGACTTTCCCTTTGAATGGGTGGAGATTTGGAATAAGTTTCTTTGATGGAAAAGTGTAGTTGTTTCCTGCAATAAGAGCTCTTCACTAATGTACCTACATGATCACATGAAACCAACACACAAGATCAAAAAGCACCATAAAATGTTCCACTATTCTATATTAGTGACTAAGGAATCTAGTAATAAAATACACGATATTAACACAACATAATTTATGGGAAGGGAACCAATTTTTCATTAATGAATGAAGAATAAGTTACAACCTATGCCTTAGTGTCAATAAGCTCCTTCACAATGTCAATGTCTTGTCCCCGATAGCTCCAAATTGCTCCTCCTATCCTTGCCCAACTGATTTAGGCCAATAACATACCTTTTGCTCTCTCTCAACCATGGATATGGGCCTTCTTTTTTATTATTTGGGAGGATAGGGATGGTTGAGCAAATGGTGGGTGAGGTGCATAGGAGATCCCAAAAGGATGGATCTCGAACTCAAGTGGTCCTCAGTTGTAGGGATAAGGGAGCCACTAAGCCTTGTTTCGAGAATCTTCATTGAAACCTCTCTTTTTCACTTTTTACCAAGGGCACCACTTCTTCCCCACTATGACAGAGTGATGACAAGGAAGAACTGCACCTTCTATAAGAGGTAAAGGCAGTGCCACCACCTACTATCAAAAGATTAAAGGCATCCTAAAGAGGGTAATGCTCATTGACTAAAGGGTAGGAGCGGTGATAGATTTTAATATGTAGGATTGATATCTGGACCAAGATTTTCACTTCAACATTTGGGATTCAGGGAAAATACAGTGTTTGGGGCCTCATCACATGCTAATGACGAGATTTATGTATAACAGGGAGCCCATGCAATCTGAATATTTCTTTGAAAAAAATATCAGCCACTTGTGCATAACCAAAAGATGATGTAACAACAAAGAAATGAGCAAATTTTCTCAATCTATCTACTACCACATATATGCAATCCTTACCCAAATATTTGGGCAAACCGGTGATGAAATCCATTGAGATACTATCCCATTTTTGCTTCGGAATGGGAAATGGTTGTAATAAACCAGCTGGGCATGTGTTGATCCCAATTTTGTTTATCATTCTTGGCTATTAATTTTCTCTTTTGGCATCACTTTTGTCACCTTTTGGTATACTTCTTGTCATTCAGCTTATCAATTGACCCTAGGTACGAAATTATTTGAATTTTATGCAAGTCTTGGTTGATTTTTGTTTTTACATGATTTTATTAGCAATTATGTGATATTTGTAAATGTGCCTGATACATAGACTTGTTTTGTAGACTATGGTTTCTAAACGAGCCTCCATGTGGACACGTATTCATGCTTAACATGTACAGTTGCATCCATCTTGTCATTCAGACCTCCGATTAACCCGCACCCTATTAGTTGGAATATTCTCAAGTGTTTAAAGCACATAACATTTTTTGTTAATCTGTTAGCCACGCATTCTATTGGTATGAGAGTAGTTTCTCTAGAAGACTCGGGATCTTGTCCTCTCGACCTAACACCATGCTCTATGCCCACGTCAACGCAGATCCTTACACCCGTAGCCCGCGTGAGGATAACCGACGTGCAAAGGATTAGGAAGATGGTTGTGTGTTGTCACAAATCGTTACATGGTTGTTTGTTAGTAGTTAATTTTGTCTATTTGTGGAGCGGTCGACCACTGAAAGGGTTTGTTTGAATTTGAATTCCATTTAGATATTCAGGCACAGAGTTTTGATTATGTTGTAGTAATTGAATGGAGAATGAAAATACAAATCCAACAAGACAAACCACATAGGAAATGGACAAGTATTGCTTAGGAATTTACAGTATATTCATCATAATAATATATGATGTACAATAGATTACAAATAGGTAGAATTCAAATGCATGAGTAATGAATTCGAATACTCCAAGTGGATAATACTGTATCTAACTAAATCTCTAACTCAAGGTCTCTGAATCAATATTGGAGTCCAAATAGACAACTCCTCGATGACCAATAACTCCATCGTGTAGTAACAACTAGTTAAATCAGTGCAACTGAGAGTGAGGTAGGTAGGAAAACTGCTCCTCCCCATGCAACCATGCATTATCCATGCATTAGTAGTGCTTTCCTAACTGACTGTGAAGTGACTAATTGTATTTGAGGGCTAACTAAGACTAACTAGTGCTAACACCAACTAACTGAAGTAGGTTGGTGCCGAGACTCCCAGTGGCTCCTAAAATGTAAGGATTTGTCTAGGAGGTTCCCTCACTGATGCATGCACATGCATTAAGTAGCAGTTAACCTCTAACATTGTTCCCCACACTTCAATGACTGGTCATGTGGCCCCATTGGGCCATGTGGACCCAATTTCACTAGTGGACTCATTTAATTAATTTAAGGTTCCTAAGTTAGGAAATAATTAATCTAATAGACATT
>LPNX011218524.1:615785-646986 GCA_001517045.1 Pseudotsuga menziesii
AAAAAATTGCAGCTCTATGCAGTAGCATGGTCCATCAGTGGACCTCTCAATGTACTTCTGAACTGATGACTCTGTTTGGTTCTATTGGATGTTGAAGGCAGGGAATGATCAAATATCTGCTTCTGTGGGCCATGTAGCTAATCATTCACCATCATCAAGTAGCACCGAATTGGAAATTTGCTGTATCATTCTGTTAGAGATAGTGCATCCTACTCATTATGATACTGGGACCTAGTTCTTCTTTTGTCTTCTTGAACTCGAGCACCACTTCAAGCTGCATCAAGAAGCTTTTGAGCCGATCTGGGTTTAGGCTTCTAATTAGGAATGGGTACCATATCTAGATCTAGAATCTCTTGAGATTCAGTCTCAATAACAAGATCATGTTGTATGTGATATTCTTGATCTGAATCTAAAACTTGTAGCACATCATCATCATCATCAAAAATAGGAGGAGAAATGGTTATACCTTCCTGTGCTGCTGGAGGAGTATCATGCAGCTAATCTTATTCGAACTGGACACTTCTTTCAATGAAGCATGTTCTGGTAGAAACCTCCATCGGTTTGTAAGCTTTTGCATAACCTGCATATCCCAATAGAATGCATTCGCTACTTTGGGCTTGAAAGGCCTTTCTCTTGTCAAGTGGTATCATGGACCAAGATTTGGAACCAAAAACTCTCAGATGAGAAACATTGGGATTATACCCATGCAGTGCTTCGAATGGAGTCACCCCAACCACTGACTTGTGGGGAACCCTATTCTTCAAATACGAAGCATAGTTTACTGCTTCAGCCCAAAGAGAAGGAGGTAGATGCTTACCATAGAGAAGGCATGTTTCCATCTCTTTCAATGATCTATTCTTCCTCTCAGCCACGCCATTTTGTTGTGGTGTGTATGGAACTGAGTGTTCCATTTGAATCCCCTATGATTCACAGAAATTCTGGAAATATCTTTTGACATATTCTCCTCCTCCATCAGATCTTATTGACTTGATATTTTTATTGAAGTTGTTCTCAACCATAGCTTTAAAAATTTTAAAAGTCTCAAAAACTTATGATTTTAGCTTCATGAAGTAGATCTAGCAGTACCTAGAAAAATCATCAATAAAGATCAGAAAATACCTGCAACCATTAATGGATTTTGTGGGCATAGGTCTAGCTACATCACTATGTATCAAATCAAGTGTACAGACAACTCTATGAGCCTTCCCAACATCATACTTCTTTTTTGGATGCTTCCCTACAAAGCACCCAACACATACTCCATCAGAAGTTTGGATGGAGGGAAAACCTTCAACCATGTTATCAATGTGGAGCTGCTTCAGATATTTGAAATTGAGATGGCCAAATCTCTCATGCCAAATATTCCTGGTGTTTTTAGCATGATACAATAAAGTTGTAGGAGGGGTGACATGCAAGAAATGTGAAAACTCATAAGCTTTGGTAGAGTGATTTTCAATACATTTCACTAAAATATTTCCAGTGGATTTTTCTGTAATATCAACTGATTCTGAATCAAATGTGACCCTCTTGGGAGATCCTATATGTGTCATCTGGTAAACAGATAACAGGTTAGCAGCAACGGAGGGAACATATAAGACATTCTTGAACTCACCATGCTTCACTTTGACTGTGTCCCTTCCTTCTGCTGGAATATGGGAATCATCTCCCATGTGAATATTAGGTCCCTTTTATAGTGAAAGAGTAGAGAATGATTCTTTGGAGGAAACCATGTGGTTGGAGGCTCCAAAATCTATAATGTATGGTTAGGATGGAGAGAAAGTTGCTTTCAAATCATGACACCTTTCGGCATCTTCTGTCGGTGCTTCTTCATCAGGCTTACTTGCTCTTGGAGGAGCAATGTTTTGCTACTTGAGAAGAGCAGACATCTCATCAAGTTGGTTTGTCATACAATGTTATTCAATATGGTATCCCTTTTCACAATACGGACATAACTTGTTTTCAAATTTCTTCTTCTTAGAGCCGGAGGCCCTTTCGGAAGCTTGCTGATTTTGTTTAGGCTTTGAATCAGTTGCCTTTGGCTCCTTATTCTTTGATTTCCTCTTTTCTTGCACTTTGGAAGAGTTAGTAATCAAAAGAGCTTGATCTTTGGAAGTTTGAATGACTCCCATTCGAATCAATTTGTCTTGTTCTTTGATTAAGGACTCGGAGAATGAATCTAGAGAAGGTACTTTCCAATCAAGAAATATTTCCTGCTTGGAATGAAACATAGAGACATAGACAGTGTACTTAAGACCTATTTTTCTAAGTATTGAAAGGACATTCTGCTCATCCTTCTACTCTATCCCACACTGTCTGCATTGTAGCACTAGAGACTTGAATTTGGAGAAGAATTACTCAATAGTCTCAAAATTGCTGGGATGTAAAGATACCAACTCATTCTCCAAAATGTGTCCCTGAAGCTCATCTTGTTTTTAAAAAAATCTATCAAGCTTCTCCCAGGATTCTCTTGAATTCCTTAATCATTCCAGATGGAAGAGGATATCTCTAGAAATATAAGTACATAAGTACCAGAATGCTTCATCACAATAGTTTAGGAACTTGTTCTGCTCTACCGGTTGATGAGGTTCAACCTCCCATCCATGTATAATCCTATGGTATCCATGCTTGCACAAATCTAGCTGCATATCACTCCTCCAATTAAGGTAATTGGAAGTTGTGAGGATTCATAGCTCAGGAGTTTGAGAACTCATAGTTGCTCCAACAGGGAGATAATAAATACTTCTTTCAAGCTATGTAGCACCTGTCAATTTCACTACAAATAACACTAAAACATAATAACTGTTAGAATCATACTTTTCCCAGAAATGAACATGTTTTCAGGGTCCTTCACACCCTCTCCTCTGCTCTGAATGAATCCAGAGCTTGCAAATTTCCATAGGGAACTTCTATGGAAACCCATTTGCTTCTGATGTTCGATGAGGATAAACAAGCATGAATCCTACCTGAGAAGGCTCTGATACCATGTTAGAATTTTAATTCCATTTAGATATTTAGGAAAAGAGTTCTTATTATGTTGCAACAATTGAATGGAGAATGAAAATGCAAATCCAACAAGACAAACCACACAGGAAATGGACAAGTATTGCTCATGAATTTACAATATATTCATCATAATAATATCTGGACAATATATTACAAATAGGTAGAATTCAAATGCATGAGTAATTAATTCAAATCCTCTAAGTGGATAAGACTGTATCTAATTGAATCTCTAACTCAAGGTCTCCCAATCGATATTGGAGTCCAAATAGACAACTCCCCGATGACCAATAACTCCAACATGCAGTAACAACTAGTTAACTCAGTGCAACTGAGAGTGAGGTAGGTAGGAAAAGCACTTCTCCCCATGCAACCATGCATTATCCATGCATTAGTAGCGCTATCCTAACTTACTGTGAAGTAACTGATTGTAACTAAGGGCTAACTAAGACTAACTAGTGCTAACACCAACTAACTGAAGTAGGTTGGTGGCGGGACTCCTAGTGGCTTGTAAAATGTAGGGATTGGTCTAGGAGGTGCCCTCAATAATGCATGCACATGAAATAAGTGGTGTTTAACCTATAGCATTGTCCCCCACACTTCAATGACTAGTACATGTGGCCCAATGTGGCCCCATTGGGCCATGTGGACCCAATTTCACTATTGGAATCATTTAATTAATTTAAGGTTCCTAAGTTAGGAAATATTTAATATAATAGACATTTGAACAAGGGAGGATTAATAATCCTAACAGGTTCGGCCTGCTCATCCATGTAAAATTATATAAAGACGTCTCCAGATGAGAGTTGAGTTAGTTCATCGCCATTAGCAAGGAAATTCTGTAAAATCTGTTCTGAATTTAATATAAGTTATATATTCAGCTGTGAATTTATGTATTTGTTTTGATGAGTGGTGGATTGATATAAGAGCAACCCTTGATTGCTGAGAAGGGCCCCTCAACAACCATAGGTCTCCATTTGTATTTATGTTATCCCGTTTTGCAGATAAGTAATTTGTATTTCCATTTTCTGTAGGTAGTTTAATTCTCTTGTAAATTGATGTTGTTTATTTCCTCATCTTCTGTAATGTGTGTTTACTATGGTTAATACAATTTACACTGTGTTGTTAACATAGTTTCCATTTCTAGAATTAAACGTGACCGATTATGCATAGTCATTCAGTCTTATTTTCAACTTTTTTCCTGGTTTTGTATTTGCAATCAAATAGAGTTTAATTAGTTTAATGTCTTAGGCTTAGTTTGTAGTTAGATTCAACTCTGTCAATTCTTGTTTAGCTGTGGATTAACTTTAGTCATCTTTTTGTTTTTCTCATTAAACAATAGGAAATAATATCTCTTCTTAACTATAGATTAGCACAAGTTATTCTTGTGTTGTTTCAATTGTTAGATAAGCTTAGTTACTAGTTTTTCTACATTACAATCTCATATGCATAAATCAACTGATGTTAGGATCATCTAGGCTATCTATTTTGTAATTTACAATGTTTTTTCTCCATTCAGAATGCCATTCGTACTATCTGTCTATACTGCCATCCAGGTCTTCATTCATACTTTAATAATCCCTATTTTGTTTTATGATTGTTTCAAGTTCAGTTTTCCTGGTTTTTAAAATGTATTACCTTTTGTAATTGAACAATAGTTATATATGTGTAATTAGGACCTTAATTAAAACCACATAAAGTATCCATTAAGTTCCATGATTACTCTTATATTTCATTCCTTTTATCTTACTTTGTTTTTGAATTAAGTTTCTTCTGTCTCTGATTTCTTCATTCATTTATGCTGTAGAATTTGTCAACTGCATCCTTAGTTTAGTTTACTTCATTCTTCTTTAGATTGAATTTAGAATTAAATTTGCTAATTCTATTATCTAAAAGTAACATTAGTTATTTATAGTTTGATCATCATTTCTAGCATAATATTTATGCTCCTTACTTCATAGTTACTGAAAATGTTCATAGAATAGGGTTGATCCAGAAAATAAGATACCTTTATTAGGTTTTCACTTGCTTTTAAATTATAAATTATTTTCAAGTAAATATCTTTATTAAGTTTTCTACTTGCTTCTAAACTAAATTTTATTCCCTTACATTTGTTTTATTTGAGAGTAGTATACCTCCAACTTCAAAGTAATTGTTAAAATAGTCTTGTTTCTTGATTAATAGATTAGTTGCTGATAACATTTGCTTATGGGTAGAACTTAAATCACAATGTTTACTATTACTTGTAGTTGGACACTCCTTAGTTTACATCTATTTGTAGAAGTTAAATTAGACTTAATTATGATCAGATTCTTTGTTTCTTTTGAAAGCCATTTTGATACACCTCCTTCTCCATTTCTGATCACAATGAATGGATATCCTCAGAATCCTCAAGGAGAATAGAACTAGATAATTTAGTTTAATTATTGTATATTTGTCAATCGCATGTATAGTTTAGTTGTTGAATTTCTTAGGTATATGAAGTAGTTGTAATACTGCCTCAGATAATATAATCTTTTGTTTTCATATATTTAGAGTTCTTAATTTGTTTATAGCCTTTCTAATTCCCAGATTAAGAAGCTGAATAATTAATTAATAGGTTTCACTATAAAGAGTAGTTTACTTTCTTGGAATAGTTTTGTTTGTATATATCTTTCTAGTTATTGTTTATATAGTAGAGTAGTATAGATTGGTATTGCTCTAATCTAGTGGTATTTTCCCAGTCTAATTACCTTAGTATTTGGATTTCTGGAGTTTGACTCGATTTTTCATTTTAAAATATCTTTCGATCTTCTCTTTGTTAAAATATTTCCACGACACCTTAGTAACCCTTCTACCTTAGCATATATTTTGTGTCAACTCTAAGTTTGCAAACCTTGGTCGACAATTAAATATTTGGTGAATTAATTAAGACAATAAAACACCCAACATCAAGTAATTTCAGATTTTTTTTGCTGACATACCTTAAATTCATTCACATATTTATGAACATATTCCTTCGGCCCCTTCAAAAAGAATATTTTCCTCAATTGCCTGTAAGTTTTGAATATCCCCATATGGCCAGCCAGTGGGGAATCATGTGCTTCTTACACAATTTTGTAATTGAACTTTGAATATTGAACCAAATAAATTTTTCCCTTATAATATATCATCCCATTCACAATCCTATAGTTATCACCCCCTTGATTCCATCTAACACATACAAGCAAATTTATCTTTGGCATATTCAATTAGTAACATTTTTTTCCAATCTTTAGCAATGTCCATGAGAGAAAAAGAAGGTGTTCGTGATAATGCGTTTGCTACAATGTTATTCTTTCCTTTCACATATTCAATATCAAAATCATAAGCTTGAATCTTTCTTACCCACTTTTGTTTCCTTTCATTTAGATCCTTTTAGGCGAGGAAGTGCCTTAGACTATTATGGTCAATTTTCAACACCAACGTGTTTCCTACCAAGTACTGTCGAAACTTGGCAAATGCATGCATGATTTCCAACATTTCTTTGTCATATATGGAGTAAATTTTTTCATTATGCTACAAATTTATGCTCTCAAAGGCTATAGGGTGTTGTCCTTGCTTTAGGACAGCCCCTATTCCTCCACCTGAAGCGTCACATTCAACAACAAAAGGATTAGAAAAATCAGGTAATGCAAGTATGGGACAACTACTCATTACCTCTTTAATTTTTTGTAAGTAATTTTTATCCTCTTCATACCACTTGAAATAATCCTTCTTAGTCAAATTAGTGAGTGGAGAAGTCCACTTGGAGAACCCTTTCACAAAATTTCTATAATAGGTGCATATTCCAATGAAGCCTCTTAATTCAGTGATGTTTTTTGGTGATGGCCATTCTAAGATAGCCCTTATTTTTTCCATGTGCACTTTCACTCCTTCTTGCCCAATAATGTGCCCAAGATACAATATTTCCTTCATTCCAAATTCACATTTAGACATCTTAGCAAACAAGGACTGTTCTTGCAAAGTTTTCAACACAATTTCTAGATGTTACAAGTGCTCTTCCCAAGTTTTATTGTAAATGAGAATATTATCAAAGAAGACCAAAAAAAACCTTCTAATATGCTTGCAAAATATTCTATTCATGCATGCTTTAAATGTGGTTGGATTATTGGTTAATCCAAATGGCATAACAAGAAACTCAAAGTGACCATAATGACATTGAAACGAAGTCTTTTGCATATCTTCTTCCTTCATTCGAATTTCGTGATAACTTGATCTAAGGTCAATTTTGGAGAAATATTTGGCTCCAAATAGATCATCCATGAGCTCATAAATACTAGGAATAGGATACCTATTCTTGATGGTATTCTTGTTCAAATCTCTAAAATCTATACACATCCTCAAGGTTCCATCTTTTTTCTTTACAAACACTACTAAAGAAGCATAAGGGCTAGATATTGGTCTAATGAGTACCAAATCTAAGAGTTCTTGGATGGAATTCTCAATATCATCTCTAAACTTATTGGGATTTCTATAAGGTGGTATTTGAATGGGTGAATTACACTCCTCCAAAAAAATGTTGTGCTCAACCCCCTATCAGGGGGTCTACCATGTGGAAGATCTCTAAAAAACATTTCATACTTTTTCAATAGTTTCTCTATCTCCTTTGGGTGTTAAAAATCCTTATGTTTGGATTGGAAGATGTGATATGACATTCATCATCCCATTCTATGTCCCCATGCCTCAATATAAATCTCATACTATTGCAAGTCACTACTTGATTTGGGTAAGTGTGCTTCCCTCTCACAACCCTTAGTACACCTTTCGAATATTCAAATTTCGTCTCAGGAATTTGATAATTTACTATATGATCCCCTATAGAATACAAATATTTCCCTCCCAAAACCATATTAGTATCAGCAACATCAACCACATAAAAAATTTCAACAAAAGTATAGTTACCTACGGTGAATTGTAGCTATGGAACCCATGTTTTGCACTGCATTGTGTTGTGATCGGGAATGACAACTGTGAAGACATCGGAAGGTTCAATAGGAATAATCCTTTCCTCCACCAGATCTGCATCAATTAAGTTATGTATGGCTCCTCCATCTACAAAAATGGAAGCTCTTTGTCCTAGTACCACACCCTTGCATTGAATAGTGTGATAGCGAGGCATTGCTGAAAGTACTGCCATTCTTTCTTTATCCGATGAAGGATGATTTTCTTCTTGTATTTATTCTTCAGATACTATCTCATATGCCTCCTATTGATCTGAATTGTATTCTTCTTCATCCATACCCCCTTCATACTCATCATTATCAGAAAATACTTCTATGTATTGAGCTTTTCCCTTAGTGCATTTATGCCCCGGTGTCCATGGTTGAAAGCATGTGAAGCACAAAGTTTTTCTTCGAACTTCATCCATGTTTAGTCCTTCTTTATTATTCTTTTCAATTGAATATATTTGCAAAGGATTATTATCAGGTGCATCTCTTTTCCAAGGTTTCATTTCAAATTTGAAGTTAGGCTTGGGAGGTGTTGCAGCTGCAACGTTTGCCCAAATTTCCAAAAAAAATTGGACCCTCCTTGTTGATTTTGTTGAAGACTATTTTGTTTCCACTCTGATACACGTTTGGATTGTTTGAGGCCAACTGTTTTCTTGCTTTTGGGGAAATTGTTTGTGTCTGCAAATGCTTTGGACTGTGGAAATTAGCAAGTTTCATGCTATTTTATCGTTATCGAAGTTTGGTCGAGGTTTGAAATGGAATTTTAGTTGCCACTATTTCGGAGGACAAATAGAGATTGGACCGATAATTAGTTCTCTCTTTCGCCGATCGCGCGATTTTATTGTTTCAAAGTTTCTGCTTTGTGATGTTTTCTAGAATGTTTTGACTTTGATCGAAAGCCATGGGCTGATTGTGTTCCGTCGTTGCGGTTCTGGAGTAGACTAATTGTCTGCCACACTGCTTTTATTTCATCGATGTTTTGTTCTATTTTCTCTGATGTTGATTAGTCTATGGAAATTTTAGACTGTATAACTTCCGCCGTTGCAGCTAGGTAGTGTACTAACCATCCAATGCTATAGTAGATCTGATCTCCAATTTTTAGATGCTCTCTTCTAATGTTTATCTCACCAACGTTTGGTTTGTGCTCCAGAACCCCTAGACCATGGGCCACCCACCATTGCAGAGTTCCAGTGAACTAACCGACCGATGTCAAGTGTTCCGATTCACCAATGGGGATTTTTATATGCCCGTTTCCTAATCGTTTTCCCACCATTGTTATGAACTTGTAACTAGTTCCATGAATGGCGAGATATGCTTTATTTTTATCAAGTTGAGATTTTCACGTTAAAAAACAAAGCCCCAGTTTTACTTTTAACATGGGTTTGATCAGTAGTTTGGTTTATGTTTGTTGAAGGTAGTCTAGATAAATGATGAGTTGTTCATCTGATTGCAGGAAAACCTAGGAGATTTTCTATATTTAGTTGATGACTACTGCTGCAAAAGGGGAAATTGGCTAAAGAAAGGAAAAGCTGAAGCATAAAGAAGAAAACGAAAGTCTGAGGTAGACAAAGATATCAAGAGGACCATTAAACTATGAAGCATAATTGTTGAGAGAAAAGGCTCAGGCTTGGGTAGTTCGTTGGTTACCAAGCCGATCCCATTTTCATGAAAGTGTTTATTTGAAATGTAACATCTGAATCATGAGCATTCACAAAATGACAAAACTATGAAATTAAAATGGTTGGGGGGCAACTCGAATGTTGTGGCTGGTTTTTGTATAAATATACGAAAGTTAGAGGGAAGGAGGGCATTTTCCCAGTGAGACTTGTGAAAAACTTATTGTAAGAGGAACTATTTCATTTTGCAATAATATAATTACAATTTTGCCTGTTGGAGAAAGTGTTGTATGGAATGTTCAAATGTGATGAAATGAACAATGTTGAAGGGGAACTATTTCATTTTCAGATGTGTTTCATTAAATGTGATATCATTCTAACTTTCTGAACCTATGTTCTTGTATGAATGTTCTCTGGTTTATTTTATGATAATTTCCACTATGAGTAATGAATGTTTTAACAAATGACGAGCTATCTTGTTGTGCATATCTCTATTCATGTTTATGTGTTTTGATTCTAAGAACAAATATCAATGATTTATCTCAACATATGAGCAATAATACATTACTCATTAATTGATAATATTGCTCCCTAGAGACAGCTTAGTTAGTCTTGTTTCTGTTGTGTGTGATTTAGATGCAAGAGAGTTTAAGACGAGAGGTAAGAACCGGTGCATCACATTGTGAACGCTCCTTGTATTCTTTATCAATCTACATGTTAGATAGGCACTTGCATATCATACTTAAAGTTAAAAAATACAAAAATATACACAGTGGACCAGGCCGCAACCGGTAAAACCATTTATTTTTTTTACTTGACCTATGGTAGCCGGACCGCAAATCGGACAGATTCCCCATACCAAAGAGTCATGGGCTAGTTGGGAACGTTGACTGGGGATAATCCCTTGCTGCTATTTCCTTGCAATTTTCCAAGCCTCAACAGTTTTCTGGCGCAAGAAGGAGGCCCACCAGTGCATGGCTGGCCGGGGAAATCCATTTCCTCGAAGTTACTCCACTAGTGATAGTTTTGAAAGCAGTTTATTTCCTAATCCGAATACTAAAGAGAATAGAGAACATTTGTTTTCTGTGGAAAACCAAGTAGTAAATGATTTGAGAAGACATACACAGGCCCATGTGAAGAGAATTGGAGGATTACCCACTATCCATGATTTACCCCAAAGAGAATACAAGAAGAAAGACCGTCCTATTTTGGAAGATTTAGTGTTGGTCAGATATTTGGAAGAATTAGTAGAAGTAGCATTACAGGAAGTTGTTCGGCCTTTGAATCAAGTAGGCCCAAACACACCTTATTTTTCTCCTTTGCATACTCATGTTCTCTCACCTCCTCACTCTCCACCCAGACTCGTGGCAAGCGTAAATGAAAATTAGCCACCTAACCCACCAAACCCACCACCTACTTGGAAAGCTAGATCACCTCTATTGCATGACTTACCCCATGCTTTTGAGAAGATGTTGCCCAAGTTTGTTCCAAATAAGAAGATTTTAGTAGATGACCATTTGCAAAGTTTCTACTTGGCAATAGAAGGATTAAGGGCTGGTGAACATGAGGATGTAGTCTATAGAATTTTTCCGCATACCCTTAAAGGAGCAACAGCATCATGGTATTTTGGTTTGCCTGCAAACTTTATCCTAGATTTGGATACCTTTGAAAGGATTTTCAGAAGTAAATATGCAGCCCAAAAGACACATGCAGCTCTAATGACAGGTTTAGGCGCTTTGAAAAAAAAAAGAAAGGAAAAGGTACATAATTTTACTCAAAGGTTTTCTCCTTAGCTTAAGAATTTCTCTGCAACTGATAAGCCCTCTGACAAGGTTCCGATTGAGTATTATACCTTAGCTTTAGGTCCTGACTTGGCTATGTTCATAAAATCTCAAGTTAATCCTACGTTATCGAAGACTTATGAAGAAGCTGAAAGAGTGGAGGCTGACAAAGAAAGTATAGAAGATTATCCTGAGCAACCTGGAGAAAAACCTTTTGGGAAGAAAGCCTTACCACTGTCTAAACCTAAAGAGGAGCAATCACATGATTTTGAGGGGATGTTGAAAATGATGCAGAAGCTTTCCAACAAAATAATAGATTTGGAGAAAGAAAAGGAATCTCAGAAATCATATAAGCCATATTACAAGAGAAAAGAGGATAACAACCAATCCAAACTCCTCCATACAGTCCAGCATCTATGAATTTGATAGAAGTAGGTATGAATAATTTTTGTACTTTCCACCAACAACCCCATTCTTAAAAAAAATTGTCCTCAATGGATAAATTCAATGACATTGGCAATGAATCAGCTATTGGATTCTAAATTAACTAAGGACAGTGATGAAGAGGAAAAGGGTAGTAAGACCACAGAAAAACAAGAAAATGATGCCATGTTTTTATAGGACTGTGTCTCGCTTTTTGATACAGAAAGAATTCTTTTGAAATTTGAGGGGATATTAGAAATAAAAATGACAACAAAAGGCATGGATGCGTTGAATAAAGACAATTCAATGCTTTCAAAGATCAAGAAATTGCAAGAGAATGTCAAGAAACAACCAAAGAACAATGTTGATGGTGAGATACCTAAAGTCACTATTACCAGTCAAGGTCCAAAGCAAATAAACATGCCTGTTAAGCCTATGGAAGACCAAGTAGGTGATGAAAAGGAAAATATAAAAAAAACTGAAGATCCATAGGAAGAGCTACCGATAGAAAATAAACCTATGGAGGAAGTTGTTGAAGCAATTGGGGAAGGGAAAACTAGGTTTAAAACCCCCCCTTTCCTTTTGACTTTGTAAATTTTGAATAATAAGGTGCATAATTGTTTGGTAGATTCTGGATCATCAGTAAATGTTATGCCACTCACATTTTGCAAAAATATTAACGGACAACCAAAACCTACTTCTTGGGAAGTTACTCAATTAGACAGAACTAATGTGAAAGTAGTCGGGGAACTGGAGAATGTTCTCATTCATTTATCTGCAAATGAAAAGATATGCCGATATATTGATATTGTGGTGGTAGACATACCTGATGGTTATGGACTTATTTTGAATCGAGACTGGTTAGCGAGGTTAAAGGGGTATTTTGCTTCAGATTGGTCACATTTGTGGCTTCCTCATAAGGGAGCCCCAAATCAAATCAAAATTTTAAGGGAACCCTACATGAAACACACTGTCACTAAGTTAGAAGGTAAGAATGAACCAGTGAATTCTGTTTTGGGGAATTACTTCATCGAGCTAGAATCGGGAAACTATCAAGCGAAAGAAGTCAGTGGTACATCAGATACTTAGCCTGATCTCCTTCGGTTTTCACAAGCTAACGAAGTTGATTATAAAATAGTAGACTTAGCTATAGATGTAGATGTTGATTCATGTACAGTAGTAGTAGATAATTTTTGGACACCTTTTTTTGATGGATCTAAGACTTTGGAAGGATCAGGAGCCGGCTATGTCCTAATTGATCCAAAGAAAAATAAACATTTTCTTTCATGTCAATTAGAATTTGAATGTACAAATAACACAGTCAAATACGAAGCCTTAGTTCAAGGACTAAGGAAAGCAATTGAATTAAAAGTATAAAATATGAAAGTGTATGGGGATTCTGAAATAATTGTAAAACACATTCGAAATCAGATACATTGCATTTCACCTCATTTAAAAGCTTATCAAAATGAAGTGTGGGATTTGCTTAAAAGTTTCTATGCATTTAATATTGTATCGATTCCTATACTAAAAAATGCAACAGCTGATTTGTTATCTACCTCAGTTGCAAGGCTTGTACCCTCTAATAACAGGTGTTCTATTGAATTACTTTTCAGGCCTTCGGTTCTAGACATGATTACCAATTTACGAGTTTTTGATGATGATCAGAAGATTCTGGAATGTTTGAAAAATGATGAGATTTTCAAAGGGGAAATCATTGATGATGAAGAGCATCAAGCTGAGCTAAAATTTGACAATTTTATTCCTAAAGGAGTCAGGACTTTAGAGTAGATGTTTGATCTAAACAACAAATTTAGAAGACCAACAAATGTGAAGACTCATAGCTCGTCTTTACAATTCGAGCTGATAAATTTAGGAACTCAAGTTGAGCCCAAATATGTAAATTTGGGAAAGTGTTGCTCTCCAGGTGAAAAAAATAAGTTCGTCAAACAATACAAATATGTTTTTGCCTAGACATATGAAGATCTGAAGACATATGACACCAATATTATTCAGCATGTTATTCCTATCAGATCTGGAGTCAAGCCCTATCAACAGCCTTTGAGGAAAATTCATCCAAAACTCGAGCCTCTAATTTAGAATGAAGTAAAGAAGTTGTTGGATGCTAAAATTATCTTCAAGGTTAGACACTCGGAATGGGTTTCAAATTTGGTGCCAGTAAGAAAGAAATCTAGAGAAATTAGACTATGTGTGGATTTCAGAAACTTAAATCGCGCTTCGGATAAAGACAATTATCCAGTCCCTCCCATGGAACAGATATTACAAATGGTTTCAGGTTCTGAGCTATTTTATTTATTAGATGGATTCTCTGGCTACAATCAAGTGTTAGTAGCTGAAGAAGAAAGACTTAAAACTACATTCAGAACAAGATGGGGGACTTTTGCTTATAGAAGGATGCCCTTTGGACTCATAAATGCTGGAGCTACTTTCCAGAGGGCTATGGACATAGCTTTCCATGATTTTATTGGCCACAGTGTTGTAGTATACCTCGATGACATCACAATCTTTTCAAAGAAGAGAGATGTACACACATTTCATCTAAAACAGATTTTCAAGCGTTGCCGAAAATATGGTGTCTCGCTGAACCCCAAAAAGTGTGTGTTTGCCGTTACAGAAGGAAAGCTACTGGGTCATGTGGTTTCTAAGAAGGGGATCTCCATAGAACAAAAGAAAAGCTGTCGAACAAATTCCCTTACCCCATAATAAAAAAGGCATGCAATCATTTATGGGGACAATAAATTTTGTGCGAAGGTTTGTGCCAGATTTCGCTCAAATTGTTAAACCTTTGCAGCAAATGGTGAAACAAAGTGTACAATTCAAGTGGACTGATGTAGAGAAGAATGCATTCAGTAAAATAAATACATCTGTTGCACATGCACCCTCCCTCAAAAGTATGGATTTTGAGAAAGATTTTATTTTGTACACTTTCGCATCTGACGATTCACTAGCAGCGGTGCTTACTCAGAAGGAAGATGGGGGAGATGAGTTCCCCATATCATTTATTATCATTGGTCTACAAGGGCGTGAATTGAATTACCCAGCTGTGGATAAACAAGCTTACACATTCTTCAAAGCGGTAAAACAATTCAGGCCGTATATACTTAAGAACTAGACAAAGGTAATAGTTCCACACCCAGCTATGAGGTCTCTTTTTGTACAAAAAGAATTAGGAGAAAGAAGAGGCAACTAGGTAACAGCTTTACAATATTATGACCTCAAGTTCAAGCCAACCTCCATAGTCAAAGGGCAAGGATTGTGCAAACTAATGAATGAAAGTAAAGACAATGAAGAAAATAACTGGGAAAATGAAGCTGAGTTACATTTGATGGATGTATATCCTCTTTTCACAGCTCCAGATTCCTGGTATCGAGACCTTGTGCATTACCTTCAGGAGGAATTGTTACCATAACATTGAAATTCTAAGAAAAGAAGAGCACTACGTCTTAAATCAGCCTCATATTAGATCATTGAAGGAATATTATTCAGGAAGAATTATGATGGACTTTGTCAAAACCCCAAATTTTCACAAAAATTTAAAATTTTGAGATAACAATAAATGCTAAAACCTGTAGTCTACTAACAGTTAATGGTTTGCATAAAAAGAAACAGTCAAGTAATTAGTTTCACTAAATTCTACTTTAATAACTTAACAGTTTATTTATGTAATAAGAATAAAGTCTTCTTGCGTGTTGTTTTTCTTCAGTTTTCTGATTAGTCTTTTCATGTCAAGTAGGTGGAATCTACTTTTGAGTACGGGGCTTACTTAGAAATTGTGCTAATGCAGCTGAATATTGATTCTTATAGGTTTATAAGTATGATCGAACGAGTATATATTAAAAGATATTTTAAAAGTGTCATCTGTACTTTCTTTGCAATTTAAAAGCTTAGTAATTAAGCTGCTAAACTCTTAGACAGCTCCTATAAGGTACCATCATTTGGCTTCCTTCAGTATTTCTAGTAGACATGTCCAGGAGTAAGTAACGACAGTAAAATGTATTTCCGACTCTAAGCATTAGAATCTCCGTTACCAAGTGTTTCTACTTTAGTCTATGTAATTAGTAATGTTATAATGATTTTTTTATCAGTGTTTATGTAATAGTACATTATCTTGTATGAATAATCATTATCCCACGTTTTTCTTCTGCAATAAAACTTACAGTCTGATAAACTTGGTTGGTGTAAGTTTGGTTGTACAAGCTGTAAGCCATCAAGCCTTCCTACATAAGATCATTGTTTTACCTATACTTTAATTTTTCATATTAACCATGAGGTTCTAATAACTTTTGGACTCAAAAGATTCATTCCTATTCTGGTTATCTTGTCTAGTTTTATAACTACTTATTACCAAGTTGACCTGGTGAATCTTTTAGTAATTTCCACTTGAGTCATTGTTACGGAGAGAAATTCCTATGGCTTAGGGTACCACAACAGACAGCTTGACTCCAGAAATCAATCCTTTCCAATATGCAATAGAAATTAAATGTCTAACACTAAAGGATCAGACCTCGTACCTTATTCCAGACGGTTGAAGTAGATCCCCATTGAGATTTCCAACTTCAGCTTGAATTGATAAAATACTCCCTCAACAACAAGTAAACAATACAAGCATTCTATATATCATGGTGTTAGATCTATTCTAGCATATATAATCAATAATGTATAAGAATTTGACATAATCCAATGGATAAAATATTCATTGAAACACACATTATTGGACAGGAAAATATATTTCTATTAATATAAATCAGATATTACAAGATACAACCTCTGACGGCACGTCTGCGAACCGGAGAAACTGAATCCCCGACTTGGGCCTCCACCACTTCAATCCTCCATCTCTCGATAGCAAGCTCATAAGCAAAAGGCAAGATTGGGAAGAACACAATAGTGCTCCAAGGGACAAAGGGATGCAGACTCAAGCATAAGTTCCGGCAACAATGGACTATAGTTTCTTTGCTCTCAATTCTCTCTTATGCCTTCAATGTACCAAGGTGTTCCTTATATAGCTTTTAAAATGGGTAATGAAAGGTCGAATCTGAGTGATCTCAAGGCATATGGAAGGCCAGGAGTCAAATGAGTTGGATCCATGTCAAGGAAAACTCCAAAAGGATTTGGATTATGCACACATCCCAATGTACACGGTTTTAGTGGTCAAACCCGCGTATATACGCGCTTATAGGTTTAAAAGTTGCGTGTATCATTTTTCATATGTTTTTAGGGATGATCAAGGAAACATCAAAGGACAAAAAGTGGTCCATAGGGTCTAAGGAGTCTGCAAGGGGACAGGGGAAGGCCATACAAAGTGTGATTCACCTGGAGTGGTGAAATCTGCTATAACAGATGCCCCCTAATGTGTGAGGTCAAAGGGGTTATACGATGGCCGAAATACATTATAAGTCCATCCCAGAAGTGGAGTGACGAAGGATCCCAAATGGAAGACCAGCCACCCAATCAGCATAGTACAATAATACAACTCTGCATATATAGCAGTCCCAGATACATAAGATTATAATGGCCATGAATAGGCATAATACATGATATCACATATGTGGTCATCGCCATGTACAATATACATAGATCAGAATCTCCATGATGAAGATATACAAAGGACCATGATCTCCAAAATGGTTGAAGATATATAATAGATCAAGATCTCCAAAGTGGCTGGAAATGTATGACATATACTGGAATCAAGTCACGAGAGCTGAAATCTCATGAACACTGGCACGATCAAGGAGGTAGCATATAAGAGATGCCACCAATCTGGAAAGTCTTCTACACAAACCGCTACGAGTACATGTCCTACTATGCGAATAGAGGGGTCAAGGTCGAACATAGTAGTCCATCGTCTGATTACCGGTCATTAATGTATCCCGTTAACAGACGCGAGATCACCCACCGATAATGAAAATGGGAATCAAGGTACTAGAGTGCAAACTAACAAGTGTGAATAAATGTGTTGAGGTCAAACACTTGAAAGGGTCCATCGATCAGGGGACATTGATGTATTCCCAAGAAACTGTCAATGGCGAGAGAACCTGCCACTGATGACTGCAAGTCTCAAGGCACTCAAAATGACTCTAGACTCCAATCCCAGAATAAATGATCTGAAGTCGATGGGATGAAATCTGCTGGAAGGAGGGAATTAAGGCATCCCCGATCATCCAACACGAGGTACTCAAAAAAGATGATATAATGTGGAAGGACTCGATCATAAAGTGAACGAACCAGTAACTGTACCAGGAATGGCTGACATGCAAAGTCAAGATAACTGAGGAATGGGCGACTCAGGTTTCAACTTCTTTCGAACAAGAGCATAATGGCTTATGGTGACTGAATGAAGGCATCATAGACTCGATATACAAACTGGGACATCTCTGTGACACAGGAGGCATCAACAGAGGCTCCATATGGACTGGAAGCTTAACCAGTCGGTGGAGATAAACTCAAATAAATGAGTACAGATCCTAAAGTCAAACTATAACCCAACCAATGGATGTGATATACAGTGCTCTGTTCAAAGGTGACACGACTCGACATCTGCCAAAGATAACATCTTTCCTTGTCCGGATTTTTGGTTTTTTTATTTTTTTGGACTTTTTCAGTTATTTAAAAATCTTGAAAAAGGAATAAAATAGCTTTATAGTTACAGACTAGGAGGAGACGAGTGTCATAAAATAAAACAAACTAGTTCCAAGCAGTGGAACATACCTATGCTCAATGCAAGGATACATGTGTAGGATATCAACACTCAGGGGAAAATCCCCTCCCAGTAAAAAGGGAATCAAGCTGTGAAGGATATAAAAAATGGCTCTGCATGGCTAGACATGAGACGAGCTTGGGCTATATGGCTGAAACGCAATGTCATGGGAGCCAGCATAAAGCTCAATAAGGCAGGAAAAGCTCATGATAATGCATTCACAACTTGACATAAGGGAGTCCTGAGGGAAATAGGCCAGCATAAGATCAAGAGGAGTATGAGGCTCTTGCGAAATGTCATGGAAATACTATACAACAGACTCCCACACCCTAAAAGAGAAAACATCAGCATGGGCACCAAATTCAAATAAGGCACTAACTAGGGTACCCATGTAAGGTGAAGCTCTAGCACTCATATCATGCCACTTCTAAGGTAGCAAGAAGGTTCCGTGACATAATAGAGTGGGTTCGTACCTAAGGCCATGATGATATGGTCATAAGGTCATGCAAAATGAAAATGGTGGTGAAACCTAACCTATATGCCAGTGTAGACATGATACCTGATATCCTCATGAACAGGTCAATCCAATGGCTGAAACGGCACTGAAAAAGGTCTTCTACATCACAAATTATGTCAAAAACGGTCCAAAATGGTTAGAAAATGTTGAAACTATAGAAAAGGGGGTAAAAATTTTCAAATATTTGAAAATTTTCAAATATTTGAAAATTTTCTATAAATAGTAAAAAATATAAATCATTTGAAACTTTTACCCATTTGAGCTCTGATTTTCAACAGCAAATTCCAGGAGATCCAGCCGATGGAATTCACAACCGTTTCTTCCAGGTATTTACTCATGCTCTCCTCTTGCATTTTGATATAATTTTTATGAATTTTCATGGTCAAATAAGTTTTTTAGGCCATCCAAAAATGAGCATTGTGGCCCATGCAGAAATCAAGGTTTTTTCCGCGTATAGGGATGGTTATACGCGGAAAAGGGCCTCAAACCCGCGTACATATGCAGTTGTTTTGAAAACAGTCGTGTATGAGGATGCACATATGGTTTTTTAAATAAACTAATGGAAAATTTCCAATTTCTTGTGCAGGATGGTGCTAGAGTGGAGAGAGCATGAGCATGGTGAAGTAGAGGAAGCAGTAAGGGCCAACTTAATGGTTCAACAAGCTTTACGTGCATGCGGACTCTACAAGTTTTGGTGTCTTGGTGGTTTGAGGGCCAAACCAAGACTGTTACAGATGCTGGTAGACTTTTGGGATCCAGACTCGGAGTCCTTCCATATTGATGGGATGTCCCTCACCATAGAGGTGGAGGACATATACTTTATCACAGGGATTTCCAGACGAGGGGAGGTGGTGAACCTTCGTTCCCATGGTGGGCCAAGGGGTGGCCTGACTATCGACGAGTACATTGCAGTGTACTATTATCCAGACACCGAGAAGGTGGGGAGTTAGGTCCCTACCAATGTTATACAGGTGCTGGGTCTAAAGGTCATATTGTTGACACTGGGCAGGATAGCCAGCTTAGCATCACTCCACCAGGCCTTGCTGCCTCTGATGTTCTATGCGATGGAGTGTATGAGAGCCACTATTTATGACTAGAGTACTACACTACTGAGCAACATGAAACACCAGCTCAGTGAGTGTAAGGTAGTCAGGGTACGACACTTCAGGTTCAGCAGTATTCTGAGCACGTTTTTCTTTGAGCATGTTCCAGGATTGAACCCTAGAGTGGACGTTCCTCTCCACGGGGTTTGAGATCTGGCCCAATGGCATTGGACAGATGCTATGCGCAGACTGGGGGGTGGTAGGGTGGCCAACCCATATCCAGCTGACTTCTTTCCATGGTGGCGACGATAGATAGTTGCCATCGATGACTACCCCTATGCAGGGATAGATTTTCGGGGGGACTAGGATATGCCGCTACCACCAGGATCGGCACATGGCGATATAGGTAATGAATCTCGACCCTCACTCTTTTTAAATTTTTTGAGTTATTTAATTTTTTGTATTTTCTTGATTATAAGGAATCAAAAAGACATGTTTTTGCGTGACAATACATAGTGACATCTACCATTTGTGTGAAGATGTGGGACCACGGCAGCCAGAGGGCTTCCCTCACCATAGATGGAGGGTAAGAGGAGATGACATCATGGGTGTGGATGTGGAGTGACCACTCCAGAGAATTCATACCAACTTTGTGAGACTGACTCATAGAGTTCCCATGGCGCAAGTCAAGGACTTTCCTGAGGCAATGCAGCGACAGATGGTGGGTGTACCACGCGCATGGGTGCGTTTATTCCAATGGCTAGCTAGAGCCATAGTGACGTTCCATGATTACAACCCTCCTCCTCCTCCATAGGATTAGACACCTGGGAGTGTATACATTTTGTATGACCGTGTATTATATTATGGTGGCTTAAAATCCCCAATTTTGTATCATGACACTATGTATTACCACATTATTGATGTATATATAAAATTTTTTATGGTGATCGATTTATTTATTTACATGTGTAAAAATTGTGTTTGTGATTAATTTATTGTGAATGAAACAAATACCAATCTAACATGTAGTTAGCATATGAGTCAGCAACTTGATTATTATTTCTTGGAATGTGTATATATGTTATGTTGTCAAATTTCCATTCTAACAATCTCACATGTAGGAACCTTCTTAATAACGGCGGATCTCTAACATGGTACAAACCATTGAGCTGTGACACTGCTAAATCTGAATCAAGACGTACCTCAAGAGATAGAATGCCATGTAGAATGGCATCCCGTAGAATCTCAATAACGGCGCTGTATTCAGCAACATTGTTGGAAGATGGCCGTAGACATACACCTCCTGAAGACAGTACCTGACTCGTAGGAGTATAAATCATCCAAGCAACAGAGGCTGAGTGTTGAGTGTGACGGCTTGCACCATCCACAAATCCTATGTAGGTGGAAGATTCCATTGACATCTGCCAAAAGAAACGAAAACTAATCACAAACCCGATCACGATAAGAAAAATACCTTACTATGCAAAGTTGTACAATAATACACAACAAGCAGCCTTGGCTAACAATCATGCATAGTACTTCTTAAGATAGAGCCCATTTCTAGGCTCCTCCAAGGCCGTCCCTTCGTAATCCACTAATTCATAGGAACCCTTCTCTAACACACGCTTGACCACGTAAGGACCACGCCACATAGGATTAAATTTCCCTGCCCCCAAGGGTTCTTTCGGTTGATCCCACAAAAGGACCAAGTATCCTTAACTAAACACCCTTGGACAGACAGACTTATCATATTGGGCCTTTACGCGACGCTTATTAACCTCTAGATCCACCAAGGCATCCCGACGCTGCTCATCAAGTTGCTCAAGGTGAACCAAATGCTCCTCCAAGGGTGAAGTGTGTGGTAAGAGTTCCATTGCTAGCTTCAACGAAGGAATCTCGCATTCAACCGGAAATATCGACTCCACTCCATGTACAAGTTGATATGGAGAAAAACCAGTGGCAGTCTTAACAGTGGTTCAATATGCTCACAAAGCAGGGTATAACATAATGTGCCAATTTGTCTTTCTTTGTGTGATGGTTCATTGGAGAATGGATTTGAGTGATTTATTCACTGCCTCTACCTATCCATTTGCTTGAGGGTAGTAAGAAGAGGAGTGCTCTTGCTTATACCCTAACTTCGATGCCAACTCTTCCATCATACGGTTCTGAAAGTGCGAGCCATGGTCAGTGACAAGCTCTTTCGGAATCCTGAACCAAGTAATAATTTGGTTGAATACAAAGTGAGCGGCTGTCTCACCATCGGATTTTACTGTAGGCATAGCCTCAGCCCATTTTGTGAAGTAATCAACAGCCACTATAATATGATGGTGCCCCCCAGCCAAAGCTGGGTTGCAATCCATAAAATCAAGCCCCCACTTAGTGAAGGGACCGGCAGTGATAATGGGATGTAACGGGGCAGGTTTCGAGTGCATATTATGTGCGAACACCTGACAAGGGTGGCACCTCTTGACCGCATCAATACAATCTTTAAATATCGACAGCCAGAAATAACCCGCTCTTAAAATATTTTGAGCTATAGAAAGCCCAAATAAATGACCACCACATGCCCCTCTGTGGCAATCATTCAGCACTACCTCAGCCTCGTCATGAGTTAAACAACATCGTAAAATGGAATCTAACCCACGGCAATACAAAGTATTGTCCACTATGAGGTAGTTCTTAGAGACATGACGTAATCGTCATCGTTCAACTCGTGAGAGGTGAGTAGGGGTCTTCAGTGTTTGTAAATATATTATGATATCCCCATACCATGGGTCTAACGTTGAGATTAAGAAGATGTGTTCATCGACAAACATATCTTCACAAACCAAATCCTTGGCCTCACTCAGAAAATCTGATATAAGCTCTGCAAAGATTAAAGACTTCTTCGATTTTGCTGAAACAAACTCGAGATCAAATTCTTGCAGAATGACAATCCATTTATTATATTTTCCCCCAATCATCCTACGGGTGAGGACGAACTAAAACGAATTGACATGAGCCACAACCAAGGTCTGGCGAAGGAGAATATAATGTCTCAACCGCTGAACCGCATGTACGGTAGCTAAAGCAAGCTTCTCAACATGAGAATAACGAATCTCTACATCAATAAGGTTCCAGCTCAGATAATATATGACATGCTTTTGGAGCTCCTCATCCTCTTGAACCAAAACCATACCAATCATCTCTAAAGATGCGACCACATATAATAAGAAATCACGACTATAGTCCGGGGGACTAATCACTAGGGCTGGTACTAGGGCTTGCTTGAGCGCATCGAAGGACTCCTGGGCTCGATCATCACAATCAAAGGGAGTATCCTTCTTCAAGAGATGCATGAAGCCTCTAGTCAAATTGGCAAAGTTGAAAACAAATATTCATAAGAAGTTTGCCATGCCTTGCAAACACTGAAGATGACGAATATTTTTCGGGGGAGACAACTGAAGTATTGCCTCAACCTTCAAAGGATCGACTCTTATACCCTCTTTCGAAACGATGAATCCTAACAAACGACCTGACTTCACACAAAATATGCACTTATGAGGATTTAATCTAACTGAATAGTGTTGGAATCTTTCGAATACCAATCTCAAGTGATAGGGATGATGCATTCTCATACGAGAATGAGCAGTGAGGTCATCCAAAAATACTTCAATAATAGACTTGAGATCGTGGAAGATCAAGGTCATTGCCTGCTGAAATGTAGCTCTGGCATTTTTAAGGCCGAAAAGCATTTTTCGATATGCAAACGTTCCCCAAGGACAGATAAATGCAGTCTTATGTTGGTCCTCAGGTTTAATATGTATCTGATTATATCTGGAAAAGTCGTCCATGAAGGAAAACACCTCGCTACCCGCACACTCATCCAAAATCTGATCAATAAATGGTGTGGGGAAGTTGTCCTTAGGACAGGCATGATTCAAATTGCGGAAATCAGTACATATGCAGATCGCTCCCTGCTTCTTATCCATCGGAATGGGGTTTGAAACCCACTCTGTCAAGGGAATGGGATAGATGAAACCGGCTTTCAACAGCTTCTCTATCTCTGCCTTAATGGCGGGTGATTTCCTAGGATTCACCGCGCGTAAACGCTGTCGAACAGGCTTAGCGTTGGGGTAAGTTTTAATCTCGTGTTCGAAAATTCGAGGGTCAATACCTGGAATCTCATCGTAAGACCAAGAAAAAATATCATGGAATTCCTTAAATAGCTCGATGTGTTCCAGAATCTCAGCATGGGAACATTCCGCCCCAATATAGACATTCTCTACCATGCCAGGATTGTGAGAGATGTTGATAGGAAACATTGAAGATATGCTCACCATGTTTCCATCAGCCATCCGACCAGGAGAGCTTAATGGAACCACAGGACTACCAACTCTCTAACTAAGAACCGCCCTAAAATCCTCACGCTCCAAACAGTCAAGATCTGGAAGAAAGTATGATCTATGATGAAGTTCCTCCCATGGTGGCTCGACTCCCGACATAGCCTCAATAATCGCTTCATCCGAAGGGAAAACCATATCAAGGTAGTCGTGCGCATGAGAATACTGTACTGCCCATGCCGGCAGCACATAAGGGTCCTCCTCCTCTCTCCATGAAGAGGAAGGACTAGGCTCTGTAGCAGACTCTAGATTAGCTTGATAAGTAATCATGGCTGTAGGCAACGGCACGTTCGTCACGACGGGCTCACTCGAAGTACTCAGTGCAGGAAGAATCCACAAATCTTCCATATGACTTGTGCGAAAAGACACCGATCTCATAGATGTCGAAGCCTCATCGAAACTAGATCCTATCATAATGATCGGTGCAGGACAACTAAAGCTTCCCATGAGGGATGGGTACATGCCTACACCCACACTCCCAGTTGCCGACTGAGAATGTTCAACGATCGGGATCGAAGCTCCCGAATATGCGGTAACAGATGGATTCTTGAATGTCATTTGATCAATCGTTACAATCTTCCCGTTATGTGGAAAGCATACAACGCAAAATAGGGAAGAAGCAATGGCTTGCATGCTATACATCCAATTCCTACACAGTAAGAGATTGTAGTGAAGGGGCACATCAACCACCTCGACCTCTATCGCAATGGTCTTCCCTCCCAAACAGACCTTAAGGGAAGGAAGGATACCGTGTGGTCTAAACGATCTCCCATCAAACGCAGTTAACATGGTCGCTGATTTAGACAGCTCAGGAGAACCCAGACCCTTCCAATAGGACAAAGACATCACAGAAGTAGTAGCGCCCTCGTCAATCACAATACACTTGACGATCATATTAAGACATTCTACATGCACCAAAAGAGACACATAGTAGGGCAAGTGAGGCTGAAGTCCTATAGTTTCAAATTTGATCATGGAGGAAGAATCATCATTGTTCACACCAAGGGCAGAAAGCAATGCCTTCCTTTGCGAAGGACAACTCTGAAGCACTTCCAATGCAGACATCGCATAAGGAGTATGGCCCAAATCCTCGACAACTGAATAATTATGGGTGGCTCGGGCATTTGGATTATGCCCTGAACGCTTAAGGACTTCCTTAGGAATGTGAGGTGCAGTCTCAGGTTTATCCATAGGTTTCTCAATACGCAAAGGGGACCCTGGTGGATCAGGCTCTTTTCCTGGGCTGGGTTGTGACGAACCATAATCTTTCGCACGCATCACAACTTCCGCAGCGCGGACCATATTAATGCACCCATGACCACTAGTCTCTGGCAGATCATGATCATCATCAAACTGGTCATGGGACTTCGGGTTCATATTTTGATTATGCGGTAAAGGGTTAGTTAGCACAGCTGGGCCTTGTGCTAAGAATCTCGAAGCTTCTTCAATACAAGGGCACAAGTAAGTGAGGTGATCATCCTTACACAACTTGCAAGGTAACTTAACCTTACATTTAGCTTGCTTGTCCCCCCCATCATTTCAACCATTCTTGTCACTATTGTTAGAATTCTGATTCTTATTCCCACCCTTACGATTATTTTTACCCTTTTTTCTATTCCGTCTGAGCTGCTGGTTCCCCTTCTGGTCCGACGATTGCACAGAAAGTACATTCACCGTTTGGGCAGGTTGAGATGAAGCCGTAGCTTGTCCCAAGGCATATTGGTTGATTGACAACTAACCAACTTGTTTTGCAACCGAATCTGCAGGTTTTGCACTTGCACAACCTACAATGCCATCAGCATGTGGTCCAGGTTTGACTTTGGGATTGAAACTGGAATGAGGAGCATTGGGAATAATCTCATACAACAAATCGGACTGAGTGTAGATCAAGTCCATTTCCTGCACCCTAAAAATCGCTTGTTCCTCATTCTACACTCCGAATGTGGAAACATCCTTCGCTATATATGGCAATAACGACTTGAGGAACCACTCGAGGAGGAACTCCAGTGGTATAAAGGCTTTAATTAATCTCTTCCGTCTATGCCACTCTTGAATATGATCAGAAATATGTGTGGCTTTATCTTGCCGAAATGTCAAAAAGAGTTCAGTACCAACGTCATAGTGCACTGGTAGCTGGAAGTGATTAAGAAAAGTCATCGCAAGGTCGTCGAACAAAGTGAAAGCACCCCTAGGTAACTCTATATACCATTTCACAGCAGGCCTTGAGAGGGTGCGTTGAAATAGTCTCAAATGGACTGAGTCCTGATGTAATGAATTTGAAGAGCACCATAGGTGAAACATAGTAACGTGTTCGCTCGGATCCTCTCCCAGTTTTCCCTCGAACTTAGGTATGTCCGAAGGAAGCTTGGTAGGGATAGCCAGCCAAGCTGGGTCATGAGCCATAGGATCATTCGTCAGTCTCGATAAGTCAGGAAGATTAAGTGTTGCGAGGAAAGGGAGCCTAGGATGATGAGGTCGATGGACCACTCCCTGATTCATATAGGGTTGACTGCCACCATGGCCTTGGCCATAGTGCCCTCCTCCCATATGACCTGTATAGGGTGGCATGGAAGCACCATAGTGAGGTGGACCTTGACTAGTAGGAGCTACAAAGACGTAATTAGGAGAGTAATAAGGTTGTTGATACCCACCTCCATAAGGTGAAGAACCCTATTTGTACTGCGTCCCATAATAGGCTCCATAGGTCATCGCATGCAATGCCCCATGAGACACTCCATAGGTAGGAAGATACGCTCTGGAAGTAGGAATATACACACCAGAAGTAGGGATATATGCCGCGGAAGTAGTAATATGACCTCTAGAAGCATGAACATAGCCTCCCGAAGCAATGGGTGGTATGTAAACTTGAGACACAATTGGTCTAGTAACCGCAGTACGGACCTGACTCGTAGCCATGTGCCGACTCGAAGGACCACGTGAATAAGGTGGAGGGTGGAAATTTGAAGAACTAGGGATAGAGGACAAAGGGATCTGAGTAATCAAGTATGTACTACCGCCTATCGTCACTCGTCTCGGGTCTGGTATCATAATCGGATCGCTAACTCTAGACCTAGGAGGGATATATGATGTAACTTCCACCACTGGGACGGAAGGTGCAATGTGACTAGCGCTCCGAAACCTCTCCGCATGGTAAGGAATGAGAGTGCCCCCAGGCATAGTGTTAGGTTTGAAGTCGGATTTGACATGAAATGCCAAATCATGTGTAGGGAAACCAGACATAGCATAACTACCGTAGCTAGTGCTGGCAGGTTCAAAATGAGTCTAGGCATCCTCCGACATTCCATACCAGTAACGCGTCAATGGGGAATCAGCCCTAGAGTGAGTAGGTCTATCATGCATGGCTCCTATCTCAGAAATCACAGGACCTAACTCAGCTAAGTCAGGTGAAGGATCATAAGTAGGAGTAAATTCCCCATCGTCTACACGAATGGGAGGAGGTGGTTCAGGAATATCCTCTAAACGGTCTCCCATGGTGTGTGAATCAATGTGTGACATAGTCCGCCTAGACTATCTAGGTATCTCTCCCAAAGGAGGAGGAGAAGTAGAAGGCAGAAGTCCTGCTAAACAAAAAGAATGGTGCGGAACCACACTCGAATCCACAATGACTCAAAAAAAAGCAAAGAATCTCTATTTACGTAAACCCTAGGCCAACTATCGTGCACAGAGCAATCACTAATAAAATCTAAAGCCAAATGCAAGAAAACAAGGGCTGGATAAGTGAGCTCCCAAATGAAGCAGGTATGTCTTGCCTAGGAGAGGCTTGAGACTCCCATACACAACAAGTGGAGATACGTAACCAATTATTGTGGCCCTCAGCTTCAATGCATAAAGCGACTGTGTTGTCTGACCCCAACCTGGCCGGGACACCCGCAGAATAACCCCTGCAAAGTACCCCGTCGATATCCTAGGTAAGGCCACTAATGTCACCTCAATATAATCAATGCTCAGGTGGACAGTCACAGGTGGGATTGACCGTATGGGGAGGGTAGCAAAGCTCGAAACTCTTGAAAGAGCCCCCAGATACGAATACAATCCTGGAAATATCTCCAGTACTACTTAGTTATGACTAGGGGTCATCCCAATCAATAACCGCTCACACTGCCTCGTGCTTAACTCCCTTTTGAGAGGAGGATCCTGAGAAACACTGGTTATATCAAGGATTTCACACACTCACCTAGACAGACACATACATGTTGTTGTTTAGTGATCTTGGAGAACTGACTTACAATGAACTATTCCAAGATCCTAAAACCTAAGCTTATTGGTGCACCCTAGAAAAGAAAAGAGTGTAGCTCATTTTAATTTAGCGTTGATTTTAGTTGGCTTTATTACTCAAAAATGGGATATGATCATGCAACTAATGGTGTTATGACACAACATGAAGTAAAATGCACACCTAACAATCAATGCAAATGCATTGTGTCCATGAAAATAGGGTATGCTACTACGTGAAATGCACAATTTTTCTTCAAATGATGAATGCAAATTTTCCTATATGAAGTCCTAACTAGTACTCCAAAGCAAATATAGTGCAAGTACAATGCAAAGTGCAAAATGCAATGCATGATGATAAGCAAATGTTTTTGGATTTTTTGAAAATAAAAGAGATGCAAAAAGCAAAAGAATGATTCTACAACCCCTAGACTCTGCAAGCACACCCAAATAGCACTCAAGCAAAGCATTAAGGTAAAAGAACTCTAATGCACTAATCTCAAACAAAAAATTGAAAATGCCATGACAAGAACCTTCCTAAAAAAGAAAAATTTAGCCTAAAAAAAATGTTTCTGGTCAGGAACAAAGGTCTAAACAGACTCAAGCAGTGCCAAAGGAGACTCAGCAAATATCAGAATTCACCCAGCAACCAATTATCTTCCAACAAAAGGAAAAATCAAGGGTATACGCGACTGTTCGCAATAAACCCGCGTGTATACATGGAAATTTCAGAAGAAACCACGTGTATACACGACTGCAAGTCAAAAACTCGCATACAGGAAGAAAGGTGCATAAAATCAAGGCAAACAGACAGGCTGAGACAAACTTCACACCAATCAGACTCTACCAGGCACACATGCCCCCATACTCGACACAGAAATAAGAGAGAAAGAGAAATTCAAATTCATTGAATGTCGAGAAAACAACCCCCAAAGGAAAACTACTAGGAACTCCCCAGCAGAGTCGCCAATTCTGTTACGGAGAGAAATTCCTATGGCTTGGGGTACCACAATAGACAGCTTGACTCCATAAATCAATCCTTTCCAATATGCAATAGAAATTAAATGTATAACACTAAAGGATCAGACCTCGCACCTTATTCCGGATGGTTGAAGTAGATCCCCGTTGAGCTTTCCAACTTCAACTTGAATTGATAAAATACTCCCTTAACAACAAGTAAACAATACAAGCATTCTATATATCATGGTGTTATATCTATTCTAGCATATATAATCAATAATGTATAAGCATTTGACATAATCCAATGGATAAAATATTCACTCAAACACACATTATTGGACAGGAAAAGATATTTCTATTAATATAAATCAGAGATTACAAGATACAACCTCTGACGGCACGTCTGTGAACCGGAGAAACTGAATCCCCCACTTGCGCCTCCACCACTTCAATCCTCCATCTCTCGATAGCAAGCTCACAAGCAAAAGGAAAGCTTGAGAAGAACACAACAGTGCTCCAAGGGACAAAGGGATGCAGACTCAAGCATAAGTTCCGGCAACAATGGACTATAGTTTCTTTGCTCTCAATTCTCTCTTATGCCTTCAATGTACCAAGGGGTTCCTTATATAGCTTTTCAAATGGGTAATGAAAGGTCGAATCCGAGCGATCTCAAGGCATATGGAAGGCCAGAGTCAAATGAGTCGGATCCATGTCAAGGAAAACTCCAAAAGGATTTGGATTATGCACACATCCCGATGTACATGGTTTTAGTGATCAAACCCACGTATATACGTGCTTATAGGTTTAAAAGTCGCATGTATCATTTTTCATATGTTTTTAGGGATGATCAAGGAAACACCAAAGGACAAAAAGTGGTCCATAGGGTCTAAGGAGTCTGCAGTGGGACAGGGGAAGGCCATACACAGTGTGATTCACCTAGAGTGGTGAAATACACTATAACAGTCATAACTCCAAAATTCATCAACATTTTGTTGCTTTGAACTGTGTAACAGAATTCCTTAAAAGTACTCTTACAATAAGTTTTGTATCACTTTAGAGTTCTGTTATCATTTGAGTTGTTAGTTTTTTTTAAGTCTCATAGACATCCATAAACTCTTGTTTGATAGACATTTAGTCTATACTTGGTTTATGATCATAATGTATTCAAACTAGAATTTATAACCCTTTGCACTAATGCATTATGCCATTCATAACATTATGACTTGTTATATTGTTATTGCCAGATATTTACAAAGTATAAACTATAGTTTTATTACAAGGAAAAATTGTAGTTGTTTATTGGTTAGCAAGAACTCTCCCAACACAATATTTAATCTATTTTCTATATTAAAGACTTAAAATTTGATCTTTATCTATAAACAAGACATAAATTAATTGATTTCTATCTTATCATAAACAATGTTTAGAGAATAGTTATGCAACCATTCATATCATTATTGTTGGTAATAACTCCCGATTCAATATTCATTTCCAATGCAAATGCCTGTATTTATACAAAGTACATGGCGGTTGGGTTTCACCTTCCGCTCAGCCT
>LPNX011218524.1:650446-676465 GCA_001517045.1 Pseudotsuga menziesii
ACGTAGGCAAAGAACGCAGACAATAGCAGTCTTCACGCAGGCAGCATACTCAGAAAATTAGGGTTTGCTCATAAAATTGGCGCCAAAGGTAACGTTTCTCCACCAACCAGCCTCCAACGCAACATATACACTAGAGTCTTCAACGCATCATATACTCAGGCAGCTTCAGTTTTCAATTCTCCACGTACAATTCTCAGTCAGCTTTCAGGCAGCTTGAATCTCCATGCATAGACAGCGGCTAACAATCCAGTAAGTTGTATCTATGATTGAAATTCAATTTTTGAACGCCACAGCTTAATATAGGCAGTTTTGTAATTTGATGCGTTGTGCAGTTAATTTGGTGGTGTGGTCTAAAATGATTTTGCAGACATTGCTTGCGATACACCATTTAATGAATGAATATCCTACCTGCAATCCATATACATATGAGAACGACCGGGAAAAGTTTCTGGTTCTTTCGCTTTGAACAGGCCAAAAAATAGCTGGCTACAAGGCTACCTTATGGGGATGGTTGAGCCAGGGCGGTAAAACACTTATAATTTATATGTTAATGCAATCGAGTACAGATATGCTGGACATTCAAGAAACATTCTTTTTCAAAGCCATCAGCAAACATACCAACTATCTAAGAATCCAGGTCCTTTTCTTCCACGCCATTTATATATCACTGATCTGTGTCTTTTACAGATGGGATATTAATAAGCTCTTGTTTGAAGTTGAACACCGTTGATAATGGAAATTTCAATTCGCTGGTCTTCACAAAAAATCAATCTAGGGTTTGTGCATTCCCCACAAAAACATATCACAATATATCACAATATATCAAAAATCACAATATATTAAAATGATTCGCAGTCTCTAATTGTGCACACAGCTTTCACCATTCACGACCTTCACCATTCAGGCTTCAACGCATTGTTCAGGCTTCATAACATAGTTTCTTCTCCACAGCATTACAGCTCGGGCTCTTCAGGCTTCACGCTATTATGCAGTCTTTAAAATAATCACCAGACTATCTCCAACACAGCCTCAGGCTCGGTCTTCACTGGAAAACGCAATAAAAGCTTATATGACAGACCTTCACCACTCTTAACAACCTTGTGACTGTTCTTCGATCAGAGGCCGTGAGATCAAGTTTCGGTAGACAAAGAAGAGATGGCAGCTTTGTGCGGTCAGGCGCATGGTTTTCATGAACTAGGGTAAATTATATCGCAGCTGATATTCACAATATATCACAGCTAATATTTACACAATATTCACACTATATCGCAGCTCATACTCACACTATATCAACGCATATATGCACATATATCAGATATTCATTCGGTGATGCCTCACGCGGATCAGGAGGGCGTGCGATACAGTGTAAACTTAGCTCGTCAATATCTCCATAGCGAGAAAGTGAAGGCCGTTGGAGATAGGAAGCACCACCATTGATGAAACCACTCTCTCCAATCTTGGCTGCTACGTGCAAATTGAATTTGGTGGAGCTCCTTACAATCGTACCAAATACTTTGCGTGGGTTATGGAGGAAAAGGCAACAACGGGATATGACTGCAGACAACCTATTGCGTGCAGGCTATATATCGATTCCTGGTGAGGAGAGCCAATAGCTGCTTCAATGCAGAATTAGGGTTTCATGTGGAGGCTAGAACTAGGAGCGTTCTCAAAATAAAAAAGGAAGCAGTGATGCAGAGAATAAACGCAGGCAACATAAAAGAATTAGGGTTAAGCTAATTCAACCGTTTTAGCAGCAGAGAATAAACACAGGCACATGGAGTAACGCATACATTGCATGCGACTCCACTGGCAGACTGATGGAGCAGTATGGCAATGGACTGGCAAGCAGAATGCCAGTAATGGACATAAATGCAACAGGAGTTATGGCAGACAGCCCTGCTCTGATACCACTTGTTGGTAATAACTCCCAATTCAATATTCATTTCCAATGCAAATGCCTGTATTTATACAAAGTACATGGCGGTTGGGTTTCACCTTCCGCTCAGCCTGTTTGGCTTCCTATCTAATCAAATTCCTATTAATTATTTATTTACAATAATCCCGAAGGATTATTCTAACAATTATTGTGATGTTATGATATGACAATATAATGTTATTGGTAGAAAGGGTTTAATGCATAAACAAAATCGGCTTTAAACTAAGATTTATAAATGACACTATTAGTTAGGTCAATGTAACCCTCACATTGATCATTTGTCACTATACTACATATTATAATGTGCAAATGATTAAATATTTGGATAGCCAATTATTGGGTTAACATTATGGTTTGCTTCACGCTCCAATGATCAAATAATTGGATTCTTGTTTCACGTAGGAACTATAGGACACGACCCTCGTTGCATGGATTAATTTGTTTTCTACGTGGTCAATTCCTATCCACGCATGGGAAATATATAATGCTACCGAAACCTAACCATTATCATTTCTGTCCCACAATTTTTCGCTGGCTCTAGGGTTGCTTGGCTTGTCTCCCATGGTGGCCATTGTTCCTCCTAGTTCTGGTTGTCTTGTGCCTTGACTTTGTGTTGCTTTTTTCATTAGTGGAAGGTTTTAAAATCCATTTCCACTGGCTTGGTTCTCGGTCTGCGATTTGTGGAGGTTACTACTGCTCGTGACTTGCTATCTGTGTAGTTCTCCTTTCGCTGCCTTTGTAGCTTGCAGTATACTTCAGTTTACTGGTTATTGTTTTCGTGGCTCGCCAAAGTGTGAGGTATTTACCTTGCAGGATACTGGGTCTTCGCTTGCACAGCCTATAGGTGACAGTGCTTCGTTGTGGCTGCTCATCGTTCTCTTATGTCAGGTAATTAATACTTGAGTTCAATTACTTCATTGCCAAATTTTACTTTGTTGTTACAGTAGATGTATTTGTATATTTAATTGACAGTGGTTTGTAACCTTTCTTGCAGGTACTCACCATTGTAAATCTTGTACAAAGAAGAAAAGACAGTCCCCTACAAAAGTCGTGGCTCAAGGTTCAATTATGGGTAAGCCCCGTGGTCCAAATGATGGATTTTCACTTTGCTAGTGTTAGGGTGGTCGTTGGACTCGCCCAGGGTTTTGAAAAACCCTCCCTCGTCTCGCCACAAGTTATGTTAATGTTTTAATGTTTTTACAGACCGTTATTAAAATACTTAAATCAAACCCTTGCTAGGGTAAACTCGATTTATATTGAGCACTATACTTAGTCGAAGCTTTGGCTTTACGACCGGGTTCAAGTTTGTAAATTTTGAAATGACAGTGTTGTCAGTAGACTTGTTTGGTTTAACAATGTTTTACATTACACTCTATGTAAAAACTTAGGGTTTTACCCTTCTTGAATGTAATGAATTTTATACTCTGTTTGCGTACTCTGTAAGAGTTTATAAATAAAAACATAAGGATAATACTTACAGTCGTAACTTAATTTTTTTTGTTGGTTTGATTGGAATTATAGATTAGGGTTTGATTTGTAAAAACCCTCATGTTGATAAAAATTATTCTTGTTATAATAATTATATAGTTTTTCCATTTGTCCTTAAAGGACTGTGAGTAGATTATTATTTGTCCTTCAAAGGACTGTGAGTAGAACTGGTTATTAATGGTTACATAATTTATGTAAAGTAGGTTTTAATGTTTTAGTACTTGTAAATAATTTTAAGGGTTTTAACCCTGATATTGATTTTTATAGCTGCATGCTATCAGTAAAAGAAAAGCACTGATTTTTTTTTTTATAAATACATTTATACATGTTGATAAGTAATGTAATTCATTTATGTGCATAATATTTTTAATAGGTTCTTTAATAGTTTTAAAGGAACTATCTTATGTTTAACCTAGGTTACTACAATAAATGAAAATACACTGATTAATTACGCTCAGAAAATGAGCTAGGGTTTATCCTATTTAACTTTTATATAGTATTATTTTCTGTAGTGTTACTTTGTTAATTCAATTGTTGTCATACAGTTTTCTTCAGTTTGTTTTTAAGAATTATTAATTTTATAAACATCACTGTTCAATTTTAATAATATCATTATCTATATTAATAATATTATTATCTATTAATAAGGTATCCTCTTAAGTTTATATTGGTATTTATATATATTAATAAGATTGAGAGCAGTCTATAGTAATTGTACTTATATCTTTGTAAGATTGCTAAAAGAAAATAAGAACTTTCTTGTTTGTTAATACTTTTTACATCTATACTGTCTGTAAGTGTATAAGGACAGTTTCATAATAATAATAACTTAAGCATAGGTTACTACTGTCGTTTAGTTAACAATACTAATAAAAGAAGACTGAAGTATTTATCAAGTTCTTATTTCGAATTCAGATAGTTACAGGTAAATTAGTTAGTACTAAAAGAAAAGAGATAACTATCTATATTATTTTTACATCTTTTCTTAACATAGATGATAAACATAAACATTCATCTAGTAATACTAGTTCTTCTCTTTCAGTATAAATGTATAGTTTATAGAAGCAGATACTATGTAGAAGAATGAGTTATAAGCTTAAACATACTATTGTTAGTAAGTAAGATGATTCTTGTTTCTTTTTGGATATTTTAAATACTCAGTCTAGTTCTACCAATAACTCTACAAAACAGATTAATAATCTTTCTATGAAAATAGCTATCTACTGAAAGAAAACATTTCAATGCTCAGAAAAAACATAAGTATTCTATTCATTCATATTCCAATTATACTTTATTCATTTAAACACACTACCTGTGCTAGAGTACGATTTGGATTACTCTAGATGGGGAAAAACATAGGTAGAATTTATCTTTCATCAAAATACAGATTTAGCCTTGAAACAACTAAGAGATTTCAACTTAACAATATATAGCATAACATATAATCAGTCATTATTTGTTCACTCACAGATATAAACTATAACACAGAAATTAAAAGATAATGGAACCTATCTTTAAATCTGGATGACAACAGCAATGGGAGGCCGTTCCTCCCTACCAACTCCTGGAGAGCGCTCAAACAATGACTTATCAGGACTGCCGAGCCTGTTCTGGTCTCCTTGGCTGGATCTAGGTGGAGCAAACAACAATGTACTAGTCCTGAGACTCAATACCAACTCTGCATACTGCAGTAAGACCTTTTAGCTGCAAAGCTATACTAGATCACCTTCCTGCAGTTTACCCCTCAACACTTTCCTCAAAATTTTCCCTTCCCAATGAAGTGCATTCACCTGAATTATTCTTCTCCTAGAATGAGCATCCTCAGCTCTCTACATTGGGTACTTTTATTAAGATTTCCTAGCACTTTTTTGGGTTAGTTGTCATTAATTGAGCCACCTGCTCTGATCCCACTTTCTTGGGGGATCATGACCCCAAATGTAGGGAGGTTGCCACCTACAACATAGGAAGTGTTTGAGGATGCTACCACTTGTATTTTTGCTCTCCACCTAGTTCCCTCCACCAACTTGACCAATAACACTCTTTTTAACAGCTCTCCCAAGCTGTTGTCTCCACTTTTCTTTATTTAAAATTAAAATATTCAGAATTACATTCCACATCTTTGACTCTACTGAGTCATCAGTTTCAACTTAGAATTAAATTTAACACATAATGTCTTGGAATAAAATCAAAATAAGATAACATTATTTTACAAAATTGGGGCATGTGACTGAGTTTTTCTTAGATGCTTAGACAAAGAAGATGCGAGGAAGGTCACGATAGAGTTACATGATGGCCCTACTGGAGGGCATTTTTCTGGAGAGACGACAGCCCATAAAATTCTCAGAGCTAGATACTATTGGACCACACTGTTCAAGGATGTACATGCCCATGTCAGAAAGTGCGATACCTGCCAAAGGTGTGGAGGAAGAAAAGCTAAAGCAGCAGGACCATTAAAGCCTGTGATGATAACAGAATCGTTTGAGCAATGGGGAATTGATATCATTGGAGAGATAAAACCAAATTCTTCCTTGCAACACAAGTATATTCTGACGGCAACTGACTACTTCACTCGATGGGTCGAAGCCATTCCGTTGCGGAAAGTGAATGAAGATGCAGTCATGGACTTCTTGCAAGATCATATTATGACCAGGTTTGGGGTTCCAATTTCTCTAGTTTTCGATAATGCTACTTATTTTTCCTCTATTAGATTAACTGCATTTGCTCATGAAAAAGGAATTAAGTTGCATTATTTTGCAAATTATTACCCACAAGGAAATGGTTTGGCATAATCTACAAACAAGAATTTGATTAGAATCTTAAAAAAGGCTGTGATAAAAAACCAAAGAAGTTGGCATTCAGCATTACCAAATGCTCTTTGGGCTGATAGGGTCACACCCAAGAATTCCTTAGGTGTGTCACCATATACCCTTGTTTATGGAAAAGAGGCCATTCTGCCCCCAAATATTATGCTACCCTCTTCTGTAATAGCTCAGGAGTCAAGAGGCTCAGATAATGAAGTCTTGCAAATAAGAATCTATAATATTTTGAATGCGGAGGAGTCTAGATCCAAGGCCAAAGAACATTTTAAGCATCAACAAGAAATAGTAAAGTGGTGGTTTGATAAGCATAAATCCAGAAAAAGGGAATTTGAAGTGGGATACCTGGTTCTTAAGTGGGATCACCCACATGATGAAAAGGGAAAGCACACTAAGTTCCAACAATTATGGGTTGGCCCTTTTCATATTGCAGCAAAACTTGGCCCCTCAACCTATAAATTGAAAGATTTGTAGGGGTGGGAAGAGAACTTACCAGTTAATGGTTTAGTTCTCAAACCTTATTTTTCCTGATTTTGTTTCTTTTTTTTGTACATAAATAATTTGATTTGGTTGTTTACTCTAATTTTTTTCATTTTGTTTGTTTTTGTTTTAGTTAAATTTTTGTTTGATTTCAATAAAAAAAGGCAAACTTTTGGTTGCATGGAAAGTATCAGGGTTCTCGATTAACTGAAATCATTGGGATAAGACTGTGTATTCTTGTCTGAACTGGTAGAATTTCTTCTAGTAAGTAGTTTTACTAAATGGCTATGAACTCATTGAAGTCCTGCTTAATCCCTGAAAATAACTCAGAATCAAAAGGTCTGGAATACTATTTCGAGGCTCCATCCATTTCACATCTAAAATGTCCTAGGGGGTAACAACAAAAGACCCACAGAAAGGAAGCAAGGTAAACAGTATATTATATATAAATGATCCCATGCCAAGAATTGAAAGCTAAAAGGATAATTAGAGTCAAAACTCCTAAGAAATCAATATCTATCGAAACAAAGTACTAAATCATATAAGTATAGTTTGCCAAAAGTTCTTCTCCATCCGTGAGCTGAAAATTAAATGCATCTCTCACACAAAAGGACACTAGGGATGGAAGAGCCTGAATAAAATTCAGAAAGAAAGGCATAAGGAGGACTCAAAAGAGAAAAAATTTCAAAAGACACAAAAGTGTAAAATGGCATGGGAATGAGGAACAAATGAATATTTCTGTTTACTATATGTTACAATATTGTGGTGTCCAAGCTGGAAACTACCCAAAGACAGAGGTAAAATAAAACTCATCTACTAAGCCTCAGAAGAGTTATCCTGACTTTGAGATTTTAGTGTTCCCTTTCCCAAAATGGGATTGTCATCAATGATTGAAGGGCATATGTTTGCCATTGTAGGAATACAAGCATCTAGAAGAATTCAACCTATTAGCTTAATGGCTAAACAGTCTATCACTGAGGGAAGAGTTATTCAGAAATCTGGGGTTCACCAGTTAGCCGCCAATTGTTGCACCTGCAATGTTTTCCCAAATTTCTAAAAACATTTGGACCCCCCTTGTTGATTTTGTTGAAGACCATTTTGTTTCCACTCTGCTACACATTTGGATTGTTTGAGGCCAGCTATTTTCTTGCTTTTCGAGAAATTTTTTGTGTCTGCAAATGCTTTGGACTGTGGAACTTAGCAAGTTTCATGTTGTTTTATCGTTGTCAAAGTTTGGTCGAGGTTTGAAATAGAATTTTAGTCGCCGCTATTTCAGAGGACAAATAAATATTGGACCGATAATTAGTTGTCTCTTTCGCCGATCGCGCGGTTTTATTGTTTCAAAGTTTCTGCTTTGCGATGTTTTCTGGAATGTTTTGAATTTGATCGGAAGCCATGGGCTGATTATGTTCCGTCGTTGCAGCTCCGGAGTAGACTAACTGTCCACCACACTACTTTTATTTTGCTGATGTTTTGTTCTATTTTCTCTAATGTTGATTAGTCTGTGGAAATTTTAGACTGTATAAATTCCATCGTTGTGGCTAGGTAGTGTACTAACCATCCAATGCTGTAGTAGATTTGATCTCTAACATTTAGACACTCTATTCTAATGTTTATCTCACCGACGTTTGGTTTATGATCTGGAACCCCTAGACCATGGGCCACCCGTCGTTTTGGCGTTCCAATGAACTAACCAACCGATGTCAAGTGTTCTGATTCGCTGATGGGGATTTTTATATGCCCATTTCCTGATCGTTTTCCCACCGTTTTTATGGACTTGTAACTGGTTCCATGAATGGTGAGATATGCTTTGTTTTTATCAAGTTGATATTTTCACGTTAAAAAACCCAGCCCCAATTTTACTTTTAACACTGGTTTGATCGGTAGTTTGGTTTATGTTTGTTGAAGGTAGTCCGGTTGAATGATGAGATATTCGTCTGATTGCAAGAAAACCTAGGATATTTTCTATATTCAATTGATGACTACTGCTACAAAAGGATAAATTAGCTAAAGAAAGGAAAAGCTGAAGCATACAGAAGAAAATGAAATTCTGAGGCGGATAGGATATCAAAAGAACCATCGAACTACGAAGCATAATCGTTGAGAGGAAAGGCTCAAGATTGGGCAGTTCGTCAGTTACCAAGCCGGTCCCGTTTTCATGAAAGTGTTTATCTGAAACATAACGTCTAAATCATGAGCATTCACAAAATGACAAAACTATGAGATTAAAATGGTTGGGGGGAAACTCAAAGGTTGTGGCTGATTTTTGTATAAATATACAAAAGTAGAGGGAAGGGGGGATTTTTCCCAGTGAGACTTGTGAAAAACTTGTTGTAAGAGGAACTATTTCGTTTTCCAATAATATAATTACAATTTTGCCTATTGGAGAAAGTGTTGTGTGGAATGTTCAAATGTGATGAAATGAACAATTTCGAAGGGGAACTATTTCATTTTCAGCTGTGTTTCATTAACTATGAGATCATTCTAACTTTCTGAGCCTATGTTCTTGTATGAATGTTCTCTGTTTTATTTTATGATAATTTCCACTACGAGTAATGAATGTTTTAACAAATGATGAGCTATCTTGTTGTGCATATCTCTATTCATGTTTATGTGTTTTGATTCTAAGAACAACTATCTGTGATTTATCTCAACATATGATCAGTAATACATTACTCATTAATTGATAATCTTGGTCCCTAGGGACAACTTAGTTAGTATTGTTTCTGTTGTGTGTGATTTAGATGCCAGAGAGTTTAGGACGAGAGGTAAGAACCTATGCATCACATTGTGACCGCTCCTTGTATTCTTTATCAATCTACATGTTATATAGGAACTTGCATATCATACTTAAAGTTAAAAAATACAAAAATAGAAATGGTGGACTGGGCTGCAATTGATAAAACCCTTTATTTTTGTTACTTGACCTACGGTAGTCGGAACACAAACCGGACGGATTCCCCATACCAAACAGTCACGTGCTAGTTGGGCACATTGACTGGGGAGAATCCCTTGCTATTGTTGCCTTACGATTTTCTAGGCCTCAACAGTTTTCTGGCGCTAGAAGGAGGGCCACCAGTGCATGGTTGGCCAGGGAAATCCATTTCCTCGAAGTTACTCCACCAGTGATAGTTTTGAGAGCAGTTTATTTCCTTATCCAAATACTGAAGAGAATAGAGAACATTTGTTTTATGTGGACAACCAAGTAGTAAATTATTTGAGAAGACATACACGGGCCTATGTGAAGAGCATTGGAGGATTACCCACTATCCCTGATTTACCCTGAAGAGAATACAAGAAGAAAGACCGTACTATTTTGGAATATTCAGTGTTGGTCGAAGATTTGGAAGAATTAGTAGAAGTAGCATTACAAGAAGTTGTTCAGCCTTTGAATCAAGTAGGCCCAAACACACCTTACTGTTCTCCTTTGCATACTCCTATTCTCTCACCTCCTCACTCTCCACCCAAACTCATGGTAGGCATAAATGCAAATCAGCCATCTAACCCACCAAACCCACCACCTGCTTGGAAAGCTAGATCACCTCTAAACTTAACACCTCTGTTGCATGACTTACCCCAAGCTTTTGAGAAGATGCTAACCAAGTTTGATCCAAATGAGAAGATTTTAGTACATGACTATTTGCAAAGTTTCTACTTGGCAATAGAAGGATTAAGGGCTGGTGAACATGAGGATGTAGTCTATAGACTTTTTCCGCATACCCTTAAAGGAGCAGCAGCATCATGGTATTTTGGTTTTCCTACAAACTCTATCCCAGATTGGGATACCTTTGAAAGGATTTTCAGAAGTAATATGCAGCCCAAAAGATGCATCCAGCTCTAATGAAAGGTTTAGGCATTTTGAAAAAAGAAAGAAAGGAAAAGGTACATAATTTTACTCAAAGTTTTTTTGCTTACCTTAAGAATTTCTATGCAACTGATAAGCCCTCTGAGAAGCCTCTGATTAAGTATTATACCTCAGCTTTAGGTCCTGACTTAGCTATGTTCACAAAAGCTCAAGTTAAGCCTACATTATCGGAGACTTTTGAAGAGGCTGAAAAGGAAAGTATAGAAGATTATCCTGAGCAATCTAGAGAAAAACCTTTTGGCAAGAAAGCCTTACTACTATCTAAACCTAAAGAGGAGCAATCACATGATTTTGAGGGGATGTTGAAAATGATGCAGAAGATTTCCAACAGAATAATAGATTTGGACAAAGAAAAGGAATCTCAGAAAGCATATAAGCCATATTACAAGAGAAAAGAGGATAACAACCAATCCAAACTCCTCCATACAGTCCGGCATCTATGAATTTGACAGAAGTAGGTATGAATAATTTTTGTACTTTCCACCAACAACCCCATTCTAAAAAAAAATTGTCCTCAATGGATAAATTCAATGACATTGGCAATGAATCAGCTATTGGATTCTAAATTAACTAAGGACAGTGATGAAGAGGAAAAGGGTAGTAAGACCACAGAAAAATAAGAAAATGATGCCATTTTTTTATGGGACTGTGTCTCGCTTTTTGATACAGAAAGAATTCTTCTGAAACTTGAGGGGATGTTATAAATAAAAATGACAACAAAAGGCATGGATGCGGTGAATAAAGACAATTCAATGCTTTCAAAGATCAAGAAATTGCAAGAGAATGTAAAGAAACAACCAAAGAACAATGTTGATGGTGAGATACCTAAAGTCACTATTACCAGTCAAGGTCCAAAGCAAATCAACATGCCTGTTAAGCCTATGGAAGACCAAGTAGGTGATGACAAGGAAAATATAAAAAAACCTGAAGATCCAGAGCAAGAGCTACCGACAGAAAATCAACCTATGGAGGAAGTTGTTGAAGCAATTGGGGAAGGGAAAACTAGGTTTAAAACCCCCCCTTTCCTTTTGACTTTGTAAATTTTGAATCATAAGGTGCATAATTGTTTGGTAGATTATGTATCATCAGTAAATGTTATGCCACTCACATTTTGCAAAAATATTAATGGACAACCAAAACCTACTGCTTGGGAAGTTACTCAATTAGACAGAACTAATGTGAAAGTAGTCGGGGAACTGGAGAATGTTCTCATTCATTTATCTGCAAATGAAAAGATATGTCAATATATTGATATTGTGGTGGTAGACATACCTGATGGTTATGGACTTATTTTGAACCGAGACTGGTCAGCGAGGTTAAAGGGGTATTTTGCTTCAGATTGGTCACATTTGTGGCTGCCTCATAAGGGAGCCCCAAATCAGATCAAAATTTTAAGGGAACCCTACATGAAACATACTGTCACTAAGTTAGAAGGTAAGAATGAACCGATGAATTTTTTTGGGGGGAATTACTTCATCGAGCTAGAACCGGGAAACTATCAAGTGGAAGAAGTCAGCGGTACATCAGATACTTAGCCTGATCTCCTTCAGTTTTCACAAGTTGATGAAATTGATTATAAAATAGTAGACTTAGCTATAGATGTATATGTTGATTCATGTACAGTAGTAGTAGATAATTTTTGGACACCTTTTTTTGATGGATCTAAGAATTTGGAAGGATGAGGAGCCGGCTATGTCCTAATTGATCCAAAGAAAAATAAACATTTTCTTTCATGTCGATTAGAATTTGAATGTACAAATAACACAGTCGAATACGAAGCATTAGTTCAAGGACTAAGGAAAGCAATTGAATTAAAAGTAGAAAATATAAAAGTGTATGGGGATTCTGAAATAATTGTAAAACAAATTCGAAATCAGATACATTGCATTTCACCTCATTTAAAAGCTTATCAAAATGAAGTGTGGGATTTGCTTAAAAGTTTCTATGCATTTAATATTGTATCGATTCCTAGACTAAAAAATGCAACAGCTGATTTGTTAGCTACCTCAGCTGCAAGGCTTGTACCCTCTAATAACAGGTGTTCTATTGAATTACTTTTCAGGCCTTCGGTTTTGGACATGATTACCAATTTACGAGTTTTTGATGATGATCAGAAGATTCTGGAATGTTTGAAAAATGATGATATTTTCAAAGGGGAAATCATTGATGATGAAGAGCATCAAGCTGAGATAAAATTCGACAATTTTATTCCTAAAGGAGTCAGGACTTTAGAGCAGATGTTTGATCTAAACAACAAATTCAGAAGACCATTAAATGTCAAGACTCATAGCTCGTCTTTACAATTCGAGCTGATAAAATTAGGAACTCAAGTTGAGCCCAAATATGTGAATTTGGGAAAGTGTTGCTCTCCAGGTGAAAAAAATAAGTTCAACAGTCTATTCATACAATACAAATATGTTTTTGTCTAGACATATGAAGGTCTGAAGACATATGACACCAATATTATTCAGCATGTTATTCCTATCAAATCTGGAGTCAAGCCCTATCAACAGCCTTTGAGGAAAATTCATCCAAAACTCGAGCCTATAATTTAGAATGAAGTAAAGAAGTTGTTGGATGCTAAAATTATCTTCAAGGTTAGACACTCGGAATGGGTTTCAAATCTGGTGCCAGTAAGAAAGAAATATGGAGAAATTAGACTATGTGTGGATTTCAGAAACTTAAATTGCGCTTCGGATAAAGACAATTATCCAGTCCCTCCCATGGAACAGATATTACAAATGGTTTCAGGTTCTGAGCTATTTTCTTTATTAGATGGATTCTCTGGCTACAATCAAGTGTTAGTAGCTGAAGAAGACAGACTTAAAACTACATTAAGAACAAGATGGGGGACTTTTGCTTACAGAAGGATGCCATTTGGACTCATAAAGGTTGGAGCTACTTTCCAAAGGGATATGGACAGCTTTTCATGATCTGATTGGCCGCAATGTTGTAGTATACCTCGATGACATCACAATCTTTTCAAAGAAGAGAGATGAACACGCATTTCATCTAAAACAGATTTTCGAGCGTTGTCGGAAATATGGTATCTCACTGAACCCAAAAAAGTGTGTGTTTTCCGTTACAGAAGGAAAGCTACTGGCTCATGTGGTTTCTAAGAAGGGGATCTCCATAGACCCAGAGAGAATCAAAGCTATCGAATAGATTCCCTTACCCCATAATAAAAAAAGGCATGCAATCATTTATGGGGACAATAAATTTCGTGCAAAGGTTTGTGCCATATTTCGCTCAAATTGTTAAACCTTTACAGCAAATGGTGAAACAAAGTGTACAATTCAAGTGGACTGATGTAGAGAAGAATGCATTCAGTAAAATAAAGACATCTATTGCACATGCACCCTCCCTCAAAAGTCCGTATTTTGAGAAAGATTTTATTTTGTACACTTTCGCATCTGACGATTCACTAGCAGCAGTGCTTACTTAGAAGGAAGATGGGGGAGATGAATTTCCCATATCATTTATGAGCACTGGTCTGCAGGGGGACGAATTCAATTAACCAGTTGTGGATAAATAAGCTTATGCAGTCTTCAAAGCGGTAAAACAATTAAGGCTGTATATACTTAACAACCGGATAAAGGTAATAACTCCACACCCAGCTGTGAGGTCTCTTTTCATACAAAAATAATTAGGAGAAAGAAGAGCCAACTCGGTAACATCTTTACAAGAGTATGACCTCGAGTTCAAGCCAGCCTCCATAGTCAAAGGGTAAGGATAGTGCAAACTAATGATGGAAAGTAAAGACAATGAAGAAAATAACTGGGAAAATGAAGCTGAGTTACATTTGATGGATGTATGTCCTCTTTTCACAGCTCCAAATTCCTGGTATCAAGACCTTGTGCATTACCTTTAGGAGGGATTATTACTAGAAAATTGGAATTCTAAGAAAAGAAGAGCACCACGTCTTAAATCAGCCTCATATCAGATCGTTGAAGGAATATCATTTAGGAAGAATTATGATGGAGTTTTTCTTAGATGCTTAGAGAAAAAAGATGCGAGGAAGGTCATGATAGAGTTCCATGATGGCCCTACTGGAGGGCATTTTTTTGGAGAGACAACAGCCCATAAAATTCTCAAAGCTGGATACTATTGGCCCACACTATTCAAGGATGCACATGCCCATGTCAGAAAGTGCAATACCTGCCAAAGGTGTGGAGGAAGACAAGCTAAAGCAGCAGGACCATTAAAGCCTGTGATGATAACAGAATCGTTTGAGCAATGGGGAATTGATATCATTGGAGAGATAAAACCAAATTCTTCCTTGCAACACAAGTATATTCTGACGGCAACCGACTACTTCACTTGATGGGTCGAAGCCATTCTGTTGCAGAAAGTGAATGAAGATGCGGTCATGGACTTCTTGCAAGATCATATTATGACCAGGTTTGGGGTTCCAATTTCTCTAGTTTTCGATAATGCTACTTATTTTTCCTCTATTAGATTAACTGCATTTGCTCATGAAAAAGGAATTAAGTTGCATTATTCTGCAAATTATTACCCACAAGGAAATGGTTTGGCATAATCTACAAACAAGAATCTGATTAGAATCTTAAAAAAGACTGTGATAGAAAACCAGAGAAGTTGGCATTCAGCATTATCAAATGCTCTTTGGGCTGATAGGGTCACACCCAAGAATTCCTTAGGTGTGTCACCATATACCCTTGTTTATGGAAAAGAGGCCATTCTGCCCCCAAATATTATGCTACCCTCTTCCGTAATAGCTCAGGATTCAAGAGGCTCAGATAATTAAGTCTTGCAAATAAGAATCTATAATCTTTTGAAGGTGGAGGAGTCTAGATCCAAGGCCAAAGAATGTTTTAAGCATCAACAGGAAATAGTAAAGTGGTGGTTTGATAAGCATAAAGCGAGCAAAAGGGAATTTGAAGTGGGAGACCTGGTTCTTAAGTGGGATCATCCACATGATGAAAAGGGAAAGCACACTAAGTTCCAACAATGATTGATTGGCCCTTTTCAGATTGCAGCAAAACTTGGCCCCTCGACCTATAAATTGCAAGATTTGCAGGGGTGGGAAGAGAACTTACCAGTTAATGGTTTAGTTCTCAAACCTTATTTTTCATGATTTTGTTTATTTTTTTTTGTACATAAATAATTTGATTTGCTTGTTTACTCTAATTTTTTTCATTTTGTTTGTTTTTGTTTTAGTTAAATTTTTGTTTGATTTCAATAAAAAAAGGCAAAATTTTGGTTGCATGGAAAGTATCAGGGTTCTCAATTAACTAAAATCTTTGGGATAAGACTGTGTATTCTTGTCTGAACTGATATAATTTATTCTAGTAAGTAGTTTTCCCATATGGCTATGAACTCATTGAAGTCCTGCTTAATCCCTAAAAATAACTCAGAATCAAAAAGTCTAGAATACTATTTCGAGGCTCCATCCATTTCACATCTAAAATGTCCTAGGGCGTAACAACAAAAGACCCACAGAAAGGAAGCAAGGTAAATAGCATATTATATATAAATGATCCCATGCCAAGAATTGAAAGCTAAAAGGCTAATTAGAGTCAAAACTCCTAAGAAAGCAATATCTATCGAAACAAAGTAATGAATCATATGAGTACAGTTTGCCAAAAGTTCTTCTCCATCCGTGAGCTGAAAATTAAATGCATCTCTCACACAAAAGGACACTATGGATGGAAGAGCCTGAATAAAAATCAGAAAGAAAGGCATAAGAAGGACTCAAAAGAACAAAAAGTTCAAAAGACAGAAAAGTGTAAAATGGCATGGGAATGAGGAACAAATGAATATTTTTGTTTACCATATGTTACAATCCTGTGGTGTCCAAGCTAGAAACTACCCAAAGACAGAGGTAAAATAAAACTCATCTACTAAGCCTCAGAAGAGTTATCCTGACTTTGAGATTTTAGTGTTCCCTTTCCAAAATGGGACTGTCATCAATGATTGAAGGGAATATGTTGTCCATTGTAGGAATACAAGCATCTAGAAGAATTCAAACTATCAGCTTAATGGCTAAACAGTCTATCACTGAGGGAAGAGTTATTTAGAAATCTGGGGTTCACCAGTTAGCCGCCAATTGTTGCAGCTGCAACATTTTCCCAAATTTCTAAAAAAATTTGGACCCTCCTTGTTGATTTTGTTGAAGACCGTTTTGCTTCCACTCTGCTACACGTTTGGATTGTTTGAGGCCAGCTGTTTTCTTGCTTTTCGAGAAATTGTTTGTGTCTGCAAGTGCTTTGGACTGTGGAACTTAGCAAGTTTCATGCTGTTTTATCTTTGTCGAAGTTTGGTTGAGGTTTGAAATGGAATTTTAGTCGCCGCTATTTCAGAGGACAAATAAAGATTGGACCGATAATTAGTTGTCTCTTTCGCCGATCGCGCGGTTTTATTGTTTCAAAGTTTTTGCTTTGTGATGTTTTCCGGAATGTTTTGACTTTGATCAAAAGCCCTGGGCTGATTTTGTTCTGTCGTTGTGGCTCCAGAGTAGATTAACTGTCCGCCACACTGCTTTTAGTTTGCCGATGTTTTGTTCTATTTTCTTCGATGTTGATTAGTCTACGAAAATTTTAGACCGTATAACTTCCGTCGTTGCATCTAGGTAGCGTACTAACCATCCGATGCTGTAGTAGATCTGATCTCTGAAGTTTAGACGCTCTCTTCTAATGTTTATCTCACTGACATTTGGTGTGTGCTTCGGAACCCCTAGACCATGGGCCACCCGCCGTTGCGGCATTCCAGTGAACTAACCGACTGATGTCAAGTGTTTCGATTCGCCGATGGGGATTTTTATATGCCCATTTCCTGATCGTTTTCCCACCATTGTTATGAACTTGTAACTGGTTCCATGAATGGCGAGATATGCTTTGTTTTTATCAAGTTGATATTTTCACATTAAAAAACGCAGCCCTAGTTTTACTTTTAACGCTGGTTTGATCGGTAGTTTGGTTTATGTTTGTTGAAGGTAGTCCAGATGAATGATGAGTTGTTCATCTAATTGCAGGAAAACCTAGGAGATTTTATATATTCAGTTGATGACTACTACTGCAAAAGGGGAAATTGGCTAAAGAAAGGAAAAGCTGAAGCATAAAGAAGAAAATGAAAGTCTGAGGCAGACAAGATATCAAAAGGACCCTCAAACTATGAAGCATAATCGTTGAGAGAAAAGGCTCAGGCTTGGGTAGTTCGTCGGTTACCAAGCCAGTCTCGTTTTCATGAAAGTGTTTATTTGAAACGTAACATCTGAATCATGAGCATTCACAAAATGACAAAACTATGAGATTAAAATGGTTGGGGGCAACTCAAAGGTTGTGGATGGTTTTTGTATAAATATACGAAAGTTAGAGGGAAGGGGGGATTTTTCCCAGTGAGACTTGTGAAAAACTTGTTGTAAGAGGAACTATTTCGTTTTGCAATAATATAATTACAATTTTTCCTGTTGGAGAAAGTGATGTGTGAAATGTTCAAATGTGATGAAATGAACAATGTTGAAGGGGAACTATTTCATTTTCAGTTGTGTTTCATTAACTGTGAGATCATTCTAACTTTCTGAACCTATGTTCTTGTATGAATGTTCTCTGGTTTATTTTATGATAATTTCCACTACGAGTAATGAATTTTTTAACAAACGATGAGCTATCTTGTTGTGCATATCTCTATTCATGTTTATGTGTTTTGATTCTAAGAACAGCTATCTGTGATTTATCTCAACATATGAGCAGTAATACATTACTCATTAATTGATAATCTTGGTCCCTACGGACAACTTATTTAGTCTTGTTTCTGTTGTGTGTGATTTAGATGCAAGAGAGTTTAAGACGCGAGGTAAGAACCTGCGCATCACATTGTGACCGCTCCTTGTATTCTTTATCAATCTGCATGTTAGATAGGCACTTGCATATCATACTTAAAATTAAAAAATACAAAAATATACACGGTGGACCGGGCCGCAACCAGTAAAACCCTTTATTTTTGTTACTTGACCTACGGTAGCCGAACTGCAAACCGGACTGATTCCCCATACCAAATATTCACATGCTAGTTGGGAACGTTGACTAGGGAGAATCCCTTGTTGTTGTTGCCTTTCGATTTTCTAGGCCTCAACAGGAGGAAATCTTGTTCTAGGAAGCACATTTTAGATATCTCTAGTCAAGCTCATTGCATCTTTTAATGTAGTGGGATTTGACCAAAACTTTTAAGGGTTTAGCCAAAACTTCGGTGAAAATAAATACTAACCTTCTCATAGACACATAATCCACCTTGACTGGTAATTTTTTAAACTCCATCATATAATCAGTAGGGGTCCTGACTTGCTTCAATTAGGCTAGTTCTTTGAAAGACAATTCCAGATATTTTTGCTCAAATATATCTAGTACCCTATCAATAAATTCTCCATATGTTTTAACTTGATCATGACCCAAAGTTTTCAGGCCATGGAACCACCATTCATTGGAATATCCTTCCAAGTGCAAAATGGCCTTTTTTTAAGGCATCTTTTTCCAGCATCGGATTCAACTGGAAATACACATCTAATTTTTGCACCCAAGTGTTAGCAGAACTTTGAGAGGAACCATCAAAAGTAGGGAGTGGCACTTTACCAATTTCATAATTTATTTCTTTGTTTTATTATAGAGACCTATTATCTTCCTTATTTTTTAGTTTTTTTACAGCAAGAAAGTACTGATCAAATGGTACACTTTTCTTACAATATTCATCCAATTTATCCCATTCCTTTTCCATTGTAGCAAGTTCAAGTTGAATGTTAGGCTCTTCTTTGGGAATAAGAAATTTAGGTGCAGTAGGCCTTGGTATGCTCTGAAATTCATGGGGTATATTATGGGCTACAGTTCTTGAGAAAATATGCTCACCCATTATCTTCTTTTCTTCTTATTGTGAATTACTGCTACCTCCTATTACTCCTTTGCTTCCCAATTGGCTAGCCATCGATTCGAATCCTTTCATAATATGCTGGGTCAGGTTCTTGGTTATGTCATAAAATAGAGGTTTTATGAGTTTAATATATTCCTCCTTATCATTAGATAGTCCCTTTCCCTCGTTAGTCATAGTTTGAGTAGAACATGCCTCTTCTTCTACTTCTTCTTCTTCAACAAAAACACCTTCAAATTTAGGTTATAAGGGTGGTGGATTATTTATTTGACTCTTGGTTAAGACCATAAAGTTCCAATACCATGCTTTGACACCACTTGCAATGTCCCTTTTTCAAAATTTTATTAAAATGACCAATTTTTCACTTTTTCTCCTATTTCGACCTTTGACTAGTTTTGATGTCTAGGTCTCCAAATTGACCCAAATGCTCCAAAATATTCTGAGAAGGTGTATGAATGATATTAATACTTGAATATTATGTTCAGGGATTATTTATGACCCTCCAATGACTTCTTCAAACTTTTTTAATATTTTGGTCAAAGTAAGAGTCTTTACTAGTAAATTGGGGTTCCAATTCCCCCTGGGTAAATGTTGGAAATGGATTCTCAAATGATCCCAGAACTACTTGAATTTATGAAAAGAGGAAGAGGATGTTTAAGGGACATTTTTAAGGTGTCATATGCATCAATATTCAGTTTATACAAGCTGTTATTACCCTCTCCCAAACATCTACAAAATTACTAATTCAACCCTTGGGGAAATGGCACCAAATCTTCTCCAAATACAATTAAACCGAGTAAAATGACCTCAAATTCTTAAGTGATGAAAATGAAACTTGAAATAATAATAAATTATAGTCCATTCATCATAAATATATCAGAGAGACATTATTCCATTCGAAATAATAAACATTACCATGGCCTACATCGATATAGTGGGGAAATGGTGATTGTTTGCTCATTAATAGTCACTTTTAAATACAACCCTTTGATATTTCAAACTGATACTTTCTGAGAATGAATAAAATATAATATTAAACTTATTACAATTATAAATGGATCAGGATAGTCTCTCCCAAAGAGTACAATAGCTCACCCAAAGCACAATCCCTCCATGAGCAAGAATATGCAATAAAAATTGGAAATAGTTGAGAGAAAGTGTGCACTAGAAGAAACTGTGAGCTTCCCTATAGATTACACCTACAAATATAAAATCCCTTAAATATCCATGAAATACCCAAGTGGCCTTTCCAAACACCAACTTGGATTGGAATCTTTCACCCTCAAAATTGGCTAAGACAAGAAACTAGTCATCCACTAGCTCTCTCAATTCACAAATGAAAATTTCTCAAATGATCAAAAGATCTTCTCTTGGTTGATACCTGTATTTTATAGAAATCCTTATCCTTCTAAGGTTACCAATACATCCACAAAATCAATCCAATTCGAATTAGGGTGTGTGCTCAATATTTTCCATGTGTCCTCCCTTTCCTAGCCTTCCATATTCCCGCAATTCGAGTGGGAACCCATTGAGCTTCCCCAAATCACATGGGCACCCTATTGGATGCCATATTTTGACCTGACATGTCAGAATGGTTAGATGTTAGCCTTCAGGTATGCAATATGTCATAAATACCATAGCATCTTCATCATTGGTGTCATAGGTGTCATAGATGTCATAGATGTCAGGGAATCTATCCCAAGTGTCCAAGAAGCTCCCATTTGACTCTTCCTCTCCCATGTAAGTTACATTTCCTTCCCAATTCAACCTATGAGGCATATGGCCAAGTGTATTAGCCTTCTAAATCATCTAAGAACATTAGGCTTCCCATGGATTTGAAATTGTAAGAGGAGGATGCCATGTGGCACAAAAATTCTAGCTTGTGTGGGCCCTATGTTATAGCGGATTTCACCACACTAGGTGAATCACACATTGTATGGCCTTCCCCTATCCCGCTGCAGACTCATTATTCCCTATGGACCATTTATTGTCTTTTGATGTATCATTGACCATCCCTAAAAACATTAGAAAAATGATATACGCGTCCTTTTCCCCGATAACCGCGTACATACGTGGATATTCCCTCTATAGTCGCATACATCGGGATGTGTGCATAATCCAAAACTGTTGGACCGTTCCTTGCCTTGAATCCGACTCATATGACTCTTGGCCTTCCATATGCCTTGAGATCGCATGGATTCGACCTTTCAGTATCACTTTGGAAAGCTATATAAGGAACCATTGAGACATTGAAAACAAGAAGAGAGAATTGAGAGTACCGAAACTATAGTCCATTGTTGCCGGAACTATACTTGAGTCGGCATCCCTTTGTCCCTTTGGAGCACTGTTGTGTTCTTCCCAAGCTTGCCTTTGTTAGTGAGCTTGCTATCGGAGTGATGGAGGATTGAAGTGGTGGAGGCCCAAGTGGGGGATTCAGTTTCTCCGGTTCGCAGACGTGCCGTCAGAGGTTGTCACTTGTAATCTCTGATTCATATTAATAGAAATATCTTTTCCTGTCCAGTAATGTGTATTTGAATGAATGTTGCATCCATTGGAATATGTCAAATGCTTATACATTATTGATTATATATGCTAGAATAGATCTAACACCATGAAATATAGTATGCTTGTATTGTTTACTTGTTGTTGAGGATGTGCTATAACAATTCAAGCTGAAGATTGGAAAGCTCAACGGGGATCTACTTCAACCGTCCAGAATAAGGTACGAGGTTCGATCCTTTAGTGTTAGATGTTTTTAATTTCTATTGCATATTGGGAAAGATTGATTTCTGGAGTCTAGCTGTCTGTTGTGGTACCCCAAGCCATAGGAATTTCTCTCCGTAACACCCTATAATCTCCATGTGTCTCTATGCTCCATTTCCACTTCAATTTTCTCTTAAATTTATTTGATAGTATCAATTATTAAATATTTATTCCATTCTAATGTTTGAACATAATTTATTATATCCGCTATTAAAATTCCAAATGTATCCATCCAACCTATGGAACTAGTAGGATTGATGGAATTATCCTGCTATGCAATTATTTGAATGGGGACGTCATAGCTCGACTTCTCTTCCCATTGTCATCCTATACAATCACTTTTTGCGCAAGGATATCTACATATCTTACCTCCAATCAATGTAATTGAAGGCTATAAGGATCCTAGGTGAAAGAGTAGCTGAATTCTCGATTTCACTATATGATGATCAACAACTATTCAAGAGTTACATAGGTACCTTCAAAATAACTGCAAAAAAAATTCAATTCACAAAAATTTGTTATTTCAAACCTATACATCTCAACATGAGCATTTTTCTGAATCCATCACACCGGAAGAAACTTCTCTGGACATAATCCAGAGGGAGCAATGTTAATATTCTTGTAATTATGTGGAAACTCAACTGCTTCTAGTGCAAGCATGGAGGTTTGTGAGGTTTGTTGTTGGCCTAGATAGAGGCTCTGATACCATGTTAAATTTCATGAACCATATATCTACAAGCCAAAATGAGATCTATATGAAAAGAAGGATGCAGTGGAATTGACAAATCAATGTAAACTGAACAACGAATTCATGACAGAAATTTCACATAAATCAAACAAGTATTGCACAGATTATCATTACATCAATCTTCATTAATTAATTAGTAATACAATGGTCATACCATAAGGAGAATTTGAATATTGTAAATAAGATTCAAATTCACCAATTCAAAATGACTGATTAACTAACTTAGTGTGGAAATAATCATAGCTGGAGCTCACTATTTTAACTCCATATAATGAATTCAATTCACAATCAGTTAACTGATGAGGTAGGTGGACAAAAGGCTCCACACTCTCTTAGATCATGCAAACTATCGCTGGGATGAGTGGCGGTGAACTAATTAGTGGTTATCGGAGAATAATTGATCATGTTCGACTACCTACCATAGACAAATGAAGGTGGCTACTGGTGGCACTTAGAGTGGGTTCCTATAATGTAGGGATTGGTCCCTAGGGATCCTAAACTCATGCAATCAAGTGCATTAAGTGGAATATTTCCCTTAGGTGTGTCCTCCATGCACTAGTGGCTGATGATGACCTCCTAAACTAGGAAAAATGAACAAATATACTATGTGGGTAAATGGAGGATTAATTAATCCTAATAGGTATGTCATAGTCCTGGTTTGGATATAGCACTTCCTCTTCATCTTCAAAGATAAGTCAATATTCCTCCTCTTCATCACAATATTATCCATCGAGATGTGGTGCCAAATTGTAGTGCCTTCTGTTCACGCTGAAACTTCCTCTTCTTGTCACAATCCTTCTTGTTTTTCCCGAACAAAATATTCTTCCACTCCTTAGGTGGCCACCCTCTTGTTCATTCTCACTATCGACTAAAAACATCTCATCTTACTCTGTCCATATTATCCAATCCTTTCTTTCTACATCACCTAGGTCATCTGCGCACAATGGTCTAATCGTCAGATTCCATCCCTAGGATACCTTTTTCACATACCAATATTTTTATCCATAGTTTTAAAGATTTCAGGTAGCAATGTCGAGGTCATTGGAATAACTCCCTTTCTACCTCATTTTGTGATTTTATAGTGTCATCTGCAATCTCAGTAATATATCCCTTCTTTCAACCTAGAATTTGAAAACCATAGAGATAGGATTACTGACTCTTTCCAACCAATTAGATTAGCTGAGGAGTCCACTCTATGGGTTCTCTGTCTTGAAAATTTTTCCTCCAAGTTTCTATCTTTGCCAACCATTAATGTAGAAGAATAGGAAATTCACTAAAGAGAATGTCATGAATATATGAGTAAATATATATTTCTAACCATGTTGTCGGATTTAGTCGTGATCCCTTACTTTTTTCTTGTGCAAATCCTCTCACTTTGTAGTCCACCCAATCTTGAATCTCTGGCTTCATCAGGTGCCAAAACATGTTCTCTTCACAATGATCCTGGTCCCAGCAAAAAAACCATTTGTTGGCTTCGATTCCACTAACCCAGGTTCAGTTTTCCCTTCTTGTACAACAAAACCCAACGAATCGACCCAATAGAGGATAACTCCATCGGCAAAACCCGCGACACAATTGAGGTCTCACCTAAGATACATATGGGGAGTGAGAGAACCAGGATTTTGTAGTTATAGAAGTGGATTTGTTCATGGAAACATTAACAATCCACTCGATTGAAGCATTAAGATGGACAATCATCGACACATACACATCATATAAAGCATAGCGACCCGTCAACACATTGTTAGGAACCCGTGTTAACCCTTCTCTTTACTTTGTTAGTATATTTTTCTTGGATGCATATGCTTTGTAAGTCATCCCGAAGTATATTGTATTATCCCACATTCATGGGGAGTAATAGTTATTTAAATTAGACGTAGTATATAAGTACATTTTGAGGGTAATGAGAGCATCCACGAGTCATTTTGTATTAAGTTTTCTCAAAGGAATTTTCCCCCTCGAAGTGGCCTACGATCAATAAAATATCTTATGTGCTCTACTATTTCTATTATATCATGCATTTTCATTGTTTATTGCAAGAGGTTCCTCGCATCTGGTATTAGAGCACTTTCTTGGGCTCGCTGGGTGGAATTTCTGCCAATTGTTTTCTTTGCAATGCTTCTCGGTGCTGTGATTATTGCAGTTGTGCTTCATCTTTGCATTTGTATTATTCATTTCCGGTTTGGATCAAGGAATAACCACTATCTTATTAACTATGGGAATTACTTGGGCATAGCCCTAAAAATCATTCTAAGGAGTACAACAGGAACCTCGAAGTAGTTGGCCATTGAGAGGACCTACCAAGCGAAAAGGGAAATGACCCCTACCTGATTGACTAGTTCCCACCCATGAGGTAAAAAAAGAGTTTTCATTTATGGAAAAGAGGTTATCAGTTTTACCTGAGCCATGGAGTGAGGGGTACTACCCCAATACACAAGATGTTAGACACCATTAGTGGATGAGTGAATCCCCTGAACCTTTAGGAAGCTAAACATACCTAGCGTCCATATCTACCTCCAGTTGATAAATCATGGATTACATTTGTCCAGAGTCGCTACAGATAAATTATATCAGACCAAAGAATTTTTTCTTTTTTTTTTGGCAATATCTTCTTTTTTTTAGCTCTGTTTCCCTTGAAAATTAACTAGAACCCCCATAATTCCATTCTACACATTTCCTTCCTTGAGGACCCTATCCCAAATTCCACTTCCTAAAGCCTGGAATCCCACAATTGTCTATTTTTATGGTTTTCCATAACTTTTCGATTCTCACCCAATCGCCTTCAATTTTTTCCACAGTGTTCATTTCCCTTTTCTACTTCCTTATCGCTCTCAGAACATTTTTCCCACTCTTTCACCCCGCTTTTGAAATTCTCATTTTTTGCTTCCTTGTCTCTTAGAAAGTGTCCAAAACCTAGTCAATCCCCAATTACCCACCCGATTTTTTCCCAACTCCAAATTTTCATTTTCTAAAAAACTTTTTGTTTTTTGTTTTTCTACCCATTCCCCCCCCCCCCCCCCCCCCCCCCCCCCCCCCCCCCCCAAAA
>LPNX011218524.1:676506-833322 GCA_001517045.1 Pseudotsuga menziesii
TGCCTTCCTCAAGACCAAAATCCAATATCTGGAGGGAAAATTTCTTGGCCTCCATCTTCAGCATTCATCCATGAACAATCGACGATGACCTGAGTCTTCTGCAGAAACTGGGTTCTCTTTTTCCAGCAATTTTTGTGGGACAAAGCTTGATTTTTCTCACTTCAACGGTGATGATTCGACTAGATGGATTTATAGGGTAGAACAATATTTCAGTCCGCATAACACTTTTGATGTCAGTAAAGTCCCACTTGCATCCTTTCATTTGGAAAATGAATCCCTTCAATGGTTATGTTGGTACATCAAGGCTCATAATATCCAAACTGCACATATTTTTTCCAACTCCGTTTGCAACGATTTGTCCTTGGTGCTTTTGATAACTTCACAGGGGCACTCACTAAACTTTGCCAAATTGGAACTGTGAGGGAGTATCAGACATAATTTGAGAAACTGGCCAATCACATAGAAGGATTGTCTGATGCATTCTACATGAGTTGTTTTATTAGTGGTAAGAAGGATGCAATCTGATATGAGGTTAAAATGTTATGTCCCAACACAATGATGGAATCCCTAGGTTTGTCTAAGTTAGCTGAGGACAAGATCATGGCTCAACAATGCTGCAAATCCACTTTTGTTCCATTTAGAAATATGGTTCCCCAAATACCTCCAATCCTACTAACTCTTAGAAACACCCCTATTAAGAATTTGTCTGAAGCCAAGATGCAGACACGTAGAGAAAAAGGGATTTGTTATAATTGTGATGAGAAATTCACCTAGGGACATTGATGTGCTGAGCAAAAGCTCTATCTCTTGGATGTGGATTCTCTGCCTGCACCTGAAATTTCTAATGATGCTCAAGATCTAGTAGATGAGGAGGATGACATTTAGCAACTGCCTGTTGACCCTCCTGCTCAGGACAACCATCCAAATATAGCTCTCCATGCATTAGCTCGAGTCACCACCCCACAAACCATGCGGGTCAAGGGTTTCTTCAAAAATCTCCCTCTTACAATATTCATTGATTTGGGTAGCACTCATAACTTCATTGACCCCAAGATCGTCAAATAGATTGATTGTTTTGTCCATCCTTGCTCCAATTTTGAAGTCGTGATTTCCAATGGGGGAACCTTACCTTGCAAAGGGAAGTGTCGTAATGTGATAATATCTGTTGGAGATTATAACTTGCGCTTTGACATGTTTTCCTTTCCCTTAGGAAGACATGATATGGTTTTGGGAACTCAATGGTTACGCACAGTTTGACCCATTTTATGGTATTTTGGTGAACTTTGGATGCAGTTTTCAGTCAATGAGAAACAAAAGACATTGAATGGCTTACAACCAGGGTCTCTCAGCATCATCAGTTCACATCGCATGGAAAAGTTCCTTAAGAAGAATTCACATGGTGTTATCGCTCAGCTCCATTTCACTCAGATGCAACCTTCAGCGGTCTCAACTACTCCCTTGGATATACAACAAATTTTGGATCGATATGCATGTGTTTTTGCTGAGCCAGTGGGATTTCCACCTTCAAGACCATAGACCATCGTATTTTGCTCATTCCTGGAATCATCCCTCCCAACATCAGGCCCTATCGCTACTTGTTTCACCAAAAGACAAAGATGGGGAGGTTTGTTCGGGACGCAAGGTATTATTCGCCCTAGTACCAGTTCCTTCTCTTCACCAGTTCTTGTTTTTTGAAAAAAATATTGGTCATGGTGCCTCTGCATTGAATTTCAAGCATTTAATCACAACACAATCAAGGATAAGTTTCCAATTCTTGTTGTTGATGAGCTTCATGGTGCTCATTTTTTCTCCGAGTTGGATCTTCGTTCTAGGTATCAACAAATTCAGGCTCATGAGGATGATATCCCTAAAACAACTTTTCACACATATGATGACCACTATGAGTTTTTGGTCATTCCATTTGGCCTCACGAATGCTCCTTCCACATTCCAGGAATTGATGAATAACATATTCCATCCCTACTTATGACGCTTCATTATGGTCTTCTTTGATGATATCCTCATCTATAGTAAAACATGGGTTGAGCATCTCCAACATCTCGATCTTGTACCACAACGTTTTTTGTGATCATCATCTCCATGCCAACCAGTTGTTGGTTGGATTTTCTGTCTATAGCTAACTAACCCACACAAGACGCTTAATGAAGCCCCTGGTATGTTTGGTATGGCTAATTCTTGCAGGTTATGGTCCTGCTACCATTTAAGTTTCACTCTCTTAATGAGAGTCTTACCACTTAAACTTAGAAAAAATGCTTCCTAAACTAATTAACAAATTAAAAGTTAAACTAAACTCTGATGAAACTACAAATTTAAACTATCTATTATTTGCAGGTTATGCTAATCTGTTAAAAGTGAAATTTCCATTTAACAACTACTGAATCAAAACTCACTATCTATATCTAATCTATGTTTTTATCTCTTAAGGAGAGTCTCTCTTTTGGTTTTTAAAAGATTTTATCAAGAACTGTTTAATAGATCAAAGATAACTAACTATAATACAAATTTCGATAATTGTAAATACACAGATTTAACAACTACCAAAATTCTAATTTAAAACTAAAATTTGTTCTACCTACTTCTATTGTATATCCTGCGCACGCATAATTGAAATTGACATGTAAAAGAATGAGTTTAATTTACTTCCTTATTTAAAAAACAAAGTTTAAATAAACGGTAAACATTATTACAAGATTAGTCAATAATCTTGTAAATATGAAGTTTGGAGTCACTTCAAGTAACTGATTAAATAAGGAAAGTTGACTTTCAAAAGAGAATAACATCTCTTATAAGACTTGTATTCAACTATACTAAAAAATAAAATCTTATAAATCACGATCGAGTACAAAGGTGATTGCAATAGTAGTGATCTCCGGTTCCGATTACGCCTGACTAGAAACAATATAAGACTTCATTAGGTATCCAAAAAACACATGAGTAGAGTCGAGTATTTCTTGATCCTTGCTCTGAATACAAATAAAAAAGAACAAGACTCTACGGCCTTTCAAGTAAACACTCTCTAGAACTGCAGAGCTCCTCCCCACTCTAGCAACTGAATTGATCCTCTTTATATAAACCATTAAGTGCAAGAAACAACCCTCTAAAAAATAGTTGTGATAATGGAACCTACAGTGATAACCCTAGAGAAATCACCATTGTACTCACCAAATGATGTTTTGTATCATTGGAATGAATGAACCCTTCCTTGAGTTCAGCACACAGTAAATACAGTGGAGCCGAAGGCCGGTTCAACACCATTTGGCGCATTCATTAAATCTCCATACCTTGATCCATGTGACTCAATGAGCTCCAACAAAAAATACAGTGGAGCCGGAGGCCGGTTCAACGCCGTTTGGCGCATGCATTAAATCTCCATACCTTGATCCATATTCCATGTGACTCAATACTTTTGTCACCCCTAGCTGCCAAAGCTGGAGGCTTGCAAACGTCATTTGTTGTTGGTCAATAAAATGTTCAATAAATTAATAATTTAAAAAAAAATTTTGGGGGTCATGGTGAACATTAGTTTTTTTTGAAAAATTTAATAGAATTACATATTAATTAGTGACCTATTCATAAATATCTCTGCTGCGCACAGACATAATAAGATCCTATCCATATTCGTCCATGATTGTCTCCAAGTATCCATCTTCATCCCTCTTAGAGTTTGATATACAAGGGAAATGAGTCAATAGAGCGTAGATCTATAACAACTCGAATAATTTTCTACTCCATTTGAATCAACATGACGTATTCAATTCTATTAAATTATATGCATCATTAAAAACAAACTAATACAATTGAATAAGTCATACCACACGTCTTTTTTTTTTTTTAATATATACCACACTTCTCATTAAAATAGCGTTGCACAAAAAAAATCTTTAGCCAATGCCTGGCAACATCTAGAAGCCCGAAATGTTTACATTTCCACGCACGAGCAGTTGCTTTAAAGTCGCGTCTAAATCCCCTATATCTACGAGCCCTACCGCTTTCTTTGGTTGTTCTGTGATTGCAAGGACTGGGACTAGGCCACATGAAGATGGAGAAAGTGCTTCATATGAACGCCGGCCTTGGAGACTCCAGCTATGCTCAAAATTCCTCTCTCTTCCAGGTCTGCCTTTCAATTTCAATTTCAATTTCAATCGATACCATTTTCTTGTTAGTTATGCGCTCGACTTACATTTGTTATATATCTGCTGCAGAAGAGCGTCTTAGAAATTGTAGAGCCTGTGTTGGAGGAAGCCATTTTATCTATGAAGATACCGGTGGAATGCAACACATTTTGCATTGCAGATCTTGGTTGTTCGTCTGGCCCCAATGCTCTCTTCGCCGCGAAAAATATCACGAAGACCCTCAAAGCCAAATATCTATCTGCGGGCATAACTCGTGTTCCGCAGTGCCAAGTATTCTTTAACGATCTTCCAGCTTCTGATTTTAATTCACTCTTTAGAATTTTGCCTCCTTTTTCTGCAAATACTAATCTTCACAATGAAGAGGGAGTAGCAGAAAGACCATATTTCGCAGCAGGCGTACCGGGTTCGTTCTACGGAAGGCTATTTCCAGACAAGGCTCTCCATTTCGTTCATTCATCTTTCAGTCTTCACTGGCTTTCCCAAGTATGACGTTTTCACAGATACATATTGTGTTGATTATAATAGATCTACCTTAGTCAGCTCGGATCTTAACTCAGTTTTCGTGTGATCTTGATCAGGTTCCTGCTGAGATTTTAAAGAAAAACTCAGTGACATGGAACAAGGGCAAAATCTTCTGTCACGGATCTCAGGCGGTTGGAGAAGCTTATTTTCGTCAATATCAGAAGGATTTCAACTCGTTTCTGAGAACCCGGGCGGAGGAGCTGGTTAGTGGAGCCCGCATGCTTTTGGTCATAATCGGTCGAACATCTCGGGATCCAAGCGAGCAGGGTTTCATTGCCTTCCCCTGGGAGTCATTAGTAAGCAGTTTGAATGATTTGGTATCCGAGGTACTAATTACATACATATTACTTCTTTTTGTGGGTTTGATCTTGAATTCAAAGAGTTATTAAAAGGGAGAAGGTCGAATTACTGCATTTTTCTTCAGTCTGAATGGGTTTGATCTTGAATTCAAAGAATTATTAAAGTTTAATATTTGTACAGGGGTTGATCGAAGAGGAGAAGGTCGATTCGTTCAACATCCCCTTGTATGCTCCGTGTGCAGAGGAAGTGAACAGCGAAGTAGCCAGAGAGGGTTCATTTGAAATACTAAGGTTGGACCTCCTGAGAAAATCAGAGAGATTTACCGAGGAGGAGATGGAAGCCATGACAGGATTTTCAGCTTCCCTAAAGGATGCGTTTGGAAGAAAACTTGCAAAGAATTTGAGAGCAGTGACTGAAAGCCTGATAAAACACCACTTTGGAGAAGAAATAATGGATGCCTTGTTCGACAGACTCGGAGAAATAATGGGGAAAAGATTGAGTGAACGCTTGGAATATGGAAAGAAGGGAGGACATCTGGTTATAGTCCTCCAGTTTAAATAAAAGCTCTAAATAGTTGCTGTTACAGCTAATGTCTGTTTGACTGGATAAATGTTTGAATTTAGGGCCTTATCACTGTTTGTGTTTTTCATACTAAGTTATTGGTAAATTTAAAGCACTATTTCGCCGAATGTATACAATTTCATACACATAGCAAATGTGGGCCCTTTAGCGACAGCAAAATTATATATATTTTTAGATCACTATTCAATTAGATACTAATTTGGCATACTAAGATTTATTTTAAAAGTTTACATAGTTGTACATAAAATACTTTCTAATTTGAATTTATGAACTTATGACTTTTTTTTGAGAAGAAACATATATATATATATATGAATGATACTTTCTCCAATTTGAATTTATAGGAAGAAATACATGCTCTCAACTATTAAGCCCAATAAAACTATAAATAAATAAATATATATAATCTCAAAAAATTATATATCTAATGTTGAACTGTCAAAATCCTTCCATATTTATATATAGTTTTGATTAAAATATAGATATATATATTTTATTCTGTTAAAATATAATATTTTATTTTTATTTTTTATATAACAATTTCTATATAAAATTTTCAAAATAAATAAAGTGATCACTTTACATTTAAATTTAAATATAATATAAAAAAATGTTTTCTTTATTTAAATGTTTTAATATGCTCAGCTACATTGTAGTAAGTCCCTATCTTTTATGTTTGTTTTTTATGGACTTAAAATACAAGTATTTACAAAAAAGAAAAAATGAAAGCAAGTTTCTATCAAGCATACTTATATACTTTCATCCACATCTAAAACAAACATGTAATATATTTAACTTTACTGCAAGATATCACGTATATATTATCTCATGAGCAAGAGAACAATGAAATTCAATATTTCATGGACAAGAAGTCAAACCCTACATTTTCTCACCGTGAAAAATTGCAGGTCAATGCATAATGTATGATAACATACCCTACATTTTCTCACCGTGAAAAATTGCAGGTCATTGCATAATGTATGATAACATAGGGCCAAAACTCGAAGTAGTTTGCTATTAAGAGGAGCAAATATGGAAAGAAGAATTTGAAGATCCGGTCATGGTCATCGGAGTATTTGTAAACGATGAAAGGATTCAAATAATTTTATCATAAATGAATTTAACAGCTATATCAAATGTGATGATGTGTTGACATTAGAAGAAATATTGTTCACACATGGAAACATGTAAGAATGCACAACATGGAATTATAGTTAATACATGGAGAAATTGAAACAAGATACAATATGAAATGTTAGTTTAGCTAACATGTTAGTTTAGCTAACATAAAATGTTAGCTAATTAATGGTAAATTGGATATAAAATTAAGGTTGAAACATAGAAAATAACATGATATGAGACTAAATATGTAAGTTACCTTTTCAAGAATGAAATTAAAAACTATCCTCTTGCTTTGATATGATGCCAAATAAGATTTTAAATATTTTGATTAGAAGAAAAGACGGTCTCACATTTATAATCATAAATATATATGTAAAATAAATGCTTTGAATTATATTCCATGTATTTAAAAGATGACAAGTCATTTCATAAAATCCCTTTTACCCCGAAAGTAAAACTAATATTGTCCACTCTTATCTTTTTTATTATATAATTATTATAAAGTATTCTCAATACTTTCCATTTACTTTCCTTTCATCTTACTTTATAATTAAACAATTTAACTATTATATAACTTGTAATGAAACCAAAACTATATATCTGCTCATCATATAGACTTCCTTCACTTTATATATTTAAAACTTTAAAAGTAAGTGTGTTTTTTCACCATATATATTTAAAACTTTACAAGTAAGTGTGTTTTCTCTGTAGCTATAAAAGAGATCAAAGATTATATGTACATATATTATAAAGATATTTTGTTTTCTCTGTAGCTATAAAAGAGATCAAAGATTATATGTACATATATTATAAAGATATTTTCTTCAACGTAATTATTTTTGCATATATATTATGTGTATGTTATCGATGTGGTGAATGCGCTAGAGAATGATTAAACACATTCTACCCACAACCTCTATTATGATAGACTTGCGCTACACTCACTTTGAGGTCAAGGTTTTATCCCACCAACACTTAAATTATGAATCAATCTAAGCTCTTAAGTTAGCTGGATTTCAACCACACATACATTGATTCTCCATAATTTTGATAACCAATTATAAATCACCACATGACCTTTTCTTTTGATTAAAAGTCAAAAAGTATTACAAGTCACAAATATCTTCACTCACACAACAAATCACATGACCTCCTCTTTTAAGAAACAGTAAAAAAAGTACAATCATAAGTCACAAATATTTTCACCCACACAACAAATAATATGCAAGAACTATGAATAAGACCCACCATTGATTTTCACTATACACGAGACAACTTTAAAACTCATCAAATTTGACAATGCTGCAATCAATTATCCTTAATTGTAACCTTATCGACATCATATCCCTTACCATGATAATGTGAATGTGGTATCATCTAAGAGAACACGGATCATCATCCCTAATTTTTATTAATTTTGTATACACTTTGTGCAATTAGTTATCTACAAATAATTGCCCGTAATTCTAACCTTATCAACATCATACCCCTTACCATGACAATGTGAATGTGCTATCATCTAAGGGGACAAACGTCATCATCCTTAATTTTTTATTTTAAATACACTTTGTGCAATTAGTTATCCACAAATAAGTTGTGCTATAATATTTACTTAGATGTTATCATTAATAGAAAGGTGCTTTATAATTTAATAGGGAGATATTTTTTCATATACATTATGTTTATGACAACAATAAAATTAAATAAATTTATTTGATAACTTAATTTTAAATTTCATACAAAAGCTATAAAAATTAAAGTTAATATAAAACTATTTTAAATCGAATCTATTAAGTATCAAGAGAGAAAATTGCTTTAGGTGTAAATTATTTTATCTTAAACATTTTACACATAAATAAAAGAAATTACACCTCAACAAATTTGATCCCTCTTGGTGCTTATAGATCTCACTTTAAGATGGATCTATGTTGGTTTGGTAACCTTTATATCCCTTAATGACTTTAACTTTAATTAATATTATTCGACATAAACATTATTGTACATATGCATAAATGTATGCACATGTTATTTATATGTATTTATGTAAACTTCACACTATCGAAGAATGTAGAATAGTGATACATATATAACATGTCTAATGTGGCTTCTTGATATTTTGAGAGTTAACCTCTTGATAGTGACTAGTATAAATTTAGCACTGAGGATGTTAATGTGGTTTCATCCTTAATGGTTTTCCTTCATTCTACACACCCATACCATCTACCTTTGTTTTGGAGATAATGCCATCCTCTATTTCTTGTGATTGGTCTTTGATTCATTTTCCCTTCGACGTAATGCCATTATATTCGACATGTGCATCTTCAAGTTGGAGGTTAACCTTTCAAGTATTATCTAGTTGACTTATTGAATCTTCTCTTCCATCTCATTTTGAAGTTGAAATATGATGTCATCCATCAAAATTTTATTTCCTTTTCAAATTTTAGATTGCATTAGTGATTTCATCTCTTTAGTATTAAGGACTTCTTCAACCTTCTTGTAAATTTCCCTTTGAAGTCTTTTAGCAATATTTTGTTCCACTTTTTTGGTGGTATCAACTCCTAGATATTCTTTGGATAAAACTCTTGTAAATACCTTTTAACATTATTAACATCATTGAGAAGTTATTAAGCATGCTTTCACAACCTTCTAATTTCTTCATTTTTCTTTTCAATTCTTCCCTTTACTCATCTTTTTTCCACTTCTCTTTGTTATTCTTTTCTTGTTTTAATTTATGAACTTCTTTAATGAGTAATCCATTAAGGTATTATAGATATGATAGCTCACAATCCTTCTTATTGATATCTTATTTTCCTTCATTTAACTCATCTTGAATTTTATGTCTCCATTTTGTGTCATCAATCCATTTATTTAAGAATAATTCTTCAAATACTTCTCATGTGGCATTTTATCTAATACATTCATTAAGACTATTCCACCACTTAAAAAATTCACCATCAATATAACAACTCAATGCAAAATAACTTATAGCATATTCCTTTGCAATCCTCAACCATTTCTTAGGATCAATTCTATCTTCAACTCCTTTAAAATTAGGTATTGTAATTAACTATTGTTTGGGATTCAACAAAAATGAAGCTTCCTACCACATTATATAAACAATAACATTGATCCAAATGATTTATGCTCATTTTCCCAGTAAATTCTCTTAGTTTTACTCTTTCCAGAAACATCTTAATCACCTCAAATCGATATTCCAGTCAAAAATTATGCCAATTTCAAGTTAATATACCCTTTTAACCTTGATTTTGAAATTATCATATTGGTCAATCTTCAACTTGTTAAAAAAAATAGTATACTCATTTATAGGTGAAATTTTAAAAAATATTGCACTCAACTTTTATCTTAAGGCTCTCACTAGTCAAATTCAATTTGGAGCTAGAAAGAAAAATTTATGCTCGTATTACTAAAACTTATTGTTTTTTTCATATTTTTAAGAGAAAACTTGTATGAAAAACCACATAGCCAATACGTTACTTCTAATTCTAAAATTTACATGAAATATTATGGCTTGTATTCTTTTCAACAACACTGGTGGTACTCAATTTGGTGCTCTTTATATCCATATATAATTGTCTTACCAAGAACACTTGTTTGAGATTAGTCCAAATCCCTAAACTCCACATGCCATAAATTTGAAAGTATAGCGAGCCACAATGTAAAATTTTGACACAAAGTATTCAACTATTGACCTGCAAATTGTTGTGGATATTCCATTGGAACAATTCATCACAATATCTCATGTCATATTCTCCAATATTTTATTGTGGGTTGTTTTACATTAGATTTCATATTCATTGTTACTTCCTTAATGCTAAAATGATAAAAAAAGAACTACAACTAAAATTAAACAAATAAGAAAATACAGACCATTCAAACAATGAACACAAGATGTACCTTGGTAAAACCCAACTACAATGTGAAGCCTATGCTCTACTCTTTTATTCTCAATAACATAATGCAAATACAAATAAATGGGCAGTCAGTATAGAATTACCTTGGACTCTATGGAAAATATGGTTTCTGCAAGATCTACTTCCTATGTTTTATTTCAATATCTGGCTCCTAGATGATTTTATCAACTATTTAACAATATACATAAAATAAGGATGGAATCCTTTCTTTTCCTAGTTGCCAAATATTTAACATGACCTAATAGTCATCTAGGGTTAGGGTTGGGATCGTTGCATACCTCAAACCCTAAATAATGTTAGAGTTTTGGAATCTCTAGAATATTCTTGAAAATCCATACATGAATATCTCCATATGTGTGATAAATAGAAGTTGGAATTGCATAAACTTAGTACCATGATGGCCAACAGGATATGAAAACATGTGGGAGGTATAAATTTTGCACATGAACTCTAATTAAGGCGTTTTTTTCAGTATTAGAAAGATCTCAATGTATATATAAAATTTAGAAGTTGGTATCTAAGATCACAACATTTTAACCCCAAAAATGATTATTTAAGTCCTCAAATGGTATCCAAAATTGCATGGACCCCAAATTACCAAAGTTGTACCTACCCATAAAATGTAGCCTACAAGCCAATACCTCTTGTTTTAGATTAGTGACTCCCCATTTAGGGAGGATTTTAGTCACTAATATATTTTATCGAATGAGGTGATGAAATTTTTTCCTTAACTTTTCATTGGAGTACCATTTGGACTTGCCTAGAAGTTTCCCTTTCAACCCAAAATACCAAAGTTTGTACTGCCATCATCTAGTTGTTTTGGACTTCCTTTACAAAACTATATTTTCTGCTAACTTTTTGGGAGCTTCTGGTGCTAGGTCCTCTATGGTAGGTAGGAGTTTCTCAATATGTTCACTACTAAGCAAGTGTGGATGTATGTGGGTAGATTTATTTTGTACATATTATTACCCACCTTTCTCCAACACTTCAAAAGGACTATACCATAGAGCATCGATCTTCTTACTAGGACTTTATAGTATTTCTTTGTTTAGATACAACCAAAATCTATCTTCCAACTTGAATGTTTTCTCAATTCTATATTGATCATGGTTGGAATTGTACTTTTCATGTGACGTCTTGAATGTCTCTTGTACTTTCGAAGGGATATTCCTAGTCCTTTCAACAAAATTTTTAAGCTTCAATGATTCTCCTATGGTGTCGTCCATCACTCATCCTTATTTTCCATATGCAACATCTAAGGCTGAAGGCGGAGAATACCGAAAGAAAGTTATAAAAGGTGAATTTCTCATAGAAGTGTATACTTGTCTATTATAAGGGTGTTGAATATAAATCAAATCTTTATCCCAAATTCTTGAATTTTCTTGACTGTAACCCCAAAATATAAACCAATATCTTGTTCACTACTTTTTTCTATCATTTTTTATGTAGATGAAAATTTGTGTAACTCTTGAATTTAGTGTCCATATTCTCCTAGAGTATAGTCCAAAAGGCGTTAATAAATTTGATATATCTATATGATATTATTCTCCTTGGTATCCCAAAGTGCACCCAAACATTTTGAAAGAACATCATTGATGCATATTGTCCTTTGATGTTATTTTTGTAGGAAAGAGAATGGATATCTTGTTGAACCTATTAACTACCATAAACAAATAGTCATGTCCTTACTTGTTCTTGGAAAACCACCCACTAAATCCATGGAGATGCTCTCCCATGGTCTAGTAGGTTATAAGTAAGGGATAGTATAACCCTTGCTTCCTATTATTGAGCTTGTTGGTACAACAAAGTATATATCCTCTAAAAACTAAGCTGCATCTTCTTTCATTTTAGTACAATACACACACCTTTTTAAGTTGGAAATTGTCTTCTCAACAACAAAATTCTCTGTAACTTTGGAGGTGTGAGACTCTCTAATGAGATGCAATATTTCACCTTTAGGAGGGTAAAGCTTGTCTAGATTGTAAAGAAACCCATCTTGGATATGAGAATTATAAGACTTATTGTCACCTTCTTTTACAGGAATTTGGACCTACGACTATTGAAACACCCTTTTGAAGTCTTCATATTCTATTTATTCCCCTCTATATGCATTGTTATAGATAAAATAGAAACTTCTATGTTCAAGATGCCAAGTTCATCTACTAAGTTTGTCATACAAAAGGGCAAGTTTTCAAAATCAAGAAATTTAGGATGGTTTTGGAAACCACCTATCTAGTTACAAATTCCCCAACCTATCTTCACTAACTATAAAAAATAGAGAGATAGTCCTTTCTGAAGGACGTTTTCCTAAGTAAAGCTATGCATGAGAAATTACCTCATCTCCATCCCTTTCAACTAGTATCCCTATGCATTGATATCCATTTCCTATGTTTTGAAACTATTTCCATCGGATAGTTTCATTCCTTTATAAATTTGGGGGTTTGGTTGGGATTATTGGAGGAGACAAGTAGGAGACCTGGAGTCTTGGTTTTTCAAGGTGCCTGGTAGATTATGGCACTCATGTTGCCACAATTTATCACAATTGGGTCCTCATATTTTACAAGTAGATATTCCAATGTTTTTTCATCCAGATCACTTGAGCAAAAACATGATGGAGTAGCAATATACTCAGCTTTTGTTGTCGAAAGTGAAATGGAGGACTGCTTTTTACTTAGCCATGATACCAAGAAATTTCCCAAGTAAAATGTTTCTCCACTGGTGCTCTTTCTATCATCAATACTTCCTACCCAATCTTCATTATTAAATGCCTTCAAAGAGAAGTCATTTCCTTTTGGATACCATAAACCATACTCCATAGTTTCTTTCGGATATCTAAAGATTCTTTTTACTGCTTCCACATGTGTTTCTTTGGGGGATGATTGGAATATGGAGACCAATATTATAGACTGCATCACATCTGGTCTTGTAGCTGTTACATATAGAAAATTACCAGTAATTGAACTATACATGGTATGATCTACTTCCAAAGACTCATCATTCTTGCTTACTTTACAGCCTGTGACCATAGGAGTACTAACTAGTTTTGAGTCTTCCATTTTAAACCTTTTCAACATGTTTTTGATATATTTGGTTTGAGAGATGAAGATCCTTTTTTATTTTTGAGAGGCTTGTAAGCCAAGAAAGAGTGCCAGTTCACCCAACATTGACATTTCACACTCCTTCTTCACTCAAGAAAAATTTACATTGAGAACCTGTAGATCACCTCCAAATATGATATCATATGCGTAAACAACAACAATGATCATGTTATTGTTTTCAAACTTTATGTAGATATTATTGTCAGTGGCCCCTCTTTTATAACGTTACTACTTCAAGTAGTTGTCCAGTCTTGAGAACCATGATCTTGGAGCTTGTTTGAGGCCATAGAGTGCCTTTTTTAGTTTGCAAACATAATCTTTGTTTCCTAATAATAGAAAACCCTTAGGTTGTTCAACATATACTTATTCCTTAAGTTCTCCATTAAGGAACGCATATTTTACATCCATTTGATACTTTGAAGTCTTTATAGCATGCAAATGCTAAAAAATTTCTAATGGATTCAAGTCTTACCATAGGTGAAAAAGTTTCTTCAAAGTCAATACCTTCTATTTGAGCATATTCTTTGCATACTAGTCTGGCTTTGTTTCGTATGACTTGACCATCCTCATTAAACTTATTTTTGAAATCCATTTGGTCCCAATAACATTCATGACTTTTGGTCTTGGGACAATTTCCCAAGTTTGGTTTTTCTCTATTTGGTCCAACTCATCATTCATGGCACTGATCCAATCATTATTTTTGCTATCCTTTGTAAAACATTTTGGCTTAGCCAACGAAATTAATGCTTGTTCTTGAAACAATAGTCTTCTTCTTGCACTAACTCCTACATTTTTTTCACCTATGATTAGAGCTCAGGATGATTCTTTTTAATTCTTCTAGATGGAGTTTTTGTAACAGATCTAGGAGAGTATTCATCTTCACTTTCTTCCTTTTGTTCTAAAGCCTCCCACTTTTGAGAATCTTCATCTTCCTCTTCTTCTTTTATAGACTCCTTCTTTTGCGAATCTTTATCTTTCTCTTCCTTTAACAACTCCTCATTTTGAGAATATTCATCTTTCTCTTCATCATCAGTTTCTTTATCATCCTCATTTTCTTTAACTTTAATTTTTCTTGGTTTAGTTTCATCAACAATTACACTTGCACTTTCTATGATCTTGTGTGATCTTAGATTGTAACATATGTATGCCTTTTTTGTGGATGAATATCCAAGAAATATTCCTTCATTTTTCATGGAGTCAAATTTCCCAAGATTATCATCATCTCTCTTTATGTAGCACTTACTTCCAAAGACTCTAAAGTACTTGATTGATGTTCGTGTACCAAACCATAGCTCATAAGGTGTTTTGTCACTATTTTCTCTGAGTTGTCCTCTGTCATGTATATAAACAACTGTGGTATTGCTTCTCTCCAATGGTTGTCTAGAATATAGCTTCATTAAGCATGGTTATGGCTGCTTCTTGAACTGTCATGCTATTTCTCTGAACTACTCCATTTTGCTGAGGATTTTTTAGGGCTGAAAAATACCTTCTGATTCCATGAGTTTTACAAAACTCATTGAATTCATTTGCAGTAAATTCTCCACCATTGTCTAACCTTAGACATTTAATTTTGATATTTGTTTGATTCTCAACTAGTGCTTTATAGCTTTAAACTTCATAAAGGCTTTTGATTTTTCCTTGAGAAATGACACCGAGGTCATCCTTGTATGATCATCAATTAATAACATGAAGTAATGCTCACCTTGCATGCTTTTAGTCCTTATGGGATCATAGAAGTCAGTGCAAATTATTTCCAATGGCTGTGATGTTGTATGCTATTTGATCTTGAAACTTTCTTTTGTTTGCTTCCCATGAAGATAATGTCTAAAAACATAGTTAGGATTTTTTATGATATTTGGTAAGTTTCTTATGGTTCCATTCTCACTTATTTTTACAAGATTTTCATAGTTTAAGTGCCCCATCCTTCTATCCACAACATATTTTCATCAATTTGACTCATGTAACATTGTTCTTCATTTTCTAGGATGTATACATTGCTTGAAGTTCTCACATCAGTCCCAATAAGTTTTCCTGAATTTTTATTTCTAATTTCACACTTCTTGGAGTCAAATATGCAAATTTTCCCCTGATCACAAGTTTGACTCGCACTTAAGGGATTAGGTTTTAATTTTTCTACTAACAAAACATTTCTTGCTTTAACCTTATTTCTAAGAGCCATTGTACCTTTACCAATTATTTTAGACGATATAATATCTCCAAAACTAACTTTTTCCTTTTGCTCTCGTTTTAGGCTGATGATCTTTCTTGGGTCTACTACCATGTGCTTTGAACATTCATTGTCCACATGCCATAGATTTTTCTTTTCTGTGGCACATATATTTATTGAACATTTTTCTTTCACATCTTCTATTCTTTTCCAAGCCTTTCTTTGCTCCTTGTATCTAGTTGTGGATCCTTTTTCAATAGGAGTTAATGGTTTACAGTTTCTAGCTATATGCCCCAAAATATCACATTTCTAACATTCTTTGTCATACCTATGTAAAGGTGAAAAGGAATTCTGATTTCTTCCTTTTGGAGGATCACTAGAATTGTCTTCCTTGTAGGGAGATTTTTTATTATGTTTTTGGTTCATCCTACAATCAAATGATTTATGCCCAAAATTGTTACAGACATAGAAATTACCCAAAAATAGTTGTATATTTATGTTTTCCACTCATCTTCTTGGAATTTCATTTGTCCTCCTTTCATTTTGAAAAGAATCATATTTTTCACTATCTCCCTTTTCAGTTGGGTCTTTGAGTGCATCAACATAATTCTTTCTTTTCCATCTTGTATTGTGGGATATGATTGTTCTAACTTCATTTCTTTGTCATAACCCAATCTAGTTTTAGTACTGGATGATATTTGGAAACTTAGGATGTCATCTAGATTTTTTGAGCTCCTCACAAATTTTGATTGAAAGGATTCTTCATCAATCTTATTTCTAAGTAAGACTAATTCAGCCTTAGATTTCTCTAATTGTTGCTCTCTTTTCTTGAGATGTTGTTCTAGAAGGTTTCCAAACTTTTTAGCTTCTTGAAGCTGATTTATTAAGTCATCAATAATTATTTTTGTATCATTGTTTTTCTCTTCAACCTATGTCACTTTGGTTTTTAATTGTTTGTACATACTTACTTCCTTAATTCTTCAATAGCACTTATTAGTTCTTCTTCAAGGTCTACCACTCCTTTTGATTCTTTTTTAAGGTTTTCATTCTCTATTCCCATGAATATAACTTCTGCCTCTTCATCTTCACTAGAATCATCTGAGCAGCTATCATCCTTGGAATAACATGTCTTATTTTTGTTTCTTCTTCCTATATTACCATTTGTTCTTCTTGAAGTCTTCAGGGAATTCATCATTGTATTAATGTTTCAGATAAGCGAATTTGGAAACAAAGTGACCAATTCCCCCACATTTGAAGCATTTTAAGGGTAATTTCCCTTTGTACTTACTTGTACCTTTCTTAAGATTTTTAACAAGTTCTTCATCATCATTAGAGTCTTCTGATTGAATCTTTGTTTTGTATTTCTTGGATACTTTAGATGCCTTGAAATATGCTTCCTTATTTTGAGAGTTATGTTGTTCAATCCTCATCTCATAATCTATGAGGATCCCATATAGCTCATTCATGGTAAGCTTGTCAATATTTTCTCTATCTTCTAGTGTGGAAATATTAGGATTGTAAATCATTGGAAGTGATCTTAGTACTTTTTCAACTATTTCAATTTCTTCCAATTCTTCTCCTAGCCCTTGAATTTCATTAACAATCTCATACTCTATTCCCTCAAAGTATTCTCATATGCTCTCTTATTCCTTCATTTTTAGAATTTCAAATTGAGCTTTAAATGTCTAGAGACTATCCCTTTTTACCTTAGTATCTCCTTCATAGATGGTCTGCAACATGTCCCAAATCTCCTTCGTTGTGTTGCAATGCATTACTTTGGCAAAAACTGTTCTGTTTAATCCAACAAGATTGCATTAATAGCTTTTGCATTGTACCCAAATTGTTTATTCCTTCAATATCCATGGAAGGAGATTTTGGATATATATCCCCAGTTTCTACAGATAACCAAACTTCAAGTGCAATAGACATCAAGTGACTTCTCATCCTAACACTCCATAATGCATAATCCTCACCATTGAACAATGGAAACTTGCAGGTCATTTTTCCTTATTGATCCATAGTGATAAATGATCTCTCTTCAAGCAATTAAACTTTAGTGAAGAGGGGGGCAGTTAAACCTTATTGATATGAATTGTTGGAAAATCGAGTAATACTAAGAGGGGGGCTGAATCAGTATTAGATATTTGTTTAATTTTTATCTCCTCATTTAAAAAACAAAAACAAAAATAGAAACATAACACATAATTTTATTGTGGAAAACCAACTGTGAAAACCACAAACACTTTCTATTATTGCTCAATTATATTTACAAGTACTTTGGAAACACCAACTTGTTGGATGCTACAACACCCAATATTTTCAGCTACAATTGAAGGATGCGCTGACACCCTATTTACCAGCAAAAAATGGAAGGAAGCTACGACTTCCTATAGGATTTTGTTGCATGCCCTTGCGCCTCCCAACTACCCTTAGACGATTATGTGTTCTCTGTTTTCTGTACACTTTATGATTTGCAATTTTTTGTACATCAGGGGTGATTCCATGAAGATGGGTAACACTTTTTGGCCAAATTTGGCAATGAAAACCTGATTTTTTACTCATGTGCTAGATAGAAGCCCTCAAAACGCATATATGCCATGTGAATTTTGACTTGCAGTAAAAAAACAAATTGTAGAATATTATGTTGGCTTCATCGTGATATTTTTTTAAAAATATTCCGATGTCATTTAATGCGTGAATTTTTGGATTTAATGAACTGTGTGACCTTAAAATTTTGAAGAAGCTAATAAGTGGCTCGTGTCCACGTAGAGTAATTCAATCTTGCATTAATAATTTAAAAAATATATATATATATGAGCATGATCTACATAAAATGCAGTGTGATGTGCATATTTTTTTGTTAATTTTTTTCGCATTATACAATTATTCATTATTTTTTGAAAGTGACCACATTCGATTTCAGCATCGTTTTAAACACATATTTGTCCACGTAAAGCTATTTTTTCTATTTTTTCAAAAATTGAAAAACCAAAGATACCCTTTTGAAGAGGACACGTCACTATGTGATGTGTGCATTTTAAAGAATTTTTTGGCTGTGTATTTTTAACTCTGCAGATTTTTCTTTGAGCTGCTTCGAAGTTGCAGTGTGGTTTTCTAAGTATAAGTTTTAGAAGTAATTAAAAAATAAATTTCATATGAATGCCAAAATGCGTGTATGATACCTCAATGGATAGAAGATTCGTTGGTGAATTTATTGGTATCAACTCCGCTCAGTTATGTGCTAGGAATGGCAGGGTGTACACCTATGCAAGGCACAGAAAATTTTTCATTTGTTTGAATGTGGGCTAAGTCTATTTCCTTAAGCGCTCGACCAAGGTATGATAGTTGATAAATGACTGAGGGTTTGACAAACCCTCGGTCGAGGTTTCGTTAAGACCTCGACCAAGGTATGATAGTTGATAAATTTGATAGTTGATAAATTTCATAGTTTACAATTTCATAAATTTCAATTACATAGTGTTAGATAATTCACATATATATATTTTCATGAATTTACAATTTGATAAATTTCATATTTAATATAATTCATTTTTATGTACAAAAACAAAAGATAACAAATGATTTAATATAAAAAACAAGTATATAACCATAAAAAATTCAACAAAATTAAAAGAAAAATTATTGAAATAAAAATTTGGATAAGATAAGATTTAATAGATAGAGAAAAAAACTAATTATAACTTTTTTCTATTTTGAAATAATTCATATTTACAAGTTCATAATACCTCGACCGAGGTATTTATTAACCCTCGGTCGAGGTTTTAATACCTCGACCGAGGGTTAAGAAATACCTCGGTCGAGGTATTAAAACCTCGACCGAGGGTTAAGAAATACCTCGGTCGAGGGCTGAACAAAACCTCGGTCGAGGGCTTGATAAAACCTCGGTCGAGATATTAAGACCTTGGTTGAGGGTTTAACAAGCCCTCAACCGAGGTACGTTTTTCTGTTTTTGTCGAATTGCGCTTGCCAAAAAGTGTTACCCAGGTCCGCGGATTCACCCATAGACACTTTATTTGAATGACTAGATATTTGTTTATATACCCCCAATTGTGCCTCTTTACCTAATAGCCACAACTCTTCATTGTGACCCTTAACAAATTAAACTAGTTTAGAATTACCTTCTCTATTAATCCTACAAATTTAACCATATGATTATGAAATATTCGATTTCATAATCTTGACTCAGGCATGTTACCTTGTGACTTATTTTATTCTTTGATTTAAAATATGTCGATATTTTCAATTATGAGACTGACTGATTCATTCCCATGTTGAGAATCAACCTCACGAATACACTGTGTATTTCAACATTTCATATTCCATCGTTTCGACTTCGACTTTGTCAATTCCGATGTCAAATTGAACTCCATCAATTTTGAATTTCTGATTAGGATGTCAAACTATGATTCATACTTGTTAATTCAATGTCTAACTAGACTCTATCGGCTTTGACTTGCTAACTCTGACTTCGACTTGTCTGTGACTCTAGTTCTTACTAACAATTCAGATTTTGACTGCGACTGTGACTCAACTGACAATGGTCGACAAGTGGTCGACTTCTACTAAGAATGGTCAACAAGCAGTCGAATTTGACTGACAATGGTCGACAAGCGGTCGAATTCAACTAACAACGGTCAACAAGCGGTCAACTTCGACTGAGAATGGTCGACAAGCTGTCGAATTCGACTGAGAATGGTCGAAAAGGGATTGAATTTGACTAACAATGGTCGACAAGCGATCAAATTCGACTGACAATGGTCGACAATAGGTCACTAGGATATTGATTTACAGAGACTCGACCATAATATATAATTTGATACCAACATTTGACACTTTTCAACTAAATATGGTGATGAATGACTTGCTATCCTTTTTCTTTGTTATTATTGAACTTCTTTTACATCAATGACAATAATACCCAACAATCCTTAACAACAAAAATGGTGACTCTGCTGGGGAGAAACCATTTATTGCTAGAAGTTCTTGGTCATTTCCTCTTAGTATTTTTGAGTTGATTGAACCTTTGTTAAGTTGGAATATTCTTTGATACCCTAAGAAACTTATTATTTTTCCTTTTCCTGAGTTTAATTTTTTATTTTCTAACTTATAAGGACTGAATCGTTGCCTATTGTTCTTACAGTAGAAATTTCACTACAAATTCACATTTAATTGTATGCACAATAGCGATTTACCTAGAAATTTGAGTTCAATTATATGCATAGTAGTGATTTACTCGCTGACAACTCTGAACACAGATGCAATTTCCTTGTAAGGTGTGAATGTTCCACACTTCTCTTTGTCTAGTTGGATTGATTAAGCTTCGTTGGAAACCTATGAGTGTGTTAGGTGTCTTTGTGACCCATCAAAATAATTTTGGGTATTGTTTTATCAATTTCAACTTGCATTTTTTAATCAATTTAAGGCTAAAGGTCACAATTTGCACCCTATCTTAGTGCCAAGTATGAATAATCATACTTTTGAACAGGAACAAAGAGTTAATTTGCACCTTTCTATATCATTAGGTGTGAATGATTCACAGTCAATCTTCTACACAAGTGTGAATCCCTAGTTAGAGTCAAAAGTGTGAATCCTTTACGGAGAGAAATTCCTATGGCTTGGGGTACCACAACAGATAGCTTGACTCCAGAAATCAATCCTTTCCAATATGCAATAGAAACCAAATATCTAACACTAAAGGATCAGACCTCGTACCTTATTCCGGACGGTTGAAGTAGATCCCCATTGAGCTTTCCAACTTCAGCTTGAATTGATGAATCACTTCCTCAACAACAAGTAAACAAGACAAGCATACTATACATATTGGTGTTAGATATATTCTAGCATATATAATCAACAATGTATAAGCATTTGAAGTCATCCATGGATAAAATATTCATTCAAACATACATTATTGGACAGGAAAAGACATTTCTATTAATATAAAATCAAAGATTACAATGTTTAAAAGTTGCGTGTATCATTTTTCGCATGTTTATAGGGATGGTCTAGGAAACATCAAAGGACAAAAAATGGTCCAAGGGGTCCAAGGAGTCTGTAGAGGGACAGGGGAAGGCCATACCAGAGTGATTCACCTGAAGTGGTAAAATTAGCTATAACAGATGCCCCCTAATGTGTTAGGTCAGAGGGGTCATACGATGGCCGAAATACATTATAAGTCCATCCTAGAAGTGGAGTGATGAAGGATCCCAAATGGAAGACCATCCACCCAATCGACATACTACATTGATACAACTATGCACATAACTGCAAATACATATAGCAGTCCCAGATACATAAGAGTACAATGACCATGAATAGGCATGATACAAAATATCACATAAGTGGTCATCGCCACGTACAATATACATAGATCAAAATCTCCATGATGAAGATATATAAAGGATCATGATCTCCAAAATGGCTGAAGATATATAATGGATCAAGATATCCATAATAGCTGAAAATGTCTGACATATACTGGAATCAAGTCACAAGAGTTGAAATCTCATGAACACTGGCACGATCAAGGTGGTAGCATATAAGAGATGCCACCAATCTGGAAGGTCTTCTACACAAACCGCTATGAGTACATGTCCTACTATGTGAATAGAGGTGTCGAGGTCGAACATAGTAGTCCATCGTCTGATTACCGGTCATTGATGTATACTGTTAACAGACGTGAGATCACCCACCGATAATGATAATGGGATTCAAGGTACTAGAGTGCAAAATAACAAGTGTGAATAAATGTTTTGAGGTTGAACACTTGAGGGAATCCATCGATCAGGGGACATTGATGTATTCCCAAAAACTATCGACAGCGAGAGAACCTGCCACTGATGACTGCAAGTCTCAAGGCACTCAAAATGACTCTAGATTCCAATCCCAGAATAAATGATCTAAATTCAATGGGATGAAATCCCTTGGAAGGAGGGCATTAAGGCATCCCCCATCATCCAACATGAGGTACTCATCAAAGCTGTATAATGTGGAAGGACTCGATCATAATGTGCATGAACCAGTAACTGTACCGGGAATGGCCGACATGTAGAGTCGAGATAACTGAGGAATGGTTGACTCAGGTTTCAACTTCCTTCAAACAAGAGCATAACGGCGAACGATGAATGAATAAAGGTAGCATAGACTCAATATACAAAACTGGGACATCTCTATGACACAGGAGGCATTGATAGAGGGTCCATGGGGACTGGAAGCTTAACCAGTCAGTGGAGAAAAACTTAGATACCAATGGATGTGATATACAGTGCTCTGTTCGAAGGCGACACGACTCAACAGCTGCCAAAAGATAACATCTTTCCTTGTTTGGCTTTTTGGTGTTTTGATTTTTTTTTGGACTTTTTCAAATATTTAAAAAGCTTGAAAAAGAATAAAACTGCTTTATAGTTACAGACTAGGAGGAGACGAGTGTCATATGGGAAAACAAACTAGTTCCAAGTAGTGGAACATACCTATGCTCAATGCAAGGATACATGTGTAGGATAGCGACACTTGGGGGAAAATCCCCTCCCAGTAAAAAATAAGGAATCAAGCTATAAAGGATATATAAAATGGCTCTGCATGGCTATACATGAGACAAGCTCGGGCTATATGGTTGAAGCTCAATGTCAAGGAAGACAGTGTAAGGCTCAATAAGGCAGGCAAAGCTCATGATAATGCAATTACAACTTGACATAAGGGAGTCCTAAGGGAAATAGGCCAGCAAAAGATCAAGAGGAGTATGAGGCTCTTGCGAAATGTCATGGAAATACTATACAACGGACTCCCACACCCTAAGGGACAAAATGTCAACATGGGCACCAAATACAAATTAGGAACTAACTAGGGTACCCATGTAAGGCCAAGATCTACGACTCATATCATGCCACTTCTAAAACAACAAGAAGGTTCCGTGACATAATCGAGTGGGTTCATACCTAAGGCTATAATGAAATGGTCATAAGGTCATGCAAAGTGCAAATGGTGATGAAACCTAATCTATATGCCAGTTTAAACATGATACCTGAAATTGGCATGAACGGGTCAATCCAACGACTTAAACGACACTCAAAAAAGTTTCCTACATCATAAATTAGTCCAAAAACGGTCCAAAAGGATTAGAAACGGTCCAAACTATAGGAAAGGGGGTAAAAATTTTCAAAAATTTGAAAATTTTCTATAAATAGTAAAAAATTCAAAACATTGAAAAACATTTGAAATTTTTACCCATTTGAGCTCAGAACTTCAACAGTGAATTCCAAGAGATCCAATCGCCAGAATCCACTACCTTTTTTTCTAGGTACTTACCCATGCTCTACTCTTTCATTTTGATGCAAATTTTGTCAAATTCCATGGTGTATTTGATTTTCTAGGCCATTCTAAAATAGGCACCATGACCCACATGGAAATCGAGGGTTTTTCCACGTATAGGGATGGATATACGCGGAAAATGCCCCCAAAGCCGTGTACATACGTGGTTGTTTAGCAAACAGTCACGTATGTGGCCGCGCTTAAGGTTTTTTAAGTGTTCTAATGGACAAACTTGAATTTTTTTGTGCAGGATGGTCCTAGAATGGAGAGAATGTGAACATGGTGATGTAGAAGAGGCAGTAAGGGCAGATCTAATGGCTCAAAAATCATCACGTGCATGTGGGCTTTAAAAATTTTGGTGTCTTGGTGGCTTAAGGGCCAAACGAGGACTATTGCAGATGTTAGTGGACTACTGGGATCTAGACTCAGATTCGTTCTAGATAGATAGGATGTCCCTCACCATAAAAGTGGAGAACATATACTTTATTACTGGACTTTCTCGACGGGGGGAAGTGGTGAACCTACTTTCTCGCGGGCCCAGAGGTGGCCTGACTATAGATGAGTACATTGCGGTGTACTGCTATCTGGACATGAAGAAGGTGGGGAGTCAGATCCCAACTAACTCCATACAGGTGCTGGGCCTAAAGGCCATCCTACTAAAATTGGGCAGGATAGTAGGCTTGGCTTCACTCCACCAAGCCTCACTGCCTCTGATGTTCTATGCAGTGGAGTGCATGAGAACCACGGTATATGATCGGAGCACTGCACTACTAGGAAACATGAAACATTAGCTCAGTGAGTGCAAGATGGGCAAAGTGCGAAACTTCGGTTTTAGTAGCATACTGAGCACGTTTTTCTTCGAGCGTGTTCCAGGATTGAGCCCTAGAGTTAACGTTCCTCTACATGGGGTTCGAGATCTGTCCCAATGGCGTTGGGCAGATGCGATGCATAGACTGGGTGGAGGTAGGGTGTCCAACCCCTATCCAGCTGATTTCTTCCCATGGTGGCGACGATAGATAGTTTCCATTGATGACTACCTCTATGTGAGGATAGATTTTCGGGGACACTCAGACATGCCACTACCACCAGGATTGGCATACGACGACATAGGTAATGAATCTCGACCCTCTTTTTAAAATTTTTGAGTTATTTAATATTTTTTGTGTTTTTTGATGATTTGGAATCAAAAGACATGTTTTTGGGTGACAACACATAGTGACATCTACCATATGCATGCAGATGTGGGACCACGATGGCCTGAAGGCTCCCCCCATCATAGACGGAGGGGAAAAGGAGACGATATCACAGGTGTGGATGCGGAGCGGACACTCCAAATCATTCATACCAACTTCGTGAGGCTGACACATAGAATACCCATGGTGCAAGTTGAGGACTTGCCTGAGGCCATGCAGCACCAGGTGGTGGGTGTACCACGAGCATGGGTGTAGCTATTTCGACGGCTAGCTAGAGCCGTAGTGACATTCCACGATCACAACCCCCCTCCTCCTCCACAGGCTTAGATACATGGGAGTGATACATTTTGTATTACCGTGTATTATATCTTGGTGGCTCGAGAGCCCCATTTTTTTATTATGACACTATGTATTACCACATTTTGGATGTTCATAAAACTTTTATGATGATCGGTTTATTTAATTACATGTGTAAAAATTTATGCTTGTGATGAGCTTATTGTGTATGAAACAAATTCCAATCTAACACATAGTTAGCATATGAGTCAGCAACTCGATTATTAATTCTTGCCACATGTATGTATGTTATATTGTCAAATTGTCATTCTAATAATCTCACACATAAGAATCTCCTTAATAATGTCAGATCTCTAACATGGTACAAGCCATTAAGCTGTGACACTACTAACTCCGAATCGAGACGTACCTCAAGAGAGAGAATTCTATGTAAAATGGCATCCCATAGAAGCTCAATAACGGAACTATATTCAACAACATTGTTTTAAGATGGCCATAAACATACGCCTCCTGAAGACAATACCTGACCCATAGGAGTATAAATCACCTAAGCAGTAGAGGTTGAGTGTTGAGTGTGACGGCTCGCACCATCCGCGAATCCTATGAAGGTGGAAGATTCCATTGACATCTACCAAAAGAAACGGAAACTAATCACAAATCCAATCACCATAAGAAAACGACCTACCTATGCAAAGCTGTACAATAATATACAATAACCAGCCTTGGATGAAAATCATGCATAATACTTTTTGAGATAGAGTCCATTTCTAGGCTCCTCCAAGGTCGTTCCCTCATAATCCACTAACTCATAAGCGCCCTTCTCTAGCACACGTTTGACAACGTAAGGACCATGCCACATGGGGTTAAACTTTCCTGCCCCCAAGGGTTCTTTCGGTTGATCCCACAATAGGACCAAGTCTCCCTCACTAAACCTCCTTGGACGGATAGATTTATCGTACTGGATCTTTACTCGACGCTTATTTACTTCTAGAGCCAATAAAGCATCTCGATGTTGCTCATCAAGTTGCTCAAGGTGGACCAAACACTCCTCCAATGGGGAAGTGTCTGTTAAGAGCTCTATGGCTAGCTTCAAAGAAGGAATCTCTCACTCAACTGGCAATACCAACTCCACTCCATGTACAAGTTGATATGGAGAAAAACCCGTGGCAGTCTTAATAGTGGTTCTATACGCCCACAAAGAAGGATATAACATAATGTGCCAATTATTCTTGCTTTGTGCAATGGCTCATTGGAGAATGGATTTGAGTGATTTGTTCACTGCTTCTACCTATCCATTCGCTTGAGGGTATTAAGAGGAGGAATGCTCTTGTTTGTACCCTAGCCTTGATGCCAATTCTTCCATCATAAGATTCTGAAAGTGCAATCCATGGTCAGTGAAAAGCTCTTTCGGAATCCTAAACCGAGTAATAATGTGGTTGAATATGAAGTGCACAGCTGTCTCACCGTTAGATTTAACTATAGGCATAGTCTCATCCCATTTCGTGAAGTAGTCAATAGCCACTATGATATGATGATGCCCCCCAGCTGAAGCTGGGTTGCAATCCGTAAAATCTAGGCCCCACTAAGTGAAGGGACCGGCGGTGATGATGGGATGTAATAGGGAAGGTTTCAAGCACATATTACATGCAAACACCTGGCAAGGGTGGAACCTCTTGACCACATCTACACAATCCTTAAATATCAACGGCTAGAAATAACCCGCTCTCAAGATTGTTTGGGCTGTAGAAAGCCCAGATAAATGACCACCACATGCCCCTCCATGGCAATCATTCAACACTACCTCAACCTTTTCATGAGTTAAACAACATCGTAAAATGGAATCTACCCCACGATGGTACAAAGTGTTATCCACTATGAGGTAATTCTTATACATGTGACGTAACTGTCGTCGTTCATCCCGTGAAAGGTGAGTAGGGACCTTCAATGTTTGTAAATATATAATGATATCCCCATAACATGGGTCTAAAGTTGATATTAAGAAGATGTGCTCATCAATAAATGTATCTTCACAAACCAACTCCTCAGCCTCGCTTGGGAAATCCGATATAAGCTCCGCAAAAATTAACAATTTCTTCGATTTTGCCGAAACAAACTCAAGATCGAATTCTTGCAAGATGACAATCCATTTATTATATTTTCCCCCAATCATCCTTCGAGTGAGGATGAATTGAAATGGATTGACATGGGATACAACCAAGGTCTAGCGAAGGAGAATATAATGTCTCAATCGTTGAACCGCATGTATGGTAGATAAGGAAAGCATCTCAACATGGGAATAACAGATCTCCATGTCAATAAGATTTTGACTCATATAGTATATGACATGCTCTTGGAGCTCCTCATCCTCTTGAACCAAAACCATACCAATCGTCTCTATGGACGTGACCACATAAAGTAGGAAATCACGGCTATAGTCTGGTGGACTAATCACTGGGGCCGATGCTAGGGCTTGCTTGAGCGCATCAAAGGACTCCTGGGCTCACTCATCCCAACAAAAGATGGTGTCTTTCTTCAACAGATGCATGAAGGATCTAGTCAAATTGGAAAAATTGACAATGAATCCTCATAAGAAGTTTTCCATGCCTTGAAAACATTGAATATGATGAATATTCTTCGGGGGAGACAACTGAAGTATTTCCTCAACCTTCAAAGGGTTGACTCTTATACCCTCTTTAGAAACAATGAATCCTAATAAGCGACCTAACTTCACACAAAAGATGCACTTGTGAGGATTTAGCCTGACCAAATAATGGTGGCACCTTTCGAATACCAATCTCAAATGATAGGAATGAGGCATTCTCATATGAGAATGAGTAGCAAGGTCACCCAAAAATACTTCGATAATCGATTTGAGATCGTGGAAGATCAAGGTCATGGCCCGCTGAAAAGTAGCTCTGGCATTCTTAAGGCCAAAAGGCATTTTTTGATATGTAAAATTTCCCCAAGGACAAATAAATGCAGTCTTATGTTGGTCCTCAGGTTTAATTTGTATCTGATTGTATCCAGAAAAGTTGTCCATAAAGAAAAAACCTTGCTACCCACACACTCATCCAAAATATGATCAATAAATGGTGTGGGGAAATTATCCTTAGGACAAGCATGATTCAAATCACAAAAATCAGTACATATGCAGATCGCTCCCTTATTCTTATCAACCAGAAGGGGATTTGAAATTCACTCCGTCAAGGGAACAGGATAGATAAAACCAGTTTTCAACAGTTTTTCTATCTCTGCCTTAATCGCGGGTGCTTTCCTAGGATTCACCGCACGCAAGCGTTGTCGAACAGGCTTAGCATTAGGATAAGTCTTAATCTCGTGTTCAAGAATGTGAGGGTCAATACCTGGCATTTCATCATAAGAACAAGCAAAGATATCATGAAATTATTTAAACAGCTCAGTGTATTCTTAAATCTCAGCATGGGAACATTTTGCCCCAATATAGACATTCTCTATCCTGCCAATATCGTGAGAGATATTGATAGGAATCGTTGGAGATATATTTTCCATGTTTCCATCAGCCATCGGACCAGGAGAGATTAATGGAACCATGGGATTACCGATTCTCTCGCTAAGAACCTCCCTAAATTCCTCATGCTCCAAGCGATCGAGCTCGGGAAGAAAGTAAGATCTATGATGGAGCTCTTCCCATGGTAGCTCAACTCCCGACATGGCCTCAATAATTGCTTTGTCTGAAGGAAAAACACTATCAAGGTATTCATGCATGTCAGAAGACTATATTGCCCATGCTGGCAGCACATATGGGTCCTCCTCCTCCGTCCGACAAGAGGAAGGACTAGGCTCTGCAACACACTCAATATTAGCTTGATAAGCTACCATAGTTGTAGGAAACGACACGTCTGTTACAATGGGCTCACTCAAAGTATTCAGTGTAGGAAGAATCCAAGGATCTTCCATATGACTCGTGCGAAAAGACACCGATCTCACAAATGTCGAAGCCTCACCGGAACTAGAACCTATCATAAGGATAGGTGTGGGACAACTAAAAATTTCCATGAGGGATGGATACATGCCCACACCCACACTCCCAGTTGCCAGCTAAGAGTGCTCTACAATCGGGATTGAAGCTCCCGAAGATGCGATAACCGACGGATTCTTGAATGACGTTTGATTAATCGTGAATATCTTCCCATTAAATGGAAAGCATAGAACGTGAAATAGGGAAGAAGCTACGGCTTGCATACTGTACATCCAATTCCTACCCAGCAAGAGATTGTAGTCAAGGGGTGCATCAACCACCTCGACATCTATCGCAATGGTCTTCCCTCCCAAATGGACCTTAAGTTAAGGAAGGATCCCGTGTGGCCTAAACGATCTCCCATCAAACACAGTTAACATGGTCACAGATTTAGACAACTTAGGGGAACCTAAACCCTTCCAACATGATAAAGAAATCACAGAGGCAGCAGCACCTTTGTCAATCACAGTGCGGTTGACGGTCATGTTAAGAAATTCTACACAAATCAAAAGAGACACATAGTAAGGTAAGCGAGGCTGATGTCCTACAGTTTCAAATTTAATCATGGAGGAAGAATTATCATCATTCACACCAAGGGAAGAAATTAAAGCCTTCCTTTGCGAAGAACAACTCTGAAGTACTTCTAGTGCAGACATCGCATAAGGAGTGTGGCCCAAATCCTTGACAATGAATAGTTATGGGTGGCTTGGGCATTAGGATTGTGTCCCAAACACTTAAGGACTCCCTTAGGAATGCGAGGTGTAGCTTCAGGTTTATCCACAGGTTTTTCAATATGCAAAGGAGTCCCTGGTGGATCAAGTTCCTGTTATTTTTTCATCATATAAGCAAGCAATATGATCTTAGGATCTTTTCACTGAGAGAATAACAAGCACAGCAATAAAACATAAGCACATCATAAGAGACAAGAGACACAAAGAGTTTTTTGATCGGGGAAACCATAAATGGAGAAAACCCCGCAACTTCCTCAAAGATAGAATCACCACAAGATGTAAGACCCCAAAACAGTAAGATGCACTCCCGACAGCAGTAGTCTTCTTCTTCTGTCTAGTCCCAGTATTTCCTTCCTCACTAATGTGCCACACTTGAGTGAGTGAGTGATGTGTAGTACAAGTGATAAATAGAGATACTCTCACTCTCTATTTATATTCTTCCATTCACTTGAAGTGCACTTAATTATGTCGGCCCAACCAACAATTACTTACTAGATCCTACACCTTAATTAGTGTATAATAACCCTAGTGCCCCGAAACTGTGGGGACTTACACAATGACTTGACAAGACTTGTTTACATTATTAATCCTCCCGATCGAAACATCGGGGCATGACAACATGACTCAAATACATATTAGAAACATCCCGGAATAAACATCGGGTTACAATATATAAGATACATAGAAGAATACATTCCGAAGTTACAAATACATCAACACTCCCTCTTAAATAGGAAGGTATTCTTTCGACACAATTTTTAGCGCAGGTCTTCTTCTATGTATCAACTGGATCATCTTCATCTTCAAGTCATATTCGTCTTCAAGTCCTATTCATCTTCAAGTCATCTTCATCTTTGGATCTGGATCATCTCTCGATCTGGATCATCATAGAACATCATCACTGGATCTGGATCATCCCTCGATCTATATCATCATCATTGGACTGGATCTGGATCATCACTCGATCTGGATCTGGATCATATCTCGATCTGGATCATCACTACTGGATCTGGATCATCACTCGATCTGGATCTCTCAGAGTCATCATAACTGGATCTAGATCATAGCTCGATCTGGATCATCTCTGGTCATCATCATGTGTGTACTAGCTCGTCATAGGAAGTTCTACAGATCCAGCCCTTTTTCATGCTGGTTGTAGGGCTAGCCACCAAGTAGGTCTTCGCCCAGCACTTACATTTGACCTGCTCGTCAGAAAGGCATGCCCAGCACTCAAATCTGATCATGTAGTAAACTACAATCACATTAGAAAGGCCCAGCACTCACATTCACCAGCATGATAGGACATCACATCACTAACATCTGTGAAATGGCTCTGCACTTATATCTGACCTACTTGTCAGAATGTCACATTCATCCAGGCGGAAACACATCCTACCACAGTGATGAATGACTCTCACCCAGGACAGAACCCTTCCTACCACAGTGATGAAATATTTCCACACATTCACCCAGGCCAGAACACATCCTACCACAATGATGAACGACTCTCACCCAGGCCAGAACCCTTCCTACCACAGTGATGAAAGATTTGTGCACTCACATTTGACCTGGTAGGAACTGAATCCTACACCCTTGTCAGAATGGCCCCCATTCGCTGGCTGAGCTACCTGGTAACGGACCAGGTGCCTCCACTCTCCCTAAGAGTGGCAGTTGCCCTTACATCTGTCCTACTCAACAGAATGGCTAGCACTCACATCTGCCATGGAAGGAACTTAATCCTTTGGCCATGAACAGAATGGCTCAGCCCTTACATCTGACCTGCTCGTCAGAATGGCTCTCTCAATCCCTGACTGAGTGTTCCTGGCAACTGACCAGGTGCCTCCATTCCCAGAATGGCAGTTAGCACTCATATCTGACATGGAAGGAACAAAATCCTCTCACCATGACAGAATGGCTCAGCCCTTACATCTGACCATGGAAGGAACCAATCCTCTCACCATGTCAGAATGGCTATGGGTCTCATCACTTTCTCTTGGAGGGAACCTCAATCTAGAGAACATCAAGTCTCTCACTGAAGTACTCATACTTCAGCCTAGCCAATGGCTTCATCAATACATCAGCTATCTATTCCTCCGTCACAACATACTGGAGCTTCACTGCTCCTCTCTGCACCATATCCCTAATATAGTGATACTTGATCTCGATATGCTTCAACTTGTCATGGAACACTAGATTCTTTGACAACTTCACGCAACTCTGGTTGTCACAATGTATACAAGTAGCATCCAACTGGAGATCAAATATATCAGACAGTAGCTTCCGCAGTCATACTGCCTCATAACTATCTAAACAAGCTGCGACATACTCTGTTTCAGCTGTACTCAGTGCCACACAGGATTGCTTCCTGCTAAACCAAGAGATCACACCTGAACCCATACTGAAGCAACACCCTAAAGTACTCTTCCTGTCGATGGCACTGCCTGCCCAATCTGAATCAACATAAGCCTCCAGGTTAATCTTCTGATTCACATCGTACTTGAGTCCATAATCAACTGTATCCTTCAGGTACCTCAGAATATGCTTTGCAGCTGTCAAGTGAACACTCCTCAGATCTGTCAAGTACTGGCTCAAGGTGTTCACAGCAAAGCAAATGTCTGGTCTTGTGTTCATCAGGTACATCAATGACCCAATCATCTGATGATACATTGTAGCATTAACTGTCTTTGATGAAGCATCACTTAACAGCTTCATGTTTGATGCCATAGGTGTGGCCATAGTCTTGCAGTCCATCATCCCAAACCTCTTCAAGATCTCTATTGCATACTTACCTTGTCCAAGGAATATTCCATCCACACTCTGCCACACCTCCATACCTAGAAAAATAGTGCATTGTCACATAACAGGAGCATCACTGGTCTTCTGTCTTCAACCTTGAAGCAAAGGTTGGAATTCGCTTTACTCTCAGTAAATCCTAGAGTCATCAGTAATCTTCCCATCCTGTCGTATCATGTCGAACCTCAATATATTCTGTAGTCACTCCCTCTAAAGTGAGGCATCATACTCCCTCTGTCTTCCGTACTTTATGCACTGAAAACATTCTGTACCGGAGTGACAAGTAGCTTCCTATGCTACTAGTATTCTATGTATCCATCTAGTGTATAGACTTGCATCTTCAACCTTGTAGCAAAGGTTAAGATCTTCATCAGGCTCATCATGTATGTGTTTAGACTCTTACTGGCTGCAAATGTCTCTTCATAGTCTAGGCCTTCTTTTTGTGAGAAGCCTCGTGCTATGAATCTTTGCTTTGTATCCCATGACGTTTCCATCTACTGCATGATGGAACTATGAACTTCTCTTCAGGTCTCGATACTGCACCCTGACATCATTCTTCTTGAACTAGTCTTCCCTTTCTTCTTGGTGGCTGGAAGGTTCTGCATCAATGATGTCACTGCACTCGTCATATTATTCTTCATTTTGAAATGTTGTCACTTGCTCTTCGGAACAAGTATTCATTCTTCTTTGCTTGTAGGAGATTATGTATGCGGTCTTTCCTACAAGTCAAATGCAATTGTATGGTTAGAAACATTTCATAAGGAATATTTATATTGGAAAACACTTATGCATAAATATATGATCATGTAACTACTTTAGCCAATACAACATTCATCCATATCTCACTGAAACTTTCTAGATGCCTTCCATCTCTACCAGGACAACATTGAGATTGTGCACTAATCCAATATGTCAGCAAAGAGGTTTCATTCTAGATAAGTAGCAATGGAGATTTGTATAGCACCATGAGCTACTTACCCATCACATGCATATTAGTAGTATACTGCCATTAATGCAAACATCCTATCATGCATGATACATCAATTGAATATAAACAAATGCATAACAAAACAATATCATGAAATGACAATTGAATACTTCTCTTTATTTGTTTTGTGGGTAGATTGCTTCTTGAGCCTTCAGCTTCATCATCTTCTTCATTCATGGTAGCATTATTTCTTATCCAAATGATAAGGAGGATAAGAAGTTCTTCAAGAGTTGAGTTCTTCATATTCCTCATTGCTTGAGGTATCTTCTTTGAGAGCTTGATCTTCATTTGCTTCCATCTTCTCTTCTCTTCTTATGAGTCGAGCTTCTTCTTCTTCCTAGAGTTTGCTGAAAGTAATCACTTCCTTCTGGAACACATTCCTTGAATGAATGAATTCCATGATCCTGGGAGGCCATTCAAGGTGGCCATCACCACTTCTAAATCCTTCACTTCTGCTTCAAGTTGTTCTTGATTTGAGAGACTCTTATGACTGCATGGTCTCTGCATTCTAGATCTTCACATTCTTCAACTGGTTTCTTTAGGTCATATTCTGATTTTTATTCTTCCCTTCAAATAGCTTGAAATTCTGGAAGACCTTCAATAGCTTTGCTTGCAATAGGTAGTGCTCTGTAATGCACATGTGCAAGCCTTCTATGCCAAAGCTCATTTAGCTCTACTGTGTCATGGATCAAGGCTTGTTCTAGATGGTCCTTCAATTTGTACAAGCCTCCTTCTTGTTCTCCAATCACTACCACATCATCGATAGTCTTTCCTTTTGTCCACATGATGGCTTGACCATCTATGAATGCAACCCACATTCCTTTTGCATCAATGCTAAAATGGAGAGAAGGTTCTTCTTGAGTCCTGAAACAAACAATACTTCTTTCATTGTTAGAGACTTACCAGAGTCTAGCTTGTATGAATATTCCCCACTACCTTTTATTGGATATTGGTAGTCATCTCCTAGTTTCACCTTGTGAGGTGATTCATGTTTTGATAGTCTTACAAAGGATTCCTTGAATCCCGTCATATGTTTGGAAGCCCCACTGTATACAAGCCAATCATCACTTCCATGAGTAATGTTACCTATGAGAGATGATATTAGAACATATTCATCCTCGCTTGAAGAATCTTCACTTTCATATCTGGATCTCTTTCTGGATGGTTCATCATCCTCTGCAGCATGAGCATGATGTCTTCTTCGTCCTTGACCAAGTTCTTCTTGTGAAAGGCTTCTAACCTCGTCTCCCTCTGAAACTGAAACCTCTATACTCATGTAGGTGTCCAATCCATTTTCTTCAGAGAGATCATATAATTCTAGGCTTGGAAGTTTTCAACTTCACCAAGCTTATCATCAATATGATGTGATAGATCACTTTGAAATGAGAACCTCAAACGAAAATAGCAAAGGATTAGATCTTATCGATTTGAGGTGTCCGTCCTGGTTCTGGAGCTAGCTGATCTAGGGTTTGTCACAGAAACCCTAATTTTCAAAACCTGGAATATTTTATATATAATTGGATAGAAAGATAGATCTCTTCAAATGGAGTTGTCCAATGTACTCCTTTTCTGAAAACAGTGGAGGGAAGCTCCCAGAACAGGAAGCCCTAATTTTCCAATTTCTTCTGCAGAAATTCCTGTTACTGTTTCTGTAATATATCTGAAATTTATACTCCTATGTGTCCAAAATTTTGTACTGAGGTAACCTCTAATGTTCCTGATCCAACACCACATGTTTCATCAGAATTGGTTTCACCATTTGGGACTTATGATCCTTTTCCCAAGGTGACCTGTTACAGGACTATTCAGGACAGCGAAGTTGCACGAAATGCCACGTGTCACTGGTTCATCCTCTAAGTCTGATATTCAGAAAACCGAAGTTACAGTCCGTACCCTTTCTGTAACATCTTCATAAATTCCATTTGGACCTCTGTAGCCAAATATATTTCAATTGTCCTCAGGTGTCCTGTTTAAGGATGAATTCTGGAAGAGGCTGGAACCCTAACTTGGAGGGATCATATCTCCCAGACTACAGCGAATATGAGGCTGATTTTTGGATACAGTGTTCATCAGTATTTTATATTAGGCTCTTGAAATTTTCATCTTCTGATACTTCTCCAAAATCAGAATATAGTGACTGTACCCAAACTTAGCAGTTTTAGTATTAGGGTTTTTTTTCCTAGCTCAGGGTCAAACTAGGGTTTGACTTTCCCGGAGTTTCACCCAACCAAATTTCTTGATCTAGGTCTCTAAACTTTTGTTTTGATGAGGAGAACAATCCTATGTTGGTCTCACTCAAAAATTCCTCTTTTGTAGAAATCCCTAATTTCTACATCAAAACTGAAAATGCTCGAAATCGAATTCCGCTTTGACAGAAAGATGCGCCCTAAGGAGGAGAGTTGTTCCACCTTACTTTTGCTGAAAATATATGGAGGAAGGTCCACAAACTAGGAATCCCTAGTTCCCGTAGCTGTATAGTGTCTTCTTCTCAGGTTATCTCTGATACCATGTTAGTTTTTCATCATATAAGCAAGCATTATGATCTTAGGATCTTTTCACTGAGAGAATAACAAGCGCAGCAATAAAACATAAGCACATCATAAGAGACAAGAGACACAAAGATTTTTTTTATTGGGGAAACCATAAATGGATAAAACCACACAAATTCCTCAAATATAGAATCACCACAAGATGTAAGACTCCAAAACAGTAAGATGCACTCCCGACAGCAGTAGTCTTCTTCTTCTGTCTAGTCCCAGTATTTCCTTCCTCACTAATGCGCCACACTTGAGTGAGTGAGTGATGTGTAGTACAAGTGATAAATAGAGAGACTCTCACTCTCTATTTATATTCTTCCGTTCACTTGAAGTGCACTTAATTATGTCGGCCCAACCAACAATTACTTACTAGAGCCTATACCTTAATTAGTGTATAATAACCCTAGTGCCCCGAAACTGTGGGGACTTACACAATGACTTGACAAGACTTGTTTACATTATTAATCCTCCCGATCGAAACATCGGCGCATGACAACATGACTCAAATACATAATAGAAACATCCCAGAATAAACATAGGTTTGCAATATATAAGATACATAGAAGAATACATTCCGAAGTTACAAATACATCAACAGTTCATTTCCTCGGTTGGGTTGTGACGAACCATAGTCCTTCGCACGGGTCACAACTTTTGCAGCATGTACCATGTTAATGCAACCACGAACACTACCCTTTGGCGTATATTCATCACCACCAGACTAATCATGGGTCCTCGAGTTCATATTTTGATTGTGAGGTAAAGGGTTAGTCAGCACAGCTGGGTCTTGTGCTAAGAATCTCGAGGCTTCATCGATATGAGGGCACAAGTAAGTGAGGTGATATTCCTTACACAACTTGCAAGGAAATTTAACCTTACGTTTAGCTTGCTTGCCCCCCCCAGCATTATGGGTGTTCTTGTCATTATTATTAGCATTTTCATTCCTATTCCCACCCTTACAATTGTTCTTACCTGTCTTTTTATTCCGTCTGGGCTACTGGTTACCCTTCTGGTTCGACAATTGCACCGAAAGCACACTCGCCGTTTGGGTGGGTTGAGATAAAGCCATGGCTTGTCTTGAAGAAAATTGGTTGATTGAAAATTGAATGACTTATTTTGCAACCAAATCCGCAGGTTTAGCACTCGCACAACCAACAATTCCATTGGCATGTGGTCCAGGATTAACTTTGGGGTCGAAACTAGAACACGGAGCATTGGGAATGATCTCATATAACAAACCGGATTGAGCATAAATCAAATCCAGTTCATGCACCCTAAAAATGGCTTGTTCCTCATTTTGCACTCCAGATGTAGAAACATCCTTCGTTATACAAGGCAATAATGAATTAAGGAACCATTCAAGGAGGAATTCTGGTGGTATAAAGGATTTAATCAACCTCTTCCATCTACACCACTGTTGGATATGATCCAAGATATGTGTGGCTTTATCCTACCAAAATGTCAACAAGAGTTCTATACCAATGTCATAACGCACTAGTAGCTAGAAGTGGTTAAGAAAAGTCATCACTAGGTCATCGAACAAAGTGAATTCCTCCCTAGGTAGCTCTATATACCATTTCGCGGTAGGCCCTGTAAGGGTGCATTGAAATAGCCTTAAACAGATTGAGTCCTGGTGTAAGGAATTCGAAGAGCACCATAGGTGAAAGGTAGTAACATGTTCACTCAGATCCTCTCTCGGTTTGCCCGCAAATTTGGGTATGTCCAAGGGAAGCTTAGTAGGGATAGCCGGCCAAGCCAGGTCATGAGCTATAGGATCGTTCATCAATCTTGACAAGTCAGGAAGATTCAGCGTTGTGAGGAAAGGGAGCCTAGAATGATTAGGTCGATGGACCGCTCCCTGATATTTTTGATTTGCATAGGTCTGATTACCATAACCACCATGGCCTTGGCCATAGTGCCCTCCTCCCGTTTGACCTGTATAGGGTGGCATGGAAGCACCATAGTGTGGTGTACCTTGACTATTCATAGCTACAAAGCCATAATTTGGAGAGTAAGCGGGTTTTTGATACCTTCACCCATAAGGTGAAGAAACCTATCCATACTGCATCCCATAATAGGGTCCATAATTCATCACATGAGATGTCCCATGAGACACTCCATAAGTATGAATATATGCTCCGGAAGTAGGAACATACATTCAGGAAGTAGGAATATACGCTCTGAAAGTAGTAACATGACCTCTAGAAGTATGAACATGACCTCCCAAAACAATAGGCGGTACTTGAACCTGAGACACAACTGGTCGAGTAACAGCAGTACGGACATGACTAGTAGCAACATTCCGGCCCGAAGGACCACGTGAATGAGGTGGAGGGTGAACATTCTAAGAACTAGGGATAGAGGACGAAGGGACATGTGTAATTATGTACACATTATTCCCTATAGTCACTCATCTCGGATCGGGTATCCTAATAGGATCACTAACCCTAGACCTAGGAGGAATATGTGATGTAGCTTCCACCACCGGATGGAAGGTGCAATGTGACTTGTGCTCCCAAACCTCTCCGCATGGTAAGGAATGAGAGTGCCCCTAAGCATAGTGGTAGGCTTAAACTCAGACTCAACATGGAATTCCAAATCATGTATGGGAAAACCAGACATACCATCACTACCATAACTGGTGCTCATGGGTTCAAAATGAGTCTCATCATCTTCTGGCATTCCATATCGGCAATGCGTCAATGGGGGATCAACACTAGAGTAAGTAGGTATATCAGGAAAAGTACCTATCTCAAAAATTATAGGACCTAACTCAGTCAAATCAGGTGAAGGATCATAGTTAGGAGTAAACTCCTTGTCTTCCACTTGAATGGGAGAAGGTGGTTCAAGAATACCTTCTACATGGTCTGCCATCGTGTGTGAATCAATGTGTGAAGTAGTCTGCCTAGATTGTCTATTTCTCTTTCCCAAAGGAGGAGGAGATGTAGAAGGCAAAAGTCCTGCTAAATGACGAGAACGGCGAGGCACCGCACCTGAATCCACAATGACTCAAAAAATACAAAAGAATCTCTATCTATGTAAACCCTACGCAAGCTAACGTGCACAGAGCAATCACCAATAAAATCTAAATCCAAACACAAGCAATCAAGGGTAGGATAAGTGAGCTCCCGAATGAAGCAGGTATGTCTCTCCCAGGAGAGGTTTGAGACTCCCATACACAACAAGCAGAGATACGTAACCAATTATTGTGGCCCTAATTTTCAACACATAAAGCAACTGTGTTGTCTGACCCCAACCTAGCCGAGACACTCACAGAATAACCCCTCCAGAGTACCCCCTCGATATCCTAGGTAAGTCCACTAAGGTCACCTCAATATAATCAATGCTCAGGTGGACAGTCACAGGTGGGATTGACTGTATGGACAGGGTAGCAAAGCCTGAAACTCTCGAAAGAGCCCCAATATACAAATACAATCCTGGAAATATCTCTGGTGCTACTCAATTATGACTAGGGGTCATCGCAATCAATAACCGCTCACACTGCCTCGTGCTTAAATCCCTTTTGAGAGGAGGATCCTGAGAAACACTGGTTATACCAAGGAATTTCACACACTCACCTGGACAGACACATACATGTTGTTTTTTAGTGGTCTTGGAGAATTTACTCACAATGAACTATTCCAAGACCCTAAAACCTAATCTTGTTGGTGAACCCTATCAAGTAAAATAGTGTAGTTCTTCTTAATTAAGTGTTGATTTTAATTGGCTTTATTACTCAAAAGAGGTATATGGCCGTGCAACTAATGGCGTTATGACACAACATGAAGCAAAATGCACACCTAACAATCAATGCAAATGCATTGTGTCCATGAAAAACAGGGTATGCTACTACATGAAATGCGCAATTTTCTTCGAATGATGGGTGTAATCTTTCCTATATGAAATCCTGACTAATACTCCAAAGCAAATCTAGTGCAAGTACTATGCAAAATGCAAGATGCAATGCATGATGATAAGCAAATATTTTTGGAATTTTTGAAATAAAAATGAGATATAAAAGCAAAAGAATGGCTCTACAACCCCCAAACTCTGCAAGCACACTCAAACAATACTCAAGCAAAGTACTAAGGTAAAAGAAATCTAATGTACTAATCCCAAAACAAAAAATAAAAAATGCAATGACAAGAATATTCTTCAAAAAAGAAATTTTACCCTAAAAAAATGTCTTTGGTTAGAAATAGAGGTGTATACAGACTGTAGTAGTATCAAAGGAGACTTAGCAATCATCAAAATTCACCCAGCAACAATCCATCTTCCTCAAGAAGGAAAAACTAAGGGCATACGTGACCGTTCGTAGTAAACCCGCGTGCGTACGCAGAAATAGCAGTGAAACCCACGTATATACACGACTGTGAGTTAAAAACTCACGTACAGGAAGAAAGGTGCATAAAAACAAAGGCAAACAGACAAGCTGAGACAAAATTCACACCAATCAAACACTACCGGGAAAACATGCCCACATACTCGACACAAAAATAAGAGAAAAAAGAGCAATTCAAAGTCATTGAATGCCAATAAGAAAAACCCCCAAAGGACAAATACTAGGAACTCCCCAGTAGAGTCACCAATTCAGTTATGAAGAGAAATTCCTATGGCTTGGGGTACCACAATAGACAGCTTGACTCCAGAAATCAATCCTTTCCAATATGCAATAGAAACCAAATATCTAACACTAAAGTATCAGACCTCGTACCTTATTCCAGACGGTTGAAGTAGATCCCCGTTGAGCTTTCCAACTTCATCTTGAATTGATGAATCACTTCCTCAACAACAAGTAAACAAGACAAGCATACTATATATATAGGTGTTAGATCTATTCTAGCATATATAATCAACAATGTATAAGCATTTGAAGTCATCCATGGATAAAATATTCATTCAAACATACATTATTGGCTAGGAAAAGATATTTCTATTAATATAAAATCAGAGATTACAATGGATACAACCTCTGTCGGCACGTCTTCCAATCGGAGAAACTGAATCCCCCACTTGGGCCTCCACCACCTCAATCCTCCATCTCTCAATAGCAAGTTCACAAGCAAAAGGAAAGCTTGGGAAGAACACAAAAGTGCTCCAAGGGACAAAAGGATGCAGACTCAAGCACAAGTTCCAGCAACAATGGAATAAAGTTTCTTTGCTCTCAATTCTCTTATATGCCTTCATTGTATCAAAGAGTTCCTTATATAGATTTTCAAAGGGGTAATGAAAGGTCGAATCCGAGCGATCTCAAGGCATATGGAAGGCCAGGAGTCAAGTGAGTCGGATCCAAGTCAAGAAAAACTCCAAAAGGATTTGTATTTTGTACACATCCTGATGTATGCGGTTTTAGGGGTCAAACCCGCGTATATACACAATTAGGGGTTTAAAAGTCACGTGTATCATTTTTCACATGTTTATAGGGATGGTCTAGGAAACATCAAAGGACAAAAAATGGTCCAAGGGGTCCAAGGAGTCCGCAGAGGGACAGGGGAAGGCCATACCAGAGTGATTCACCTGAAGTGGTAAAATCAGCTATAACAGGTGTGAATGTTTCACGCTTCTCTTTGTCTAGTTGGATTGACTAAGCTTCGTTGGAAACCTATGAGTGTGTTAGGTGTCTTTGTGACCCATCAAAATAATTTTGGGTATAGTTTTATCAATTTCAACTTGCATTTTTTAATCAATTTAAGGCTAAAGGTTGCAATTTGCACCCTATCTTAGTGGAAAGTATGAATAATCATACTTTTGAAGAGGAACAAAGAGTTAATTTGCACCTTTCTATATCATTAGGTGTGAATGATTCACAGTCAAGATTCTACACAAGTGTGAATCCCTAGTTAGAATCAAACAAGTAAAAACAAATAATGAATTTTTTAGGTTTATAAGGTCTAGTGGGGATTTGGGTATTTATTAGAGTTTATAAATTATGAATCTTAAGCCTTCAAAATCATCATTTTGTGTTTTTTATTAGTCCCTTAAAAAAGGAAAATTGAATTATGCAAAAACCATAGTTTGTTTGTAGTTCATTTAGGAATCTTTTGGGAATTTTGATGTTTTTGGTAGTGTTTTAATAAAATAAAAAACTATATTGCTTTCATTAGCATTATCTCATGAAAATCATAAAAAGTTGATTGTTTTGGTTAAATTAGTTTCCTTTAAAAAAAAAATTCTTGCTCAAAATATTGAAAAGTTATGTTTGGTTTTTCTTCCTTTATGAAATTGTTTAGTGTCAAGTAACCTTTTCAAAGATTTAAGTGGTATTTTACAATTGTAAATAATTTCATTTTTCTTTTTTTTTTTCAGTTGAGAAAATCATATTTTCAAACTTACACATCCTTCTAAGTAATAAGATCCTCTAAAATGAATGCTTAATTTAAAATTAACTAGACTTTTTATTTCATAGGGTTCACCAACTATCTTAGGGATAGAGCCTTGGACTAGAGTGGAAAAAATACTCTAAGGCTATTTCAAATTGTGAAATATACTTGTCTTTAATAAGGATAGGAAAATCCAATAATCATAGGGCTATGGTTGGGAAGCTCTTCTCAAACAAGAGTTAAGAACGAGGTTGTGTGAGGTTAAGTTGAGAAAACCTCTACAATTATTAACCAATAATTTGTGGGATTTTTTGTGTACGAGGATTTCATTAGTACCACCTTGGTTCCCCTGTGGTGTCATTGTTGTTGATATTTTGGGATTAGCCACCCAACGCATATGTATCATACTAACCATCGACTATTTCCCTAGATTTCGACTGCAAGTTGGTAGTCTTATTATCTTGTCTTAGGTACCACACATGTGCCTACATTGGGATTCCTACATTGAGCAAAAATTGATCCAAAATAATAGTACCTTAGAGGGTGTCCCTTACCTTGGAGGGAGACTTGCACCAACAAGGGCTATTAGAAAATTCCTTTGTAACTACTTCCATACCTTTGTGTTTGGTTCTGGGACTTAATCAACCCACATGAAACTTCAAAAGGGTCTTTGTTTTCCTTTATGATATAACTAGGATTTTTCTAGTGGTGTGTTGCTTGTTCTTAGTTGGCCTAAGATACTTTTTACTTATTCAGTCGAAACTTATGGATTAGATTCTTGTGGACACCAACCAAGGAGCCCATGTTCAACATGATCCTTATTCTTTACCATTTGTTGGGAATGTTTGTTCTCCCTTGATGGCCACTCTGAATATGCTTGGATTCAACTTAGAATTACCAGTTTGGTTGTTTTCCACTCCGGATGTCCTAAATCCCCCTAATGCTTCTCAATCAAGAACTTTATATCAAGGGCATCAAAACATTGTACCTTATTTTCCAATAACATCTTCTCCTCCTCCTTCTACCTAATGTGGTGAAAGATTTGATATTAGTAGCCAACAATCTAAAAGGAATAGATGGAGGAAGAATAGGAAGAAGATGCAAAAACAAGGGGGTAATTCCCTATCCTCTAGAATTCATCTTGGGATGATTCCTCAACCTTTGCAAATCATGCTGGGGGAATTGATATAGTCACTACAATTCATATTGGAAATCTACAACTAGCCTATGTAATTCATGCTAGGGGAACATATCCAATCACTGCAAGTCTTACTAGAAACTCGCAAGCAACTGCTACAAGTCATGTTGGGAGTAAACGTTTAGGTACTGCAAGTCATATTGAAAGTATGTCATCAACCACTATTATTCATGTTGATGACATGTCATTGATCATTGTGATTCATATTAATGAAAAGTCACCAGTCAATTTCAATAATACTAGAGACATGTCACCAATCACTACAAGTCATACTAGGGACTAGCAATCGGCCATTGCAAGTCATGCTGGCGGAAAATAGTAAACCAATGTGAGTCATGTTGGACATATTGATACTATTGAGAAGACTAAACATATAGGATGAAATAATAATTTCCCTTTTAATATTTGCAAGGGAGGTCACCTTACTCAGGTGTTCCTTTCTATTCCAGGAGTACAAAGAGTGTGGTTGATGTCTAAAGGAAAAATTTCTCCTTTACAACCTATAATTTCCCAACATCCTATTCAACCTTTGGTTGATGAAATGGTTGAACCAATTCAATATTTGGTCAATCCTACTCTTCCTTTGGAGAGTGATAAGGATCAAGTGGTCGAATCGATGTAATCTTCAATCGATGCCACTCTTTCTTTGGAGAGTGATGTGGCTATAGCTAAAGTTTTATTCATTGTCATTTTGGAGTTTTCAAGAAAAGGGGGTACTCAGTCCATTTGAACAAATCCCTGCCACGATATAAGATCATTTACTTTTTTTGGAATAGTCTAGTTCGCCCTTGTATTCCTTTGTCTACACCCTTCCAGATAAGGATTGAAGTTGGAAATATTATATTTCATCGATGCATTATAGATGAAGGGACCTTTAATATTATTTTATCTGCACGTGCTTGGAGAGGTGTGGGTTCTCCCAAGGTTATTCTAGTTTTCAACCTGTCGTTGAATTTTAATAGAATACCTTGTGAATCTTCAAGATTTGTCCCTCGGTTATTTGTTACATTGGGTGGAAAAAATGTCTTAGTTTATTTTATGGTTATTAAGGTCCCATTGGAATTTAATATTCTCCTTAGGCATGATGATGTATATTATGTAAATTTTGTGGTCTTTATGCTCTTTCATGTGATGCATTGTCCTTACAATGGAAGCATTGTCACTATCGATCAACTTGCATTCGTTGATACCTCTCATTACCCAAATTTAGAACAAATATCCTCTTTGTATGTTCCTAGTGTTTCAGTAGATAATAACCCGCCATAGGTGAATTATGTGGCATCATATCCTTTGTGTCCAATTGCTACTGAGAATAATTCCTTGTGTTTATTCTTACCTTATTTGGACTTGGTCCTGATAGCTGGCCAAGTGATCCATCCAATGGGAGCATTGGAGTCTTCTCTCCACCATATTGATCCAAGTGAATATCTGTATGTGTTTTATCTAGGATGGTATACTTCCTTCAAATGAATTTTTCCTATATTTTGTGATATAGTCCAACATTCCTTTGGATATTAACGTAATTTATGAAGACCATCTCCCTAGATTGGACCCATTTGCAATCAAATCCATCTCTGATTTTTCTTTTGGGTACGATCTCACTTATTATAGATCCTCAGACATTGGTATTTTCAGTCTTTAGACACAGTCATGGAGCTGCAATTCAATGTTCATGCTGAGTTTGATGATGTTTGTACTAGATTCTTTGACTTCTGTGATGATGAGTTTATTTATATATACTCCATTATTTCTTTCAACTTTTATATTCCTCATGAGTATGATCTTATTGATTATAGATCATCAAGCATTGGCATGCTAAAGTCTTCACCAGTAAACTATTGTGGAAGATGTTGAAGTCGTAAATACTTATATTAAAGTGATTTGTATCAGATATTTATTTTATATTTTTTGATATGATCTTAGTGTTTTTGTTGTTGTCTCTTGGAGACAGGAACTTCAACAAAATTCATGGTGTTTTCACTTAAAGACGCACTTGGCTGCAAGAGTAACATGTTTAAGTCATCTTGAATATGAATGATTATTTGTATAGGTTTGGATGTTGATAGACTATGAAAAGGGTCAAGAGACTGTCAAAAACAAAGAAATAATAAGACAACTGAAAATATCAGGCTTTGAAATAACATGAATGACTGTCCTGAAGCAAGAAACACATGATGATGGATCAGGTTCAAGTCTGATCAAGAATATGTGAAACAAACAATTTATCACATATTAATATAAAAACCATACTAAGAATAATATTCCAAACATGGAATCACAAATATTGAATCACAACATATGCATTCATAACAAAAATATTATTATAAAGGATTTCATAACTGTGATCAATTTAAACAAAATTGTGAAATATTTAGATTGAAAGTAAGCTGAAATTAAGAGTCATAATAGATGGAATCTCATCTCATATCAATAATCTTCAACATAATTTACAGAGAAAGGTCTTAGAATTTCCATAATATATCTCTCGACCCTTCAAGATCCTTCTCGGGCTACCCCTTATCTCTCAAACTTTTGTTGATTAAATAAGCAATGAAATGAAATAGAAATGAAACTAAATCTCTTTGTTGGTCGCAATTGAGAAAAACATGTTTAATAATCCACAAATATCTCATATTCTTTACTTTTTAAGCAAAAAACTCACGTGGAAGATAAATAAGGTCATTCTTCAAAAAAACCCATCTCTTGGATTTTTGATATCCTCCTTCATTTACGCGTAGTTTGTTAAAAAAATTGCTTCGTGAATATTGACAGAAATTTTGTGATCTTCACCAAATTTGGATCCACCAAATATGCTCCCTTAAAATATGGAGTGGATTAATCTCCACAAATTAATTGAAGATATTTACCTTTTACAACTGAAAAATGCTTAATCATCTGACCCAAAGCTATCTTTTCATTATGCTCTAGCACATGTCCATTAAATATGGGATTGATTTTCAATTTAAAATTAAAGATAATCTTTACAGGATCCTAAATTTTCTGCAGTGCTTTCTTTTAAGCTCTAGAAAGATAAAATGTTGATACTTCTTCATCAAATATAGATATTCAAACCCTGTCCTTCTTTTTTCATATGGATACCCAACACTATTCCCAGTGGATTCAATGAAATTTATGTCCCATTTAGGCCTTGGGTTGGGAGCAAGTGTTGGATCTGGATCTGGTTGAGATTCATTCTCAATATCAATATCTTTATCATCTTGGTCCTCATCTTCTGACTCTGAATCTAAAATATTATTTAATACATCATCATATGCAAATGGAATTGATTGAGTAATTATACCTTCCTCTTCAATTGGTTCTATATCATGCAATGGATCTTCAATGAACTGAACACTTTTCTTTATGGAGCATCTTCTAGTTGCAATATCCATTTTGTAAGCCTTTGCATCATCTGCATATCCCAGCGGTATGACATTCACTAATTTGAGGTTGGAATGATTTCATCTTGTCACTTAGAATTTTGTCCCATGCTTTGGAGCCAAAAACCCTCAGACATGAGACATTGGGCTTATGTCCTGTCGATGCGTTGAATGGAGTAACCCCAACCAATGACTTGTGGGGAACTTTGTTCTGGATGTGTGAAGCACAGTTCACTGCTTCATCCCACAAATATGATGGAATATTTCTTGCTTCAATAAGTCATGTAGCCATATCTTTCAAATCTTTGTTCTTCCTCTTAGCTACACCATTCTGGTGTGGTGTGTATGGTACTGAGTGATCCATTTTAATACCTCCTAAAGCACATAGTTGCAAAAATTCTCTTTTGATGTAACCTCCTCCATTATCTGATCTAATTTCTTTGATCTTCTTCCCAAGAGTGTTCTCAGCTAAGGATTTGAAAATTTTAAAGGTTTCAAACACCTTAGACTTCTACTTGATTAATTAGATCAAACAATACCTTAATTAGTCATCTATGAAGGTAAAAAATTATTTGGATCCATTCATATATGCTATAGGAATTGGTCCAGAGACATCACTATGAACCAAATTAAGTGCAGAGTCAGTTCTTCTTTCCTTCCCAACCTCATACCTTAGCTTTGGATGATTACTGTAGAAGGAGCAAGTCGATAAGTCGACTTGAATGAAGACTGACTTAGTCGATCAACCGACTAAGTCGATGAGCTGACTTAATCGATTAGCCAACTAATTCGGTCGATCGACTAAATTAAAAGATTAGGTCAGCTATCTAAAAGTCACGTCGGTTCACCGAACCGACAGGTAGTTATTTTGTAACCGTCTGTAAATTGTATATATTAGGCTGTTGAGCCAAACAAGAACTCAGTTCAGTTCTCTGCATTGTATGGACTCACTATAATAATATAATCTATTTCATCCTATCTGTTCTTGTCTCTTGTCTCTGTATTATATTTATGTATGTTTTAGTATGTATTATTGGTAACCTTATGTGATCTGTGAGATTACGACATTGGTTCCATTTCCGGCAGTACGTGACTAAAATATATGCTCACATATGATACCAGAGCAGGAGATTAAGGACTGGTGGGAACGTAAAATTGCAAACTATTTGCAGAATTACGCATGAAGGAATAGATTAACAGTTGCTGAAGCAAAAGAAATATTTTTTACAGAGACACATGAAAAGTTTGTCGAATCAGTGCCCCAACTCTTGAAGCAACTCCTGGATGAGAAAGCCAGACACAACTAAAGAACAACAGTTGCTGGAAAAACTGATCCGAGGAGGCTGAACAAATTTGTCGGAGTGGTTTGAGAAAATTGTCGACGAATTTTGTGAGGAGCAGGTGGTCGAAGACAGAACTTCCATGGAAACTGTCAAAGAGAAATTTTACACATATTTCACCGAACAATTTTTGTGTTCCCTACCAACCTTGCTGTTCAAATTCTTGATTGAGAAAGGAGCAGGACATATCATCGAACCTCATCCATCACTTCACGAACAACCAACAAACTCCAATTGGGCAGAGAAGCAGAGGAAGTGGGAAAAATTCATTTCCTAAAGGGAGTGGGAATACTTCCTAAGCAAATAGACTGAACTATCCAGTCTTTCTAAAAGTGTCGGGTAGGCTATGGGGGGGTAGCTGGTCCTGTGTCGAAGATATATTATAGTGGATCCTAGTCGACTCAAAACCAGATAGCAGTCACCAGTAATGAGAAGTCAACCAAAAAGGACCTCAAGAAAATAGTATTGTACGAAAGTATGTCGGACACCCAGAAACTAGAAAGGGAAGAAAGACACCAGAGAAGGGAAGCAAGACGAGAAAGGGCCTTAGAGATGCACAGAGGACAAAACCCTAGGGAGAACGACAAGGAAGATAATCCGCTAGAGTCAGGTCATGATCGACATGAAGAGGGAATCAAGCAAGAAGCGTCCCCTAAGAAGGAAGAAGTGTGGATAGAGTAGCCAGAAGCTCTCCAAATAAGAGCTCCCAATGAAGGAATAACCATTTCCCCAATAAATCCACATACAAGAATATAGACTATTGTCAACGAAGACCTCCGACTACGAGCTGGTGACCTCACTATATGGAGTCGACTAGGCGACGAAACGTACCCTAGTCGACACCTTATCATACGTCGACCGATGGAAGGGAACTGGGTGACCTTTCAAGAAGCACCTTCCCTCCGAAGTATCCAATTTCTCTTATCAACATAGGAAGGAGCGCCCCCCCTACAAAATACAACTTTAGAAGAAATCGAACAATCAGAACTATGAACAAATAATTGCAGTGGACTATCGACAGCAGAAGTCAACATCAACCGACTGCAAGTCGATGAAGAATCGAAAACTGACGGAAGCAGAAGTTCAATAAACCAGAATTCCACAGGCATGAATACACCAATAACCCCACCACCCTCATCATCACCCCCACCTCCACCTCTGCCACCTTCTGAGAGCAGTGACAGTGATTCAGACATGGGTCATGGATCGGCTCACATTCCTCTTTATAAGGGAGACGAAGACCCCCGACGACATTGGTTCATCTGCGAGTCGACCTGGGAAGCCAACCAGGTTACAGATGAAGATTGACAAATGGCACAGTTCACAGGAGCCTTAAGGAAAAGGGCATTGACATGGTACAAGGCCTTTTCGGAGAGACAACCCAGAGCTACAAAATCCAAGATTAAGGCACAATTCTTGTCATTATTTAAAAATACAGATGCTAAGCACCTGGCCGTGAAGAAACTTAAAACCACTTCACAAAAACCAGGAGAATCCATCCATGACTAAGACAAGTGGTGGAAATATTTACTGAGCCAATTGGATTACGTTATTGATGAACAATTACTAATTCAATGGTTTCTTGCAGGACTATCGCAAAAAGTACATCGACACATTAGTCTGGAGACGTTCAAAATGTATGAGGATGCATTAACAAAATCTCTTTAGGTTGAAATGGACGAGGATATACCCGCGCACCCCATGGACCACAAATTGGAACAGCAACTTGAGAATGTACAGAAGTCTCTAAAGGAGCTCAGCCTCAAGAATCAGGAGATCTAGTGCACCAAGTGCTCAAAAAACGGCCACTCGAAAGATAACTATCGACAAGAATATAGCCGACAAGACGTCCGCTTTGTACAGACCAAATCCTTTTGCAACATTTGCCAGGAACACGGAGACCACTCTACAGTAGAATGCATGTTTAACATGAAGAACGGCAAGGCTTCCTGGTGCGCCATCTGCGAAACCAAAAGTCACAACACCGCCAAATGTCAATTAAACCTAAAGAACTGATAGAACTATCACGCGGTATACCAAACAAATGCAGTAGCGCAACATAACGAGCAAAACAATCCACCAAATGATCAGAACGGACAAAGATACGACGACCGATGATATGAGCGCCGGTACGATAATCGACACCAAGGCTACAGAGGAAGAGGTCGATTCCCTGGGAATCGCGACATACAACCGCGTCGACCTACCTAGTGCTTCATATGTTACAAAGAAGGTCACCGATATGCAGACTGTCCATACAAGGACAGGACTGATCTTAAATTCTGTAACCACTATGGAGTAGGCGATCACTCGCTTGAGGATTGTCCTCCTATGTTAGAAAAAATTAATACCAATAAAAATGTTAATGTCTTGTCTTGTGTACAAAAAGATGATGTAATAACTACCAAAAATTTACATATTGTAACTCAACAAGGCACAAAAATAGGACCTGATAACCCTCAAATTAGTAAGATTACAGACACAAATGTTTATCCCGACCCTATGAGGGAAAAACAAACATATCAAGAAGCAACTCACACATTTCAAGACATTGCAAGACAAGAAGACATCGTTAATAGTCGCCACCACAAAATAAATTAGCTAATCCAACTTGTTCAAACAGACAAATCAGTATCACAGTTCATTGACTTATTACATGAAATAAAAGGTACCAACCCTGGAAAACAAACAAAAAACATCTGCAGCTTGAACCAAAAAGACAAAAGTGATGTCGACCCACTTGTCAACCTGGAAATCGAAGGTTACCACGTTCGACAAGTAGTGCTCGACTTCAGGTCCCAAGTGAATATCATGACCCAGGATAGCTGGGAAAAGATGGGCAGACCTCAAATCTACGAGTCAAGCATTTACCTGAAACTCACCGACCAAGGTCTAATTGAACCCATTTGGGTTTGGAAAAACGTCAACACAACCATCAAAGGAATATCGACCAAGGTTGATTTTTAAATTATTGACCCAAAAGAAGGATCCAGCTCCTTCCCAGCACTAGTTGGTCGACCTTGGGAAAGAAAGATGAAAGCATCCATATCCTTGGACAAGGAACGAATCAAGTTAAAAGGAAATGGTCAAAAAGTCATTGTACCCATTCATCCATCCCGAGGAGAGCCTTGGACGGAACCTATTGATGAAGAAGTCGATGTCAGACAAATTTACCAAATCCACAACAATACAGACTATACAGAACCAAACATCCATGGAGAACTTAACTTAGGTAACCAAGACTCAATTAGTTATAACTCAGATACTGAATTGTATGATTGGGAGATGGAAAATTATGAAACACAAGCAAGAGGGTGCTGGACTATACAAAAAGTACAGAAAAAATCCACCCGACAGTGCTTCATAGTTTTAATTATCCCCAAAATATTTGAAAAGAAAATAAGGGAATGCCCTACCTTACAACCAACCAACTTAAACACTACACAACTACCCAGGTATAAGGAGAGGGAATCACCAGTCATGCATATTGAGCAAGTATCTAAAAATATTGGTGAACATGGCCGACTTCAAAGCTTAGTTGAAACGTTTACAGGTCAAGCAGCTAGATGGTGGGACACCCATCAGACAAAACTACAGACTTGGACAATTGCTTCAAATTACTTTGTCGAGCGGTTTGGTGGAAAGAATTTAACCCAGCAAGCCCAGATCCCTATCTTTACCCAAGGTCAAAACCCAGAAGAACATATCAAGACTTGTGAAACGGAGTGGAGAAGACTTGGATATAAAGATGAGAGAGCTTGGCCACATTTATTCCCCTCAACCCTAGCCGACTTACCCAACAAATGGTATAAGATGGAAGAAGCTAGAGGTGAAACCTTCTTTTGGCATGAACTCAGGGAAAATTTTATTAAAGAGTTCAATTTCATACCTCAAAATGAAACTCTGGCTAAGACAGCATAGCAAATCAAACAGTTTATCCAACCGACTGAAAAACAACCCTCCCAAGACCATCGACAGATCAAGGACTGTAACAATATACAAACAGAGTTAAAACCACAGTCAACCTATTTACAATTAGAAAATGAAAACACAGAAGGCAAGAGCTTCAGATGGAAATCCAACCACGTTGAAACAACAAAACCTATCCACTCGATCCTGAGAGTCGCGACAACCAACAAACAAGATCTTGACAGAATGACTACAGCCGACTTCCTTGCCACATTCTCATAGTTCAAAGAAGGAAGTCGGCCGATCAATGAAGCTAAGCACCAGAGTGGCTAGATGCCAAAGTGAAAAGTAAAGAAGTCGACATTTCAAACGACAACCGACCAAAACTAGCAAAAATTGGTGACTACTGGAACGCCCAACAGACCACTGAAATAGTGAACTTACTAAGAGAGTTCCAAGACGTCTTTTCCAGGGATTATAAAGACTTAAAAGTCTTAGTCTAAGAAATGGGAGAAATGAAAATTGATACTAAACTTGATGTTCGACCTGTTAAGAAATGACCTTACAAACTGGCTCACAAATACAAGGAAATAGTTAAAAAAAAAATTGATAACATGTTAGCAGCAGGGATCATTTACCCTATTGACCAGTCAGAATGGGCAAGTCCAATGGTCATACAGCCCAAGAAACATGACCCGACAAGGTTAAGAATCTGTGTCGACTTTAGGGAACTCAACAAAGTAACATTGACAGACCCATTCCCAACCTCTTATGCAGATGAGATCTTGAATGAAGTTGCAGGACATGAATGCTATTCATTTACAGATGGATTCTCAGGCTATAACCAAGTACCAATAGCTAAAGAGGATCAAAAGAAGACAACATTTGTGTGTGAATTTGGTTCCTTTGCTTACAGAGTTATGCCTTTTGGTTTAAATAATGCACCTGCAGTGTTTTCTCGAATTGTTGTCAAAAAATTCCAAGAGTACATATATAAGACCATGGCAATATACTTCGATGACTGGACAATATACTCCACCTTAAAAGACCACTGCAAATGGCTCAGACTTATGTTGGAGAGATGTCGATAGATTCAACTCTCCCTGAACGTTAAGAAATGTATATTTATGACTTCCATAGGGATACTCTTAGGGCATATTGTCTGTAAAGAAGGTATCAAGGTCGACTTTGCAAAAATTAAAATTATCCTCGACTTAAAACCACCAGTAAACCCCAAACAAGTCAGGGTGTTACTTGGCCATACAGGATATTACAGAAAATTCATAAGACACTATTCAGATATGACCTATCCCCTTGAAGAGCTACTAAAGGAAGATCAATAGTTTCATTGGATAGAGGAATGACAGATCTCCTTCGACAAATTAAGAAGAAAACTAGTCGAAGCCCCCATCCTAAAATTTCCAAACTGGTCGACCAAATTCCATGTGCATATCGATGCATTAGAAATAGAAATAGGAGCAATCCTAACTCAACTAGGAGATGATGAGATGGATTACCCTATAGTTTACAGCAGTCAGAAATTAAATAAGGCTGAAAGAAACTATTCAACTACAGAGAGAGAAGCCCTAGGTATGATCTTTGCCCTCCAAAAGTATTGTCATTACCTTCTGGCCAACCCCTTCACATTCTATACCGACCATCAAGCCCTGAAGTACCTTGTCAATAAACCACTCCATCATGGGAGAATTTGTTGCTGGCTACTTCTTTTCCAAGAATTTGAGTTCGAAGTCGTTGTCCGACCAGGAAAGCTAAATGTCGGGCCCGACCATCTATCCCGCATAGACACAAGAGAGGAACCAACCGAAGTCAACGACGAATTACCGGATGCACATCTATTTCGCATAGAAGAAGTACCAGAAGAACTAGAAGAAATATCTCAGTTCTTAGAAACCGGGCAGGCACCAAAAGGTATGAATACCAAGAAAAAACAAATCTTAGCTATGAAGGCTACACCATACAACCTCATCAATGGATTTTTATACAAAATGGGACTAGACGACATCCTCAGAAGGTGTGTACTCAAACATGAACGAGACCAGATCATGCATGAAGCACACTATGGACCTGTAGGAGGACATTTCCAAGCAGACACAACTGCAAAGAAAATCCAACAGTCAGGATTATGGTGGCCGATGCTCCACAGAGATTGCAAAAGTTTTGTTAGTTGATGTGACAGATGTCAATGACTTGGTAGACCTCTGTCGAGCACAAAAATGCCCTTCATATCAGTAAACCCCAGTCTCACATTTGAAATCTGGGCTATAGACTTCATAGGACCATTCCCTATCCCAGCCAAAAGATCAGGTGCAAGATATATTATCACTGCAATAGAATACGTCACTAAATGGGTAGAAGCTAAACCCGTCGAGACATGTTCAAGTGAGGTAGTCGCTAAATTTATCTATGAAAAAATCATCACTAGATTTGGATGCCCACTAACATTAATTAGCGACCAGGGGACACACTTTATCAACAAAACTATCAAAAACTTGACCGACCAATTCCACATCGACCACCGACGGAGTACACCATATCATCCTCAGTCGAATGGGGTGATTGAAGCTTTCAATAAAACATTAACAAAAGGGTTAACCAAAATATGCAATACGGACAAAGATGACTAGGATGAGAAAATCCCTGTAGTCTTATGGGCGTACAGGACAGCCTATAAACAGTCGACCGACCAAACCCCCTTTCGACTAGTCTACGGACAAGAAGCAGTCGTCCCACTACATTTCCAACAGCAGACACCTATTATTGCACAACTATTACATGTCGATGTCGAACATGCAAGAAAGGACCGACTATTTCACCTTAGCAAGCTGGAAGAACACAGACTCACTGCTATACAACACCAAGAAATTCAGAATCAACAACAGAAAGCATGGCATGACCGCAACATCAAAAACAAAAACCTGTCAGTTGGAAACCTTGCCTTACTTTATAATAGTCGAGTCAAAGGAAAACCCAAGAATCTCCACACAGAATGGATGGGACCTTACGTTGTCAAAGAGATACATCCTAATGGTTCAGTCTACCACAATCAAGTTGTTGAAGCACCACACATACCTATTTTTCGTACTTCCCTGCTTCTTCGGGACGAAGAAGAGTTTTGTTCGTGGGGGAGATGTAGAAGGAGAAAGTCGATAAGTCAACTTGAATGAAGACCGACTTAGTCGATCAACTGACTAAGTCGATGAGCCGACTTAGTCGATCAGCGGACTAAGTCGGTCGGCCTACTAAACTAAAAGATTAGGTCGGCTATCTAAAAGTCGTGTCGGTTCACTGAACCGACAGGTAGTTATTTTGTAACCATTTGTAAATTGTATATATTAGGTTGTTGAGCCAAACGAGAACTCAGTTCAGTTCTCTGCATTGTATGGGCTCACTATAATAATATAATCTGTTTCATCCTATATGTTCTTGTCTCTTGTCTCTGTCTTATATTTATGTATGTTTTAGTATGTATTATTGGTAACCTTATGTGATCTATGAGATTACAACAATTACCTACCAAACAATCATCATAGACACCTTCAGAGGACTTGATGAGAGGCAATCCCTCAACCATCTCTTCATTGTGCAACTGCTAGATATATTTGAAATTTAGATGGCCAAATATTTCATGCCAAATCCTTCTTGTATCATTGGCATGATTGAATAAACCACTTGGATATGAGTTAGGAAGAAAGTGAGAAAAATCATATGCCTTGAAGGCATGATTTGCAGCTCCTTTCACTATCAAATTCCTAGTAGAAATTTCAGAGATCTCCACTGATTTAGGATCAAATGTGACTTGCTTGGGTGAGCCAATATGGGTCATGTGGTATACAGACAACATATTTGCTGCCAAGGAGGGCACATAGAGGACATTTTTGAACACTCCATGCTCAAATTTGATTGAACCTTTCCCAACAACTGGGGTTTGAGAGTCATGTCCCATGTGAATGCTTGGTCCACTAGAGAGATCCAGATAAGATAATGATTCTTTGGAGGCCACCGTGTGGTTGGAGCTCCAGAATCAATGAGAAAATCTTGTGACTGAGAAAATCCTTCCTTCAGAGCATGGAATCTCTCACGATATTCAGTCTTGTTTCCAGGATCAGGCTTCCTTGCACCTTTATGAAGGGAAATATTGTTTTGTTCAAAGAGTTTAGACATTGTTTTGTTGGCTTCTCATCCTTCCTCTATATCCCACATTGCTTGCATTGCAAGAATAGGGTTTTTTATTTCAAGAAGAACTGCTAAATTTTCTCGAAGTTGTTGGGTTGGAGTGAAATGAGCTCATTCTCCATAATATGTCCTCTTATCTCATCTTGTTTTCCAAACAAATATTCAAGCTTGTCCCATCCTTCCTTCGGATTTCTCAGTCCCTCAAGGTGGAACAAAAACTCCCTGAAGATGTGGATGCACATGAAGCCAAAGTCTTCATCTAGCCTATTCAGAAACTTGTATTTCTCAACATATTGCCAGGCTTGAATTCTCTTCCCCTTTTCATCCTATACAATCCTTTGTTGCACAAGGATATCTACATATCTTCCCTCAAATCAATGTAATTGAAGGGTGTAAGGATATTGGGTGAAAGAGAAGCTGAATTCTTGATTTCACTATATGTTGATCAACAAATATTCAAGAGATACGTAGGTACCTTCAAAATCACTGAAAAAACCTTCAATTCACAAAAATTTGTTAGTTCAAACCTCTAGACCTCAACATGAGCATTTTTTATGAGTCCATCACACCTAGAGAGACTTCTTTGGACAGAATCCAAAGGGAGTAATGCTAAAGATTTGTGTAATTATGTGGAAACTCAACTTATTCTACAGCAAGCATGGAGGTTTGTGAGGTTTTCTTCTAGCCTGGACATAGGCTCTTATACCATGTTAAATTTCATGAACAATATATTGACAAGACAAAATGAGAGCTATCTGAAAAGAAGGATGCAGTGGAATTGGCAAATCAATGTGAACTGGACAACGAATTCATGACAGATATTTCACATAAATCAGACAAGTATTGCATAGATTATCATTACATCAATCTTGATTAATTAATCAGTAATACAATGGTCATACCATAAGGAGAATTCAAATATTGTGGATAACATTCTAATTCACCAACTCAAACTGACTGATAAACTAACTCAGTGTGGAAATAATCATAGCTGGAGCTCACTAGTTTAACTCAAGATAACTAATTCAATTCACAATCAGTTAATTGTTGAGGTAGGTGGAAAAAAGGTGCCACACGCTCTTAGATCATGCAAACTAGCGCTAGGATGAGTGGTGGTGAAATAATTGGTGGTTATCAGAGCATAATTGATCATGTTTGACTACCTACCAAAAACAAATGAAGGTGAATACCGGGTGGCACTTAGAGTGGGTTCCTATACTATAGGTATTGGTCCCTGGGGCTCCTAAACTCATGGAATCAAGTGCAGTAAGTGGAAGATGTCCCTTAGGTGTTTCCTCCATGCACTAGTGGCTGATGATGACCTCCTAAGCTAGGAAAAATGAACAAATAGACTATGTGGGTAAAGGGAGGATTAATTAATCCTAACAGGTATGTCATAGTCCTGGTTTGGATCTAGCACTTACTCTTCGTCTTCAAAGGTAAGTCGATATTCTTCCTCTTCTTCACAATATTCTCCATCGAGACGTGGTGCCAAATTATAGTGACTTATTTTGGTCACGCTGCAACTTCCTCTTCTTCTCACGTTCCTTCTTGTCTTTCCCAACCAAAATCTTCTTCCACTCCTTAGGTGGCCACCCTCTTGCTCATTCTTGATGTCGACTGAAAAAATATCATATTAATTTGTTCATATTGTCTAAGCCTTTCTTGGTACATCACCTAGGTCCTCTGTGCACAATGGTCTACTAGTTGGATTCCATCCTCATGATACCTTTTTCACATACCAATATTTTTATCCATAGTTTTAAAGATTTCAGGTAGCGGCGTCAAGGTCATTAGAATAACTCCCTTTCTGCCTCATTGTGTGATTTTATAGTGTCGTCTGCAATATCAGTAATATATCCCTCCAAAATCCTATCAACCCAAAATTCAACAACCCTAGAGATAGGATTACTAACTCTTTCCAACCATTGGATTAGCTGAGGAGTCTGAGTTTGTGGGTTCTCTTCGTTGAACATTTTTCCTCTGAGTTTCTAGATTTTCCAACCATTCATGTAGTACAATAAGAAATTCACTAAATAAAATGTCATGAATATATGAGTAAATATATATTTATAACCATGTTTTCGGATTCAGTCATGATCCCTTAATTTTTTCTTATGCAAATCCTCTCACTTTGTAGTCCACCCAATCTTGAATCTCTAGCTTTGTCAGGTGCCAAAACATGTCCCCTTCACAATGATCCTGGTCTTGGCAACAAAACTATTTGTTGGCCTCGATTGCACTAACCCAGGTTCAATTTTTCTTCCCTGTACAACAAAACACAAGGAACCAGCCTGATAGAGTATAATTCCATAGGAAACACCTACGACGCAAGTGAGGTCTCACCCGAGATACATATGGGGAGTGCAAGAACCATGATTCTATAGTTATAGAAGTGAATTTCTTCATGGAAACATTAACAGTCTATTCGACTGAAGCATTGAGATGGAAAATTGTCGAAACATACACATCATATAAAGCATAGCAATCCGTCGACACATTGTTAGGAACCTGTGTTAACCCTTCTCTTTACTTTGTTAGTATATTTTTCTTGGAAGCATATGTTTTGTAAGTCATCTTGAAGTATATTGTGTTACCCCACATTCATGGGGAGTAATAGTTAATTAAATTAGAATTAGTATATAAGTATGTGTTGAGGCCAATGAGAGCATCCATGAGTTATTTTGTATTGAGTTTTCTCAAAGGAGGTTGCCCCGTTGAAGTGTCCTATGATCAATAAAATGTCTTATGTGCTCTACTATTTCTGTTATATCATGCATTTTCATTGTTTATTGTAGGAGGTTCCTCACATTTGGTATCAGAGCACTTTCTTAGGCTTCCTAGGTGGAATTTCCGCCAATTTTTTTTCTTTTGCAGTGCTTCTCAGTGTTGTGATTATTGCAGTTGTTCTTCTTCTTTTCTTTTGTATTGTTCATTGCAGGTTCGAATCAAGGAATAACCACTATTTTCTTAGCTGTGGGAAGTACTTGGGCATATCCCTGAAACACATTGTGAGGAGTGCAACAGAAACCTCGAAGTAGCTGGCCATTGAGAGGACCTGCCAAGCGAAAAGGAAAATGACCCCTACCTGATTGACCAGTTCCCACCTGGGATTTTTATCAAGAGTTCTCGTTTATGGAAAAGAGGACATTAGTTTTACTTGAGCCATAGAGTGAGGGGTACTTCCCCAATACGAAGTTGTTAGAAAACATTAGCGACCGAGCGAATCCCCTGAACATTTAGGAAGTTGAACATACCTAGGGTCCATATCTCTTTCCAGTTGATAAATCATGGATTGCATTTGTCCAGAGTCGCTATAGATCAATTCTGTCGAACCGAAGAAAAAAATATTTGTTTTTGGCCATATATTCTTTGGTTTAGCTATGTTTCCCTTGAAAATTCACTAGAACCCCCGTAATTCCATTCTACATATTTCCTTCCTTGAGGACCCTATCCCAAATTCCACTTCCTGAAGCCTCAAATCCCACATTTGTCTACTTTTATGGTTTTCCATAACTTTTTCGATTCTCACCCAATCGCCTTCAAATTTTTCCACAATGTTCGTTTCCCATTTCTACTTCCTTGTCCCTCTATGAAATTTTTTCCCATTCTTTAAACCCGTTTTTGAAATTCTCATTTTTGCTTCCCTGTCTCTCAGAAATTGTCCAAAACATAGTCAAACCCCAATTACCCACCCGAGTTTTTCCTAACTCCAAATTTTTCTTTTCTAAAACCCTTTTTTTTTTTTCTACCCATCCGCCCGCCCCCCCCCAAAAAAAGCTAATGGTTATGGTTGTCACTTGCATAGGAGAAAATAAACAAATGGAAGACAAACTTGCCTCCCTCAAGACTGAACTCCAAGATCTAGATGAAAAATTTCTCGGCCTCCATCTTCAGCATTCGTTCATGAACAATCGACGATGGCTCGAGACTTCTGCACACACTAGGTTCTCTTTTTCTAGCAATTTTCGTGGGACAAAGCTTGATTTTTCTCGCTTCAATGGTGATGATCCTACTGGATGGATTTATAGGGTAGAACGATATTTCAGTCCGCATAACACTTTTGATGTCAGTAAAGTCCCACTTGCATCCTTTCATTTGGAACATGAATCCTTCAATGTTTTTGTTGGTACATCAAGGCTCATGATTATCCAAACTGGACATATTTTTTCCAACTCCTTTTGCAACGATTTGTCCCTAGTGCTTTTGATGAATTCACAGGAGCACTCACTAAACTTTTCCAAACTAGAACTATGAGGGAGTATGAGACATAATTTGAGAAATTGGCCGATCACACAAAAGGATTATCTGATGCATTCTACAGGAGCTATTTTATCAATGGTCTGAAGGATGTTTTATCAGTGGTTTGAAGGATGCAATCTGATCCAAGGTTAAAATGTTATGTCCCAATAAAATGATGGAATCCCTAGGGTTGGCTAAGTTAGCAGAGGAAAAGATCATGGATCAACAACACTCCAAATCCACTTTTGTTCCATTAAAAAATATGGTTCCCCAAAGACCTCCAATCTTGCAACTCCTAGAAACACTCATATCAAGCATTTGTCTAAAGCCGAGATGCAGGAACCTAGGGAAAAAGGGTTTTGTTATAATTTTGATGAGAAATTCACGTAGGGACATCGATGTGCTAAGAAAAATGTCTATCTCTTGGATGTGGATTCTCCGTCTGCACTGAAATTTCTAACGATGCTCAAGATCCATTAGATGAGGAGGATGACATTTAGCAGCTTCCTATTGACCCTCCTGCTCAAGATGACTATCGAAAGATATCTATCCATGCATTATCTAGAGTCACCACCCCACAAACCATGTGGGTCAACGAGTTTCTTCAAAAATATCCCTCTTATAATACTCATTGATTTTGGTATCACTCATACTTTCATTGACCCCGGGATCATCAAACAGATTGATTGTTTTGTGCATCCTTGCTCCAGTTTTGAAGTCATGATTGTCAATGGGGAAACCTTACCTTGCAAAGGGAAGTGTCATAATGTGAGAATCTCTATTGGAGACTATAACTTGCACTTTGACATGTTTTCCTTTCCCTTAGGAATATGTGATATGGTTTTGGGAGCTCAATGGTTATGCACACTTGGACCCATTTTACAGTATTTTGGTGAACTTTGGATGCAGTTTTCAGTCAATGAGAAAAAAAAGACATTGAATGTCTTACAACCAGGGTCTCTCAACATCCTCAGTTCACATCGCATGAAAATTTTCCATAAGAAGAATTCACATGGTGTCATCGTTCAGCTCCATTTCATTCAGTTGCAACCTTCAGTGGTCTCAACTACTCCCTTGGATCTACAACAAATATTGGATTGATATGCACTTTTTTTTGTTGAGACAGTGGGATTTCCACCTTCAAGACCACAATACCATCGTATTCCCCTCATTCCTGGAATCATCCCTCCCAACATTAGGCCCTATTGCTACTTGTTTCACCAAAATACAGAGATTGGGATGTTTGTTCGGGACTTACTGAAGCAAGGTATTATTCGCCCTAGTACCAGTTCCTTCTTCACCAGTTCTTCTTGTCTGAAAAAAAAGGTGGGTCATGGTGCCTTTGCATTGACTTTCGAGCATTTAATCACATCACAATCAATGATAAGTTTCCAATTCTTGTTGTTGATGAGCTTCATGGTGCTCATTTTTTCTCCAAGTTGGATCTTCGTTCTAGGTATCAACAAATTCAGGCTCATGAGGATGATATCCCTAAAACAACTTTTCGCACACGTGATGGCCACTATGAGTTTTTGGTCATGCCATATGGCCTCACGAATACTCCTTCCACATTCCAGTAATTGATGAATAAAATATTCCGTCCCTACTTGCGACACTTCATTATGGTTTTCTTTGATGATATCCTCATCTATAGTAAAACATGGGTTGAACATCTACAACATCTCGATCTTGTACCGCAACTTTTTTTGTGATCATCGTCTCCATGCCAACTAGTTGTTGGTTGGATTTTTTGTCTATATAGAACTAAGGAGAACTAACCAACACAAGGTGCTTAATGAATCCCCCGATATGTTTGGTATGGCTAATTTTTGTAGTTTATGGTCCTACTACCATCTAAGTTTCACTTTCTTAATGAGAGTCCTACCACTTAAACTTAGAAAAAGTGTTTCCTAAACTAATTAAAAAAATAAAAGCTAAACTAAAATCTAATTAAACTACAAATTTAAACTATCTATTATCTACAACTTATGTTAATCTATTAAAAATGAAATTTCCATTTAACAACTACTAAATCAAAACTCACTATCTATATCTAATCTATGTTATGCTCTCTTAAGGAAATAACTAACTATAATACAAATTTCAATAATTGTAAATACACAGATTTAGTAGCTGCTAAATCACACAGGTTTAACTGTTAAAATTCTAATTTAAAACTAAAATTATCCTGTGCGCATAATTGAAATTAACATGTAAAAAAATGAGCTTAATTTACTTCCTTATTTTAAAAACAAATCTTAAAGAAACGGTAGACATTTGAAGCACATGAATATTACAAGATTAGTCAATAATCTTTTAAATATTATTTACACATGAAGTTTGTAGTCAGTTCAAGTAATCGATTAAATAAGGAAAGTTGACCTTCAAAAGAGCATAACATCTCTTATCATACTTGTATTCAACTATACCAAAAAATAAAACCTTACAAATCACGATTGAGTACAAAGGTGATTGCAATAGCAGTGATCTCCTGTTCCGATAACGCCTAGGCCAACCCTTCATGATTTCATGCTTTGAATTTGGTGGTGCAGGTCATCATTTTGTGAGATACCTTGCGATGTGAGCTTCTTTATGGAAAATCAAACAATCTCCAACAATGTAGCAGCATATCATGGCAAGCAGATTCCGAGTAAAACTATTCTTCGACGTTCTCTTATCATACAATAACACGTCCTTGTTAATACGATATTCTGTAGGGCATCTGGTTAGATTTGAACAAATTAATGCATTTTCTTAATAATGACCTACTAGTCTTCACTTATTGGGGATGAGTTGGCGATAACCAATCCTTTTTGTTTTCATGTTGAATTCTTTCATAAATATTGGGTAGAATCCTTTAATGAAACATACCAAATGATTCAATGTAAATATATTACTCACCATATCAAATTGCTTCACTATCCCCAATAAAATGTCTTTACTGGAAAAGATAAGACTTAAAGAATGTTACCATTATATGACTTATTATACCTGCCGAAGGCGCTGGTATATTGTTTCCGTTTCAAGTTGACTGCTGTTCTTTTGGTATTTGACTCAATTATTTTTTTCAAACTTTTCTATGTATTACATTACACATTATTTTTTCAAATTTCTTTTTACATTAAATTAGATTTATTTTGAATGCAATTGGCTTAGAACTTGTATGCTTATTGCGTAGACGGCGGCGCTGGTCTTGGTTTTAGAAAGACTCTTTGAATTATTTAATAATTGCTATTAGAAAGACTCTTTGAATTCTTTAATAATTGCTATTAAATTCCATTGCCAGACTCATCTCACCTCCTCCTTCGTCACCATAGCCACAGCCTGGTGTTCCCTTCACAGCCTTTGTCACTGACACCCCTTCTGCATTCTTTCATATGTAGTGTTGATCTTGATCCATCCAAGAGAGTTGCAACCTATTAGTTCAACCAACCTCCATTGAATTGTCTTGTGCAAACCACAATGGAAGCCCAGTTGCTGCTGTTTAAACCATTGAATTGTCTTGTGCAGACCGCAATGGAAGCCGAGTTTCTGCTCTTTAAACTGATGGTTGTGGATCTAGCTTCCTATGTCCCCTCCTATGGCAAGTAAACAGGTCCACTGACATTGAATAGTGAAGGCCCCGTCTTTGCTCTAGTTTGCTTTATTACTTCTTATGCTGTATTATCATTTCCATGAAATCTAGCTTGCTCTGTTACTTCTTATGTGGTATTATCATTTCCATGAAATGTATGCATTAATATTAATGTCATTACCAATTGATGGTAATGCATTGTCATCATTTAGGGTTTTTCACTTGTATATAGTAATGAGAAGCATAATAGGCTCGTACATCAAATTATACCTGGGCAGGGATAGCTATAGCTATAGGCAAGCAATGATGTCAAAACCAATCCATGTGAATGCCATAGCAGAGACAGAACTTTGTAAGATGTATCCCTTCCAGCCAGGTCTACGGGTCAATATTTCTTCATAGATATACTTACAGTAACTGATCTCCTGCTATCCATCCATGATTAGGGAGGCAAATTGCAAGCAGTGGGCAGGTGATGCCTTAGCAGTTGATGCAGACCTTCTACCGTGTTTGGGAGAATTTCATACGACATGCGTAGAATGCATCGTTTATAAGAAAATTCAATGATTTCCTTAATCATCCCAGTGATCCAAGCTCGAAACAAATGGTGGTAAGCTCGCTCATTACTGAGTGGAGATTTTTCCATGGGACAGAACACCTGAGACGCATCCCCAAGTGAAGGATATGTACCCCCGTGAGGGGTACTAGAGAAAGATAGGATTTCAAGTGTGGATGATCGACTTGAGTGCAAGTCTCTTAGCATCTCCACGAAAGACCAGCCCCAATATCCGCGATTAAAATAGGGAGGGAAGGGCCTTAATCCTCAATCGTTTCAATGGCCGGATTTGATTCATTACAGTGAACATACACACCATAAAAAGCTGCATTTTGGAAAGATATTCAACATAAAATACTAATATTAAATTGCAACTTCCATCTTGAACTTTACAAAACAAAATGCTGAATAAAAACTACCTAGATTATTCATAGAGATTTTTCAACTTACTTTGTTAGAAAAATCCAGTCAAGATTTTAATTCAGGCAGACCTAATTAGTGCATGCTATTTTAGTATAGGATAGGACAGATCTTAGCAACTTTACTATGGCTATGCAATTTTCCTTCCACTGGTTATATTCATGGTAAATACTGATGAAATGTTTTTTGCATAGTATATAAATATGATTCCATGGATTATTCATGGCAGGCTTTATTGAATTTGCAATTACAGCATTCTATTTGGACATTTTGAATTAAAAAAAATGACCATTGAATTGATTTGGTAAACTTCCAGAACTTTGAACTTATGCAAAATTAGAAAAATGGAATTATTTTTCAAACGTTGCAGCCTCTTCCTGGTTAAGTGAATGATTGTTGGGATAAAATAGAACCATTTTTTAAATCCAAATTATAGATATATAACTTGCATTCGCAATTCAGAACTGTCTTGAATATCGTTCATTTTCAACCTGCATCCTACATGATAACCCTAATCCTCACTTATCATTTATCGCTGTCATTTTCAACCTGCATCCTGCGTAATAACCCTAATCCTCACTTATCTGTTCCATATAAAAACTAAGAAGGCTAACGTATATATGTTCCATCTATATTATTGTTTATGCATTAGGGTACAGGTGAAACAGTCATCATTGAAAAAAATGCTTGGGCTCAAACCTCACGGCAAAACCATTAATATACAAACCATGAATTAGAAATACAATTAGCGTTGAAAACTAGAGGTAGAACAAATGGCTTGGTTTCAAACCCCAGGGCTGGGAAATAGATTTATAATAGAATGCGATCCATGGACAATTTTGACTCTTAGTTGCACATCCACTCACTACGATGCAAGAACACATAATGAAAAAAAATGCATGTTAAACCATGTCTAGAGCTTACCTATTTTAATGCTAAATCTCTATTGGGTTCGACCTCTATGAACAAATGGAGAGAAAAGCATATATCTAGGTCAAAATTGCCTAGGAATCTCTTTGCAACAAAGATGAAACTAACTGCAATTTCAGGAAAATAATCTTCAATAAATCTAATTTTTCTAAACTAGAAAAAAAACTAGAAAAATGGAATTATTTTTCAAACGTTGCAAAATTAGAAAAATGGAATTATTTTTCAAACTAGGAGTATGCCTACAACAGGGCTATGCATTCTTCTACTCAGAGCTCGCCATTTGAGACATGCTTTGGGTACTTGCCAAAGACTCCATTGGACTTGAATTATGGGAGAGAGGTTGATTCAAGTGCTTCCAAGGATGAAGACAAAGCCCACAGGTTCATTCAGAGAGTTCAATAGGTACATCAAGCATTGCAAGAGCAGTTGGAGAAGATTCAAGCCCAGTACAAGGCTCGCCATGACAAGCATAGATTTGATCATCAGTTTCAGGTGGGAGATCAAGTGTGGCTTCACATCAGCAAGGAGAGGATGAAAGGAGAAGGCAATAAGCTTAAGCCTATTGGATATGGTCCCTTCACCATCTTGGAGAAGATTGAGACGAATGCTTTTCGCGTAGAGCTACCGCCATACATGCAGATCTACTCAGTGGTGAATGTGGAGAAATTGAAACTCTATGAGCCTCCCATGATCATGGATGAAAGGGAGAATGTCTCATTGCCATCAGTTTATGAATTTGCTCCTGAGTACATGGATGAGCTAAAGGAAGATGTCATCTTGGACAAAAGAACAAAGACTTCTCGCAGAGGTGATGTTGATTATCTTCGAGTGGGCATCAGAGGCACTCATCCAAGCAAAGCCAAGTGGATCGAGAAAGAGAAAGTGAGGGAGCAATTCCCTCACCTATCTATTGATTAGTAAAGGCTTTTGGAGGCCAAAAGCTTCTCAGTGGGGAGGAATGATCCAGGAGAATCCAAGAAGGCAAATTTTTGAAGTCCTCTAATCTCAGCAAAACCAGCACCAAATTGAAGGGCTCGTCGAGACGATTCCCAATGGTGTTCGTTTCACCTCAAACGGACTCCATATGAGAAAGTTATCGTGTTCTGTTGTATTGATGAAATAGACAAATTTGGCAAAATGGGGTGCCACGTGGCACCTCTGACAGGGTGACACGTGGTAGTATAGACCAATCATAAGGTGACATGTGGCAGTACGCATCCGAGCTGGCATACTGCTGACTAGGCGTATGTATGGTGACGTGGCAGTACAGGCAATGACTTGGCGGTTGAATGGACGCTGACTGGGCATGAGGTGGACCAATCCCAGGCCGCCACGTGGTAGCACGGGATTGGCCAATATGTCTAATACAAAAATTATGGCGTCCACAAGGTTAGACCCTATGACCTCTCCTGCATAAGCACTCCGCCTTACAGTTGGGCCACAAGGTGTCTCATGTATAAACTATGGAAATTTTTTTTTTAAGGTTTATAAGGGCGCAAAATGGGGCCCATGGGTTTCAATGCAATGAGGTACATGGGGAGTTTGTTACAAATCCAATCACGTGGAGCTCGACCTTCCCTTCAACTCGCCTTAACACATGTATTTCACATGGAGGAGCCACCACGTGGGACGCGCCCACTCCTTACCACGTGCTTTTTAAAAAATAATAAACAAACATATTCAAAATACCTTTCAAAATGGCATGCCATTTTGGTTGGTTTTTAATATGGTTACAACCATATTATAATAAGAACCATACAAACCCACTTTTAACCTTTAGCCAAAGTTTGTTATTCCATATGTGGTGGCGCTCCAACATACATTAGGTGGCATTTTATCCATTTGAAGTTTTGTTATAAAACCCCACTTTTATAACCATTCCCAAACAATAAAGTTTGTTTTTAACCCACTTTACAAGCCATAACAAAAAAAATTTAAAAGCGTGTGGTAAGGAGTGGGCGCGTCCCACGTGGTGGCTCCTCCATGTGAAATACATGTGTTAAGGCGAGTTGAAGGGAAGGTCGAGCTCCACGTGATTGGAGTTGTAACAAACTCCCCATGTACCTCATCGCATTGAAACCAATGGGCCCCCTTTTGCGCCCTTATAAACCTTAATTTTTTTTTTCCATAGTTTATACATGAGACACCTTGTGGCCCAACGGTAAGGCAGAGTGCTTATGAAGGAGAGGTCATAGGGTCGAACCCTGTGGATGCCATAATTTTTGTATTAGACATATTGGCCAATCCCGTGCTGCAACGTGGCGGCCTGGGATTGGTCCGCCTCATGCCAGTGCTGCCATGTGGTGGCCTGGGATTGGTCCACCTCATGCCCAGTCGGCGTCCAGTCAATCGCCAAGTCATTGCCCATACTGCCACGTCGCCATAAGTACGCCCAGTCAGCAGTATGCCAGCTTGAATCCGTACTGCCATGTGTCACCTTGTGATTGGTCCGTACTACCACGTGGCACCCCATTTTGCCAAATTTCTCTGTTTCATCAATACAACAGAACACGATAACTTTCTCATACGGAGTCCGTTTGAGGTGAAACGAACACCGTTGGAATCGTCTCGACAAGCCCTTCGATCGGGTGCTGGTTTTGTTGAGATTGGAGGACTTCAAAAATTTTGCCTTCTTGGATCCTCCTGAATCAACAAGGGCACAAGTAAGTGAGGTGATATTCCTTACACAACTTGCAAGGAAATTTAACCTTACGTTTAGCTTGCTTTTCCTCCCCAACATTACGGGTGTTCTTGTCATTATTATTATTATTTTCATTCCTATTCCCACCCTTATGATTGTTCTTACCTTTCTTTTTATTCCGTCTGGGCTACTGGTTACCCTTCTGGTCCGACGATTGCACTGAAAGCACACTCGCCGTTTGGGTGGGTTGAGATGAAGCCGTGGCTTGTCCCGAAGCAGATTGGTTGATTGACAATTGACTGACTTGTTTTGCAACCAAATCTGCAGGTTTAGCACTCACACAACCAACAATGCCATCGGCATGTGGTCCATGATTAACTTTGGGGTCGAAACTAGAACGCGGAGCATTAGGAATGATCTCATATAACAAACTGGATTGAGCATAAATCAAATCTAGTTCCTGCGCCCTAAAAATGGCTTTTTCCTCATTTTTCACTCCGGATGTAGAAACATCCTTCGCTATATAAGGCAATAACGACTTAAGGAAACATTCGAGGAGGAATTCCGACAGTATAAAGGCTTTAATCAACCTCTTTTTTCTACGCCACTCTTGGATATGATTTGAGATATGTGTGGTTTTATCCTGCCGAAATGTCGACAAGAGTTCTGTACCAATGTCATAACGCACTAGTAGCTGGAAGTGGTTAAGAAAAGCCATCTCTAGGTCATTGAACAAAGCGAATGCCTCCCTAAGTAGCTCTATATACCATTTCGCGGTAGGCCCTATAAGGGTGCGTTGAAACAACCTTAAATGGATTGAGTCCTAGTGTAAGGAATTCAAAGAGCACCATAGGGGAAAGGTAGTAACATGTTCACTCAGATCCTCTCCTGGTTTTCCCTTGAATTTGGGTATGTCCAAGGGAATCTTAGTAGGGATAGCTGGCCAAGCCAGGTCATGAGCTATAGGATCTTTCGTCAATCTCGACAAGTCAGGAATATTCAGCATTATGAGGAAAGGGAGCCTAGGATGATTAGGTTGATGGACCACTCCCTGATAGTTCTGATTCACATAGGTCTAATTACCATAACCACCATGGCCTTGGCCATAGTGCCCTCCTCCCGTTTGACCCATATAGGGTGCCATGGAAGCACCATAGTGTGGTGTACCTTGACTATTCGGAGCTACAAAGCCATAATTTGGAGAGTAAGCAGGTTGTTGATACCCGCACCCATAAGGTGAAGAACCTTGTCCATACTATGTCCCATAAAAGGGTCCATAAGTCATCGCATGAGATGTCCCATGAGACACTCCGTAAGCATGAATATATGCTCCAGAAGTAGGAACATACATTCTGGAAGTAGGAATATACGCTCCAAAAGTAGTAACATGACCTCTAGAAGTATGAACATGACCTCCCAAAACAATAGGCAGTACTTGAACCTGAGACACAACTGGTTGAGTAACAGCAGTACAGACATGACTCGTAGCAACGTTCCAGCCCGAAGGACCACGTGAATGAGGTGGAGGGTGAACATTCAAAGAACTAGGGACAGAGGATGAAGGGACTTGTGTAATTATGTACATGTTATTCCGTATAGTCACTCGTCTCAGATTTGGTATCCTAATAGGATCACTAACCCTAGACCTAGGAGGAATATATGATGTAGCTTCCACCGCCGGGATGGAAGGTGCAATGTGACTTGTGCTCCCAAACCTCTCCGCATGGTAAGGAAGGAGAGTTCCCCCAGGCATAGTGTTAGGCTTAAACTCAGACTCGACATGGAATGCTAAATCATGTGTGGGAAAACCAGACATACCATAACTACCATAACTGGTTCTCGTGGATTCAAAATGAGTCTCATCATCTTCCGGCATTCCATATCAGCGATGCATCAATGGGGGATCAACACTAGAGTAAGTAGGTATATCATGAAAAGTACCTATCTCAGAAATTACAGGACATAACTCAGTCAAATCAAGTGAATAATCATAGTTAGGAGTAAACTCCCCATCTTCCACTTGAATGGGAGAAGGTGGTTCAGGAATACCTTCTACATGGTCTTCCATCGTGTGTGAATCAATGTGTGAAGTAGTCCGCCTGGACTGTCTATTTCTCTCTCCCAAAGGAGGAGGAGATGTAGAAGGTGGAAGTCCTACTAAACGACGAGAACGGCGAGGCACCGCACCCAAATCCACAATGACTCAAAAAATACAAAAGACTCTCTATCCACGTAAACCCTATGCAAGCTAACGTGCACAGAGCAATCACCAATAAAATCTAAAGCCAAACACAAGCAATCAAGGCTAGGATAAGTGAGCTCTCGAATGAAGTGGGTATGTCTCGCCTAGGAGAGGCTTGAGACTCCCATGCACAACAAGCGGAGGTATGTAACCAATTATTGTGGTCCTCAGCTTCAACACGTAAAGTGACTATGCTGTCCGACCCCAACTTGGCCGGGACACTTGCAGAATAACCCCTGCAGAGTACCCCCTCGATATCCTAGGTAAGGCCACTAGTGTCACCTCAATATAATCAATGCACAGGCGGACAGTCGCAGGAGGGATTGACCGTATGGGCAGTGTAGAAAATCCCGAAACTCTTGAAAGAGCCCCCAGATATGAATACAATCCTGGAAATATCTCCGGTGCTACTCAGTTACGACTAGGGGTCATCCCAATCAATAACCGCTCACACTGCCTTGTGCTTAACTCCCTTTTGAGAGGAGGATCCTAAGAAACATTGGTTATACCAAGGATTTCACACACTCACCTGGACAGACACATATATGTTGATTTTTAGTGGTGTTGGAGAATTTACTCACAATGAACTATTCCAAGACCGTAAAACCTAATCTTGTTGGTGAACCCTATCAAATAAAATAGTGTAGTTCATTTTAATTAAGCGTTGATTTTAATTGGCTTTATTACTCAAAAGAGGGATATGGCTGTGCAACTAATGGTGTTATGACACAACATGAAGTAAAATGCACACCTAACAATCAATGCAAATGCATTGTGTCCATGAAAATAGGGTATGCTACTATGTGAAATGATAAATGCAAGCTTTCCTATATGAAATCCTAACTAATACTCCAAAGCAAATCTAGTGCAAGTACTATGCAAAATGCAAGATGCAATGCATGATGATAAGCAAATATTTTTGGATTTTTCGAAATAAAAATGAGATATAAAAGCGAAAGAATGGCTCTACAACCCATAGACTCTACAAGCACACTCAAACAGCACTCAAGCAAAGTACTAAGGTAAAAGAAATCTAATGCACTAATCCCAAAACAAAAAATAAAAATTGCAATGACAAGAACATTCTTCAAAAAAGAAATTTTACCCTAAAAAAAACGTCTCTGGTCAGAAATAGAGGTGTATACAGACTCTAGCAATATCAAAGGAGACTCAGCAATCATCAAAATTCACCCAACAACAATCCATCTTCCTCAAGAAGGTAAAACTAAGGGCATACGTGACTGTTCGCAGTAAACCCACGTGCGTATGTGGAAATAGCAGTGAAACTCGCATATATACGCAACTGTGAGTTAAAAACTTGCGTACAGGAAGAAAGGTGCATAAAAATAAAGGCAAATAGACAAGCTAAGACAAACTTCACACCAATCAGACACTACCAGGGAAACATGCCCCTAGACCCGACACAAAAACAAGAGAAAAAGAGTAATTCAAAGTCATTGAATGCCGATAAGAAAAACCCCTAAAGGACAACTACTAGGAACTCCCCAGTAGAGTCACCAATTCAGTTATGGATAGAAATTCCTATGGCTTGGGGTACCACAATAGACAACTTGACTCCAGAAATCAATCCTTTCCAATATGCAATAGAAACCAAATATCTAACACTAAAGGATCAGACCTCGTACCTTATTCCAGACGGTTGAAGTAGATCCCTATTGAGCTTTCCAACTTCAGCTTGAATTGATGAATCACTTCCTCAACAACAAGTAAACAAGAAAAGAATACTATATAATATTGGTGTTAGATCTATTCTAGCATATATAATCAACAATGTATAAGCATTTGAAGTCATCCATGGATAAAATATGCATTCAAACATACATTATTGGACAGGAAAAGATATTTCTATTAATATAAAATCAGAGATTACAATGCATACAACCTCTGTCGGCACGTCTGCGAATTGGAGAAACTGAATCCCCCACTTGGGCCTCCACCACCTTAGTCCTCCATCTCTCGATAGCAAGCTCACAAGCAAAAGGAAAGCTTGGGAAGAACACAAAAGTGCTCCAAGGGACAAAGGGATGCAAACTCAAGCATAAGTTCCACCAACAATGGACTATAGTTTCTTTGCTCTCAATTCTATTATATGCCTTCAATGTATCAAAGAGTTCCTTATATAGCTTTTCAAAGGGATAATGAAAGGTCGAATCCAAGTGATGTCAAGGCATATGGAAGGGCAAGAGTCAAGTGAGTCAGATCTAAGTCAAGGAAAACTCCAAAAAGATTTGTATTTTGTACACATCCCGATGTACGCAGTTTTAGGGGTCAAACCTGCGTATATACGCGATTAGGGGTTTAAAAGTCATGTGTATCATTTTTCACATGTTTATAGGGATGGTCTAGGAAACATCAAAGGACAAAAAATGGTCCAAGGGGTCCAAGGATTCTGCAGAGGGACAAGGGAAGGCCATACCAGAGTGATTCACCTGAAGTGGTAAAATCAGCTATAATAGGTGTGAATGTTTCACACTTCTCTTTGTCTAGTTGAATTGACTAAGCTTCGTTGGAAACCTATGAGTGTGTTAGGTGTCTTTGTGACCCATCAAAATAATTTTGGGTATTGTTTTATCAATTTCAACTTGCATTTTTTAATCAATTTAAGGCTAAAGGTCGCAATTTGCACCCTATCTTAGTGCTAAGTATGAATAATCATACTTTTGAACATGAACAAAGAGTTAATTTGCACCTTTCTATATCATTAGGTGTGAATGATTCACAGTCAAGCTTCTACACAAGTGTGAATCCCTAGTTAGAGTCAAACAAGTAAAAACAAATAATGAATTTTTTAGGTTTATCAGGTCTAGTGGGGATCTGGGTATTTATTAGAGTTTATAAATTATGAATCTTAAGCCTTCAAAATCATCATTTTGTGTTTTTTATTAGTCCCTTAAAAAAGGAAAATTGAATTATGCAAAAAACGATAGTTTGTTTCTAGTTCATTTAGGAATATTTTGGGAATTTTGATGTTTTTGGGAGTGTTTTAATAAAATAAAAAACTATATTGCTTTCATTAGAATTATCTCATGAAAATCATAAAAAGTTGATTGTTTTGGTTAAATTAGTTTCCTTTAAAAGAAAATTCTTGCTCAAAATATTGAAAAGTTATGTTTGGTTTTTCTTCCTTTATGAAATTGTTTAGTGTCAAGTAACCTTTTCAAAGATTTAAGTGGTATTTTACAATTGTAAATAATTTCATTTTTCTTTTTTCAGTTGAGAAAATCATATTTTCAAACTTACACATCCTTCTAAGTAATAATAGCCACTAAAATGAATGATTAATTTAAAATTAACTAGACTTTTTATTTCATAGGGTTCACCAACTATCTTAGGGATAGAGCCTTGGACTAGAGTGGAAAAAATACTATAAGGCTATTTCAAATTGTGAAATATACTTGTCTTTAATAAGGATAGGAAAATCCAATAATCATAGGGCTATGATTGGAAAGCTCTTCTCAAACAAGAGTTAAGAACGAGGTTGTGTGAGGCTAAGTTGAGAAAACCTCTACAATTATTAACCAATAATTTGTGGGATTTTTTGTGTACAAGGATTTCATTAGTACCACCTTGGTTCCCCTGTGGTGTCATTGTTGTCGATATTTTGGGATTAGCCACCCTACCCACACGTATCATCTCGACCATCAACTACTTCCCTAGATTTCGACTGCAAGTTGGTAGTCTTATTATCTTGTCTTAGGTACCACACATGTGCCTGCATTGGGATTCCTACATTGAGAAAAAATTGATCCAAAATAATAGTACCTTAGAGGGTGTCCCTTACCTTAGAGGGAGACTTGCACCAACAAGGGCTATTAGCAAATTCCTTTGTAACTACTTCCATACCTTTGTGTTTGGTTCTGGGACTTAATCAACCCACATGAAACTTCAAAAGGGTCTTTGTTTTCCTTTCTGATATAACTAGGATTTTTCTAGTGGTGTATTGCTTGTTCTTAGTTGGCCTAAGATACTTTTTACTTATTCAGTCGAAACTTATGGATTAGATTCTTGTGGACACCAACCAAGGAGCCCATGTTCAACATGATCCTTATTCTTTCCCATTTGTTGGGAATGTTTGTGCTCCCTTGATGGCCACTCTGAATATGCTTGGATTCAAGTTAGAATTACCAGTTTGGTTGTTTTCCACTCCGTATGTCCTAAATTCCCCTAGTGCTTCTCAATCAAGAAATTTATATCAAGGGCATCAAACCCTTGTACCTTCTTTTCCAATAACATCTTCTCCTCCTCCTTCTACCTAATGTGGTGAAAGATTTGATATTAGTAACCAACAATCTAAAAGGAATAGATGGAGGAAGAATAGGAAGAAGATGCAAAAACAAGGGGGTAATTCCCTAGCCTCTAGAAGTCATCTTGGGATGATTCCTCAACCTTTGCAAATGATGCTGGGGGAATTCATATAGTAACCTCAATTCATATTGGAAATCTACAACTATCCTATGTAAGTCATGCTAGGGGCACATATCCAATCACTGCAAGTCTTACTAGAAACTCGCAAGCAACTGCTACAGGTCATGTTGGGAGTAAACATTTAGGTACTGCAAGTCATATTGAAATTATGTCATCAACCACTATTATTCATGTTGATGACATGTCATTGACCATTGCGATTCATATTAATGAAAATTCACCAGTCAATTTCAATAATACTAGAGACATGTCACCAATCACTACAAGTCATACTAGGGACTAGCAATCGGCCGCTGCAAGTCATGCTGGCGGAAAATAGTAAACCAATGTGAGTCATGTTGGACATATTGATACTATTGAGAAGACTAAACATATAGGATGAAATACTAATTTCCCTTTTAATATTTGCAAGGGAGGTCACCTTACTCAGGTGTTCCTTTCTATTCCAGGAGTACAAAGAGTGTGGTTGATGTCTAAAGGAAAAATTTCTCCTTTACAACCTATAATTTCCCAGCATCTGATTCAACCTTTGGTTGATGAAATGGTTGAACCAATTCAATCTTTGGTCAATCCTACTCTTCCTTTGGAGAGTGATAAGGATCAAGTGGTCGAATCGATGTAATCTTCAATTGATCCCACTCTTTCTTTGGAGAGTGATGTGGCTATAGCTAAAGTTTTATTCATTGTCATTTTGGAATTTTCTAGAAAAGGGGTTACTCATTCCATTTGAACAAATCCCCGCCAAGATATAAGATCATTTACTTTTATTGGAATAGTCTAGTTGGGCCTCGTATTCCTTTGTCTACACCCTTGCAGATAAGGATTGAAGTTGGAAATATTATATTTCATCAATGCATTGTAGATGAAGGAACCTTTAATAGTATTTTATTTGCACATGCTTGGAGAGGTGAGGGTTCTCCCAACCTTATTCTAGTTTTCAACCTGTCATTGAATTTTAATAGAATACATAGTGAATCTTCAATATTTGTCCCTCGATTATTTGTTACATTGGGTAGAAAAAATGTCTTAGTTTATTTTATGGTTATTGAGGTCCCATTGGACTTTAATAATATCCTTAGGCGTGATTATGTATATTATGTAAATGTTGTGGTCTTTGTGCTCTTTCATGTGATGCATTGTCCTTACAATGGAAGCATTGTCACTATCGATCAACTTGCATTTGTTGATACCTCTCATTACCCAAATTTAGACCAAATGTCCTCTTTGTATGTTCCTAGTGTTTCAGTAGATAATAACCCGCCATAGGTGAATTATGTGGCATCATATCCTTTGTGTCCAATTGCTACTGAGAAGAATTCCTTGTGTTTATTCTTACCTTATTTGGACTTGGTCCTAATAGCTGGCCAAGTGATCCATCCAATGGGAGCATTGGAGTCTTCTCTCCACCATATTGATCCAAGTGAATATTTGTATGTGTTTTATCTAGGATGGTATACTTCCTTCAAATGAAGTTTTCCTAGAGTTTGTGATATAGTACAACATTCCTTTGGATATTAACGTACTTTATGAAGACCATCTCCCTAGATTGGACCCATTTGCAATCAAATCCATCTCTGATTTTCCTTTTGGGTACGATCTCACTTATTATAGATCCTCAGACATTGGTATTTTGAGTCTTTGGACTCAGTCATGGAGCTACAATTCAATGTTCATGCTGAGTTTGATGATGTTTGTACTATATTATTTGACTCCTGTGATGATGAGTCTATTTCTATATACTCCATTATTTCTTTCAACTTTTATATTCCTCGTGAGTATGATCTTATTGATTATAGATCATCAAGCATTGGCATGCTAAAGTCTTCACTAGTAAACTATTGTGGAATATGTTGAAGTCGTAAATACTTATACGAAAGTGATTTGTATCAGATATTTATTTTATATTTTTTTATATGATCTTAGTGTTTTTGTTGTTGTCTCTTGGAGACAAGAAATTCAACAAAATTCATGGTGTTTTCACTTAAAGATGCACTTGACTGCAAGAGTAGCATGTTTAAGTCATCTTGAATATGAATGATTATTTGTACAGGTTTGGATGTTGATAGATTATGAAAGGGGTCAAGATACTATCAAAAACAAAGAAAGAAGAAGACAACTGAAAATATCAGGATTTGAAATAACATGAATGACTGTCCTGAAGCAAGAAACACATGATGATGGATCAGGTTCAAATATGATCAAGAATATGTGAAACAAACAATTTATCACATATTAATATAAACACCATACTCAGAATAATATTCCAAACATGGAATCACAAATATTGAATCACAACATATGCATTCATAACAAAACTATTATTATAAAGGATTTCATAACTGCGATCAATTTAAACAAAATTGTGAAATATTTGGATTGAAAGTAAGCTAAAATTAAGAGTCATAATAGATGGAATCTCATCTCATATCAATAGTATTCAACATAATTTATAGAGAAAGGTCTTAGACTTTCCATAATATATCTCTCGACCCTTCGAGATCCTTCTCGGGCTACCCCTTATCTCTCAAACTTTTGTTGATTAAATAAGCAATGAAATGAAACATAAATGAAACTAAATCTCTTTGTTGGTCGCAAATGAGAAAAACGTGTTTAATGATCCACAAATATCTCACATTCTTCACTTTTTAAGGAAAAAACTCACGTGGAAGATAAATAAGGTCATTCTTCAAAAAAACCCATCTCTTGGATTTTTGATATCCTCCTTCATTTACGCGTAGTTTGTTAAAAAAATTGCTTCGTGAATATTGACAGAAATTTTGTGATCTTAATCAAATTTGGATCCACGAAATCTGCTCCCTTAAAATATGGAGTGGATTAATCTCCACAAAATAATTGAAGATATTTACCTTTTACAACTGAAAAATGCTTAATCATCTGAACCAAAACTATATTTTCATTATGCTCTAGCACATGTCCATTAAATATGGGATTGATTTTCAATTTAAAATTAAAGATAATATTTACTGGATCTTAAATTTTCTACAGTGCTTTCATTTAACCTCTAGAAAGATAAAATTTTGATACTTCTCCGTCAAATATAGATCTTCAAACCTTGTCCTTCTTTTGTCATATGGATACCCAACACTATTCCCAGTGGATTCAATGAAATTTTTGGCCCATTTAGGCCTTGGGTTGGGAGTAGGTGTTGGACCTAGATCTAGTTGAGATTCATTCTCAATATCAATATCTTGATCATCTTGATCCTCATCTTCTGACTCTAAATCTAAAATATTATTTAATACATCATCATATGCAAATGGAATTGATTGAGTAATTATACCTTCCTCTTCAGTTGGTTGTATATCATGCAATGGATCTTCATTGAATTGAACACTTCACTTTATGAAGCATCTTTTGGTTGCAATATCCATTTTGTAAGCCTTTGCATCATTTGCATATCCCAGCGGTATGACATTCACTACTTTGAGGTTGGAATGATTTCATCTTGTCACTTAGAATTGTGTCCCATGCTTTGGAGCCAAAAACCATCAGACATGAGACATTGGGCTTATGTCCCGTCAATGCTTTGAATGGAGTAAACCCAACCAATGACTTGTGGGGAACTTTGTTCTAGATATGTGAAGCACAATTCACTGCTTCATCCCACAAATATGATGGAATATTTCTTGCTTCAAGAAGTCATGTAGCCATATATTTCAAAGCTCTGTTCTTCCTCTTAGCTACACCATTCTAGTGTTGTGTGTATGGGACTGAGTGTTCCGTTTGAATACTTCCTAAAGCACATAGTTGCAGGAATTCTCTTTTGATGTAACCTCCTCCATTATCTGATCTGATTTCTTTGATCTTCTTCCCAAGAATGTTCTCAGCTAAGGATTTGAAAATTTTAAAGGTTTCAAACACCTTAGACTTCTGCTTGATTAATTAGATCAAACAATACCTTATGTAGTCATCTATGAAGGTCAGAAAGTATCTGGATCCATTCATATATGCTATAGGAATTGGTCCATAGACATCACTATGAACCAAATTAAGTGCAGAGTCAATTCTTCTTTCCTTCCCAACCTCATACCTTAGCTCTGGATGATTACCTACCAAACAATCATTATAGACACCTTCAGAGGACTTGATGAGAGGCAATCCCTCAACCATCTCTTCATTGTGCAACTGTTGTATATATTTGAAATTCAGATGGCCAAATATTTCATCCCAAATCCTTCTTGTATCATTAGCATGATTGAATAAACCACTTGGATATGAGTTAGGAAGAAAGTGAGAAAAATTATATGCCTTGAAGGCATGATTTGTAGCTCCTTTCGCTATCAGATTCCCAGTAGAAATTTCAGAGAGATCTCCACTGAGTCAGGATCAAATGTGACTTGCTTGGGTGAGCCAGTATGGGTCATGTGGTATACAGACAACATATTTGCTACCAGGGAGGGCACATATAGAACATTTTTGAACACTCCATGCTCAAATTTAATTGAACCTTTCCCAACAACTGGGGTTTGAGAGTCATGTCCCATTGAATGCTTGGTCCACTAGACAGATCCAGATAAGATAATGATTCTTTGGAGGCCACCATGTGGTTGGAGCTCTAGAATCAATGAGAAAATCCTTCCTTCAGAGCATGGCATCTCTCATGATATTCAGTCTTGTTTCCAGGATTAGGCTTCCTTGCACCTTTAGGAAGGGAAATATTGTTTTGTTCAAAGAGTTTAGACATTATTCTCTTGGCTTCTCATCCTTCCTCTATATCCCACATTGCTTGCATTACAAGACTAGGGCTTTGTATTTCAAGAATAATTGCTAAATTTTCTTGAAGTTGTTGGGTTGGAGTGAAATGAGCTCATTCTCCATAATATGGCCTCTTATCTCATCTTGTTTTCCAAAAAAATATTCAAGCTTGTCCCATCCTTTCTTCGGAGTTCTCAGTCCCTCAAGGTGGAACAAAAACTCCCTGGAGATGTGGATCCACATGAAGCCGAAGTCTTCATCTAGCCTATTCAGAAACTTTTATTTCTCAACATATTGCCAGGCTCGACTTCTCTTCCCTTTATCATCCTATACAATCCTTTGTTGTGCAAGTATATCTACATATCTTCCCTCAAATCAATGTAATTGAAGGGTGTAAGGATCTTGGGTGAAAGAGCAGCTGAATTCTCGATTTCACTGTATGTTGATCAACAAATATTCAAGAGCTACGTAAGTACCTTCAAAATCATTGAAAAAAACTTCAATTCGCAAAAATTTGTTAGTTCAAACCTCTAGACCTCAACATGAGCATTTTTTATGAGTTCATCACACCTGGAGAGACTTCTCTGGACAGAATCCAAAGGGAGTAATGCCAAAGATTCGTGTAATTATGTGGAAACTCAACTTCTTCTACTGCAAGCATGGAGGTTTGTGAGGTTTTCTTCTAGCCTTGACATAGGATTTTATACCATGTTAAATTTCATGAGCCATATATTGACAAGCCAAAATGAGAGCTATTTGAAAAGAAGGATGCAGTGGAATTGACAAATCAATGTAAACTAGACAACGAATTCATGACAGAAATTTCACATAAATCAGACAAGTATTGCATAGATTATCATTACATCAATCTTGGTTAATTAATCAGTAATACAATGGTCATACCATAAGGAGAATTCAAATATTGTGGATAACATTATAATTCACCTACTCAAACTGACTGATAAACTAACTCGGTGTGGAAATAATCATAGCTGGAGCTCACTAGTTTAACTCCAGATAACTAATTCAGTTCACAATCAGTTAATTGACGAGGTAGGTGGAAAAAAGGCGCCACACTCTCTTAGATCATGCAAACTAGCACTAGGATGAGTGGCGGTGAAATAATTGGTGGTTATCAGAGCATAATTGATCATGTTTGACTACCTACCACAAACAAATGAAGGTGACTACTAGTGGCACTCAGAGTGGGTTCCTATACTATAGGTATTAGTCCCTGGGGCTCCTAAACTCATGAAATCAAGTGCAGTAAGTGGCAAATGTCCCTTAGGTGCGTCCTCCATGAATTAGTGGCTGATGATGACATCCTAAGGTAAGAAAAATGAACAAATAGACTATGTGGGAAAGGGAGGATTAATTAATCCTAACAAGTATGTCATAGTCCTGGTCTGGATCTGGCACTTCCTCTTCATCTTCAAAGATAAGTTGATATTCTTCCTCTTCTTCACAATATTCTCCATCGAGATGTGGTGCCAAATTATAGTGACTTATTTCGGTCACGCTGCAACTTCCTCTTCTTGTCTTTCCCGACCAAAATCTTCTTCCACTCCTTAGGTGGCCACCCTCTTGTTCATTCTTGATGTCGACTGAAAAAATCTCATATTAATTTGTCCATATTGTCTAAGCCTTTCTTGGTACATCACCTAGGTCCTCTATGCACAATGGTCTACTAGTCGGATTCCATCCTCATGATACCTTTTTCCAATACCAATATTTTTATCCATAGTTTTAATGATTTTAGGTAGCGGTGTCGAGGTCATTAGAATAACTCCCTTTCTGCCTCATTGTGTGATTTTATAGTGTTGTCTGCAATATCAGTAATATATCCTTCCAAAATCCTATCGACCCAGAATTTGACAACCCTAGAGATAGGATTACTGACTCTTTCCAACCATTGGATTAGCTAAGGAGTCCGAGTCTGTGGGTTCTCTTCGTTGAACATTTTTCCTCCAAGTTTCTAGATTTTCCAACCATTCATGTAGTAGAATAAGAAATTCACTAAATAAAATGTCATGAATATATGAGTAAATATATATTTATAACCATGTTGTCTGATTTAGTCATGATCCCTTACTTTTTTCTTGTGCAAATCCTCTCACTTTGTAGCCCACCCAATCTTGAATCTCTCGCTTCGTCAGGTGCCAAAACATGTCCCCTTCACAATGATCTTGGTCCCGGCAACAAAACTATTTGTTGACCTCGATTCCACTTACCCAGGTTCAATTTTTCTTCCCTGTACAACACAACCCAAGGAACCGGCTCGATAGGGTATAAATCCATAGGGAACACCTACGATGCAAGTGAGGTCTCACCCGAGATACATATGGGGAGTGAAAGAACCATGATTATGTAGTTATAGAAGTGGATTTCTTCATGGAAACATTAACAGTCTATTCAACTGAAGCATTGAGATGGACAATAGTCGAAACATACACATCATATAAAGCATAGCGATCCGTCGACACATTGTTAGGAACCTGTGTTAACCCTTCTCTTTACTTTGTTAGTATATTTTTCTTGGAAGCATATGTTTTGTAAGTCACACCGAAGTATATTGTGTTATCCCACATTCATGGGGAGTAATAGTTAATTAAATTAGAATTAGTATATAAGTACGTGTTGAGGCCAATGAGAGCATCCACGAGTTATTTTGTATTGAGTTTTCTCAAAGGAGGTTTCCCACTCGAAGTGGCCTATGATCAATAAAATGTCTTATGTGCTCTACTATTTCTGTTATATCGTGCATTTTCATTGTTTATTGTAGGAGGTTCCTCACATCTGGTATCAGAGCACTTTCTTAGGCTCGTTGGGTGGAATTTATGTCAATTTTTTTTCTTTTGCAGTGATTCTCAGTGCTGTGATTATTGCAGTTGTGCTTCTTCTTTTCTTTTGTATTGTTCATTGCAGGTTCGGATCAAGGAATAACTACTATTTTCTTAGCTGTGGGAAGTACTTGGGAATAGCCCTGAAACACATTGTGAGGAGTACAACAGAAACCCTGAAGTGGCTGGCCATTGAGAGGACCTGCCAAGCGAAAAGGAAAACGACCCCTACCTGATTGACCAGTTCCCACCTGTGATTTAAACCAAGAGTTCTCCTTTATGGCAAAGAGGTTATCGGTTTTACCTGAGCCATAGAGTGAGGGGTATTTCCCCAATACGAAGTTGTTAGAAAACATTAGTGATCGAGCGAATCCCCTGAACATTTAGGAAGTTGAACATGCCTAGGGTCCATATCTCTTTCCAGTTGATAAATCATGGATTGCATTTTTCCAGAGTCGCTATAGATCAATTCTGTCGAACCAAATATTTTTTGTTTTGTTTTTGGCCATATATTCTTTGGTTCAGCTCTGTTTCCCTTGAAAATTCACTAGAACCCCCGTAATTCTATTCTACATATTTCCTTCCTTGAGGACCCTATCCCAAAATCCACTTCCTGAAGCCTCAAATCCCACATTTGTCTACTTTTATGGTTTGCCATAACTTTTTCGATTCTCACCCAATCGCCTTCAAATTTTTCCACAATGTTCGTTTCCCATTTCTACTTCCTTGTCCCTCTTCAAAAAAATTTCCCATTCTTTAACCCCTCTTTTGAAATTCTCATTTTTGCTTCCCTGTCTCTCAGAAATTGTCCAAAACATAGTCAAACCCCAATTACCCACCCACGTTTTTCCCAAATCCAAAATTTTCTTTTCTAAAACCTTTTTGTTTTTCGTTTTTCTACCCATCCCCCCCCACCCCGCCCACCAAAAAAAAAACTAATGGTTATGGTTGTCACTTACACAGGAGAAAATAAGCAAATGGAAGACAAAATTGCCTCCCTCAAGACTGAACTCCAAGATTTGGATGAAAAATTTCTTAGCCTCCATCTTCAACATTCATTCATGAACAATCGACGACGGCTCGAGACTTCTGCACACACTGGGTTCTCTTTTTCCCGAAATTTTCGTGGGACAAAGCTTGATTTTTCTTGCTTCAATGGTGATGATCCTACTGGATGGATTTATAAGGTAGAACAACATTTCAGTCCACATAACACTTTTGATGTCAGTAAAGTCCCACTTGCATCCTTTCATTTGGAACATGAATCCTTCAATGTTTTTGTTGGTACATCAAGGCTCATGATTATCCAAACTGGACATATTTTTGCGAACTCCTTTTGCAATGATTTGTCCCTAGTGCTTTTGATGACTTCATAGGAGCACTCACTAAACTTTTCCAAACTAGAACTATGAGGGAGTATGAGACATAATTTCAGAAATTGGCCGATCACACAGAAGGATTGTCTGATGCATTCTACAGAAGTTGTTTTATCAATGGTCTGAAGGATGTTTTATCAGTGGTCTAAAGGATGTAATCTGATCCGAGGTTAAAATGTTATGTCCCAACACAATGATGGAATCCATAGGGTTGGCTAAGTTAGTAGAGGAAAAGATCATGGCTCAACAACACTCCAAATCCACTTTTGTTCCATTAAAAAATATGGTTCCCCAAAGACCTCCAATTTTGCCAACTCCTAGAAACACTCCTATCAAGCATTTGTCTAAAGCCGAGATGCGGGAACGTAGGGAAAAAGGGTTTTTTTATAATTGTGATGAGAAATTCACCTAGGGACATCGATGTGCTAAAAAAAATGTCTATCTCTTGGATGTGGATTCTCAGTCTGCACTTGAAATTTCTAACGATGCTCAAGATCCAGTAGATGAGGAGGATGACATTTAGCAGCTTCCTGTTGACCCTCGTGCTCAAGACGACTATCGAAAGATATCTCTCCATGCATTATCCAGAGTCACCACCCCACAAACCATGTGGTTCAACGGGTTTCTTCAAAAATATCCCTCTTACAATACTCATTGATTTTGGTAGCATTCATAACTTCATTGACCTCAGGATCATCAAACAGATTGCTTGTTTTGTGCATCCTTGCTCCAGTTTTGAAGTCATGATTGTCAATGGGGAAAACTTACCTTGCAAAGGGAAGTGTCATAATGTGAGAATCTCTATTGGAGACTATAACTTGCGCTTTGACATGTTTTCCTTTCCCTTAGGAAGATGTGATATGGTTTTGGGAGTTCAATGGTTACGCACACTTGGACCCATCTTACAGTATTTTGGTGAACTTTGGATGCAGTTTTTAGTCAATGAGAAAAAAAAGACATTGAATGGCTTACAACTAGGGTCTCTCAACATCCTCGGTTCACAGCCCATGAAAAATTTCCTTATGAATAAATCACATAGTGTCATCGCTCAGCTCCATTTCATTCAACTACAACCTTCAGCGGTCTCAACTACTCCCTTGGATCTAGAACAAATTTTGGATTGATATGCAATTTTTTTTGTTGAGACAGCGGGATTTCCACCTTTAAGACCACAAGACCATCGTATTCCGCTCATTCCTGGAATCATCCCTCCCAACATTAGGCCCTATCGCTACTTGTTTCACTAAAATATAGAGATTGGGATGTTTGTTCGGGACTTACTGAAGCAAGGAATTATTCGCCCTAGTACCAGTTCCTTCTTCACCAGTTCTTCTTGTCTGAAAAAAAAGGTGGGTCATGGTGCCTCTGCATTGACTTTTGAGCATTTAATCACATCACAATCAATGATAAGTTTCCAATTCTTGTTGTTTATGAGCTTCATGGTGCTCATTTTTTCTCCAAGTTGGATCTTCATTCTAGGTATCAACAAATTCAGGTTCATGAGGATGATATACCTAAAACAACTTTTCACATATATGATGGCCACTATGAATTTTTGGTCATGCCATATGGCCTCACGAATACTCCTTCCACATTCCAGGAATTGATGAATAAAATATTCCGTCCCTACTTGTGACACTTCATTATGGTCTTCTTTGATGATATCCTCATCTATAGTAAAACATGGGTTGAACATCTACAACATCTCGATCTTGTACCACAACTTTTTTTGTGATCATCATCTCCATGCCAACTAGTTGTTGGCTGGATTTTCTGTCTATATCGAACTAAGGAGAACTAACCCACACAAGGTGCCTAATGAAGCCCCCGACATGTTTAATATGGCTAATTTTTGTAGTTTATGGTCCTGCTACCATCTAAGTTTCACTCTCTTAATGAGAGTCCTACCACTTAAACTTAGAAAAAGTGTTTCCTAAACTAATTAAAAAATTAAAAACTAAACTAAAATCTAATGAAACTACAAATTTAAACTATCTATTATCTACAAGTTATGTTAATTTGTTAAAAATGAAATTTCCATTTAACAACTACTAAATCAAAATTCACTATTTATATCTAATCTATACTATGCTCTCTTAAGGAGATAACTAACTATAATACAAATTTCAATAATTGTAAATACACAAATTTAGCAGCTGCTAAATCACACAGGTTTAACAACCGTTAAAATTCTGATTTAAAACTAAAATTTGTTCTACCTACTTCTATCCTATCCTGTGCGCATAATTGAAATTAACATGTAAAAAAAATGAGTTTAGTTTACTTCCTTATTTAAAAAACAAATCTTAAAGAAACGGTAGACATTTGAAGCACATGAATATTACAAGATTAGTCAATAATCTTTTAAATATTATTTACACATGAAGTTTGCAGTCATTTCAAGTAATAGGTTAAATAAGGAAAGTTTACTCACTTCCCAAATGATTGGGATCCCCCTCGCTCATGTATACAGTGATTCACAAATGATAATCTACTGGGCGATGGGATCGACTGTACTCTCCCCACCTGATCTCTTTCATTGGTGTACGGAGACAAAAAAGCTCATTGTCAGCTTTAAAGACTTGTCTTTCTCCCACATCTACCGAGAGCACAATCGGACAGCTGACCGTCTCTCCAAAACTGCATTCACTAATCCTCAAGGTAAAGGCAGGTTTTTGGAATATTTCGAGAACCATTTCAGCTCTTCTAAGTAGGGCTTAGGGATGTTTCTTCTCCCTTATTGTTGATTTGATTCTTAGAGTGTCCTCTTTTGGATTGCTGCTCATCTTTTTTTGACGCTCGGTAGATGTGGATGTATGGACAATCCTCTTCTTTATGATGAGACAGTTTTCTGATGAGATCACATTTTTGTTATTATGCCTTTCCCCCTGGCAGCACTCTATGGAAGCTAATTGAATGTAACCCGCATATGGGGAATGTGTAATGATGACCTTTGATTCTTCTGAGAATAATAAAGACAGGCTTTTTTCTTCCTGAAAAATAAAAAATAAAGAAAGTTGACCTTCAAAAGAGCATAACATCTCTTATGAGACTTGTATTCAACTATACCAAAAAAATAAAATCTTACAAATAACGATTGAGTACAAAGGTGATTGCAATAGCAGTGATCTCCGGTTCCCATTACGCCTGGGCCAACCCTTCATGATTTCATGCTTTGAATTTGGTGGTGCAGGTCATCATTTTGTGAGATACCTTGCGATGTGAGCTTCTTTATGGAAAATCAAACAATCTCCAACAATGTAGCAGCATATCATGGCAAGCAGATTCCGAGTAAAACTATTCTTCGACGTTCTCTTATCATATAATAACACGTCCTTGTTAATACGATATTCGGGAGGGCATCTGGTTAGATCTCAACAAATTAATGTATTTTCTTAGCAATGACCTACTAGTCTTAACTTATTGGGGATGAGTTGGCGATAACCAATCCTTTTTGTTTTGCCGTTGAATTCTTTCATAAATATTGGGTAGAATCCTTTAATGAAACATAGCAGACCATTCAATGTAAATATATTACTCACCATATCAAATTGCTTCACTATCCCCAATAAAATGTCTTTACTGGAAAAGATAAGACTTAAAAAATGTTACCATTATATGACTTATTATACCTGCCTAAGGCGTAGGTATATTGTCTCTGTTTCAAGTTGACTGTTGTTCCTTTGGTATTTGACTCAATTATTTTTTTCAAAATTTTCTATGTATTACATTACACATTATTTTTTCAAATTTCTTTTTACATTAAATTAGATTTATTTTGAATGCAATTGGCTTAGAACTTGTATTCTTATTGCGAAGTCGGCGAAATTCTTTTTACATTAAATTAGATTTATTTTGAATGCAATTGGCTTAGAACTTGTATTCTTATTGCGTAGATGGCGGCGCTGGTCTTGGTTTTAGAAAGACTCTTTGAATTCTTTAATAATTGCTATTAAATTCCATTGCTAGACTCATCTCACCTCCTCCTTCATCACCATAGCCACACCCTGGTGTTCCCTTCACAGCCTTTGTCACTGACACCCCTTCTGCATTCTTTAATATGTAGTGTTGATCTTGATCCATCCAAGAGAGTTGCAACCTATTAGTTCAACCAACCTCCATTGAATTGTCTTGTGCAAACCGCAATGGAAGCCCAATTGCTGCTGTTTAAACCATTGAATTGTCTTGTGCAGACCGCAATGGAAGCCAAGTTTCTTCTCTTTAAACCGATGGTTGTGGATCTAGCTTCCTATGTCCCCTCCTACGGTAAGTAAACAGGTTCACCGACATTGACTGGTGAAGGCCCCGTCTTTGCTCTAGTTTGCTCTGTTACTTCTTATGCTGTATTATCATTTCCGTGAAATCTAGCTTTCTCTGTTACTTCTTATGTGGTATTATCATTTCCATGAAATGTATGCATTAATATTAATGTCATTACCAATTGATGGTAATGCATTGTCATCATATAGGGTTTTTCACTTGTATATAGTAATGAGAAGCATAATAGGCTCGTACATCAAATTATAACTGGGTAGGGATAGCTATAGCTATAGGCAAGCAATGATGTCAAAACCAATCCATGTGAATGCCATAGCAGAGACAGAACTTTGTAAGATGTATCCCTTCCAGCCAGGTCTACGGGTCAATATTTCTTCATAGATATACTTACAGTAACTGATCTCCTGCTATCCATCCGTGATTAGGGAGGCAAATTGCAAGCAGTGGGCAGGTGATGCCTTAGCAGTTGATGCAGACCTTCTACCGTGTTTGGGAGAATTTCATACGACATGTGCAGAATGCATCGTTTATAAGAAAATTCAATGATTTCCTTAAGCATCCCAGTGATCCAAGCTCGAAACAAATGGTGGTAAGCTCGCTCATTACTGAGTGGAGATTTTTCCATGGGACAGAACACCTGAGACGCATCCCCAAGTGAAGGCTATGTACCCCCGTGAGGGGTACTAGAGAAAGATATGATTTCAAGTGTGGATGATCGACTTGAGTGCAAGTCTCTTAGCATCTCCACGAAAGACCAGCCCCAATAGCCGCGATTAAAATAGGGAGGGAAGGGCCTTAATCCTCAATCGTTTCAATGGCCGGATTTGATTCATTACAGTGAACATACACACCATAAAAAGTTGCATTTTGGAAAGATATTCAACATAAACTACTAATATTAAATTGCAACTTCCAGCTTGAACTTTACAAAACAAAATGCTGAATAAAAACTACCTAGATTATTCACAGAGCTTTTTCAACTTACTTTGTCAGAAAAATCCAGTCAGGATTTTAATTCAGGCAGACCTAATTAGTGCATGCTATTTTAATATAGGATAGGACAGATCTTAGCAACTTTACTATGGCTATGCAATTTTCCTTTCTCTGGTTATATTCATGGTAAATACTGATGAAATGTTTTTTGCACAGTATATAAATATGATTCCATGGATTATTCATGGCAGGCTGTATTGAATTTGCAATTACAGCGTTCTATTTGGACATTTTGAATAAAACAAAATGACCATTGAATTGATTTGGTAAACTTCCAGAACTTCGAACTTATGCAAAATTAGAAAAATTGAATTATTTTTCAAACGTTGCAGCCTCTTCCTGGTCAAGTGAATGAATGGGGATAAAACAAAACCATTGTTTTAAGCCAAATTATAGATATATAACTTGCATTCACAATTCAGAACTGTCTTGAATATCGTTCATTTTTAACCTGCATCCTGCATGATAACCCTAATCCTCACTTATCATTTATCATTGTCATTTTCAACCTGCATCCTACATAATAACCCTAATCCTCACTTATCTGTTCCATATAAACACTAAGGCTAACGTATATATGTTTCGTCTATTTTATTGTTTATGCATTAGAGTACAGGTGAAACAGTCATCATTGAAAAAAATGCTTGGGCTCAAACCTCATGGAAAAACCATTATTATACAAACCATGAATTAGAAATACAATTAGCGTTGAAAACTAGAGGTAGAACAAATGGCTTGGTTTCAAACCCCAAGGCTGGGAAATAGATTTATAATAGAATGCAATCCATGGACAAATTTGACTATTAGTTGCACATCCACTTACTACCATGCAAGAACACATAATGAAAAAAAATGCAGGTTAAACCATGTCTAGAGCTTACCTATTTTAATGCTAAATCTCTATTGGGTTCGACCTCTATGAATAAATGGAGAGAAAATCATATACCTAGGTCGAAATTGCCTAGGAATCTTTTTGCAACAAAGATGAAACTAGCTGCAATTTCAGGAAAATAATCTTCAAATAGAAGATGAAACTAGGTGCATATTAGCCTTGACTATACCTGGATCTCACTACCAGCCTTAAGAGAACTTGCACGAGCCTGTCTTGGCGTCGTTGTAGGAAAGTAACACAGATAACAAATGGATTTGAATGATATTCATGGCATGGCACTTGGAATTGCAATACGGCGTCGTTGTAGGTAAGTAACACAGATAACAGATGGCTTTGTATGGTATTCATGTCATGGCACTTGGCATTGCAATACTATTTTTCTAGTTGTAGTTGCAATATCTTCCATGTTGACTGTAATAGCTTATTACAGTTGTAGTACCGTCCACCGTGTGTATAATAGGTAATAGATAATTGTAATACCGTCCACCCTGTGTATCATAGGTAATAGAGCTTTGGAATTTGTAAATTTTGTTACTAAATTACTTTAAATATGATTCATGAGTGAATGTAACTTGGATGATGTGTTGATCCTGACGGTATGGGAATCAACTGGTTGTCTTTCACTACTTTGCAGAGAGCATTAAATTTGATTGACAAGGTGGTTGTCTTTCTCTACTTTGCAGAGAGCATTAAATTTGATTGACAAGGATATTTAGTGGAAGTTCAGGGCTTCCAATTCTCAGTGCAACCTATTTTCACATATATAAAAAAAACCAACTCGTTGTCTTTCTCTACTTTGTAGAGAATCTCATTGTCTTCCACCTTGCAAAGAGTAAGAGCATTAAATTTGATTGACAAAGATATTTATACCTTGCAGAGAACGCTAAATTTCTCGTTGTCTTTGTCCACCTTGCAAAGATCATTAAATTTGATTGACAAGGATATTTAAGTGGAAGTTCACAGCGTCCAATTCTCAGTGCAACCTATTTTCACATATATATATATATAAACCAACATGTTTTGGACCTTGACCATACGCTGCCCAAAAGGTATGGCAAAACCCCAAAAAAATTATCTCACTAATTGGAATGTGTGCACAGGAGCATTCTCTCCTAACACCTTACAATTGTGTTTGAAATTTATAATAATAATTTCAAAATTTTATTCCCATATAAAAAGAAATGGCCAGTCCAAAATTTTGACCAGGTTAGTTTTTTTTATTACTACAAGTCAATAGCTCAATGATCGTTTTTTAATAAGGTCTCCAAAAGGCATCGAGTGGTGTAGCTAATAATGCTACCAAGCATTCAAGCTTTAGAATTTAATGTACAAGTGTAGCACTCCATAATCTACTTCAATTACACTTTTATGTACAAGTGTCTATTTCACAACTTCATGGTATGTGAAAGGCCAATTCGTTTTGTTGTGAAAAATGAAAGATTTATGGAGGGTAAACATTTCATTTTTGAAATCGCATAAAAAACAAGCACAAATTGCCTCCAAAATTCTTTTAATATAATTAATAAATAAAATTGTCCATCATCCAAATGTCAATGTCTTATAAAATGTAATCTAAATATCGGAAAAATGGAAAAATGTGGATGGGAGCACGAATACATGAAATCATATTCAGGTTCAGCTAAGGTCTAAACATCATTATTTTGCATGCATTAATAAAATCTCTTATGTGCTCTAATATTTCTGTTATATCATGCATTTTCATTGTTTATTGCAGGAGGTTCTTCACATTTGATATCATAGCATTTTCTTGGGCTCGCTGGGTGGAATTTATGCCATTTTTTTTCTTTTGTATTGCTTCTCGGTGCTGTGATTATTGTAGTTGTGCTTCTTCTGTGCAATTGTATTGTTCATTGCAGTTTCGGATCAAAGAATAACCACCGTTATTCTTAACTATGGGAAGTACTTGGGCATAGCCCTCAAACTCATTGTGAGGAGTACAACAGGAACTCCGAAGTAGCTGGCCATTGAGAGGACCTGCCAAGCGAAAAGAGAAACGACCCCTACCTGATTGACTAGTTCCCACCCGTGAGGTAAACCAAGAGTTGTCGTTTATAGCAAAGAGTTTATTAGTTTTACCTTAGCCATGGAGTGAGGGGTACTGACCCAATATGCAAGCTATTAGAAAACATTAGTGGCCGAGTGAATACCCTGAACCTTTAGGAAGATGAACATACCTGGGGTCCATATCTATCTTCAGTTGATAAATCATGGATTTCATTTGTCCAGAGTCGCTACAGATCAATTCTATCAAATCGAAGAAAAATATATTTGTTTTTGGCCATATCTTCTTTGGTTTAGCTATGTTTCCTTTGAAAATTCACTGAAACCCCCATAATTCCATTCTACATATTTCCTTCCTTGAGGACCCTATCCCAAATTCCACTTCCTGAAGCCTGAAATCCCACATTTGTCTACTTTTATGGTTTTCCATAACCTTTTTGATTCTCACCCATTTGCCTTCAAATTTTTCCAGTGTTTGTTTCCCATTTCTACTTCCTTGTCCCTCTCCGAATTTTTTTTCCATTCTTTCACCCCGCTTTTGAAATTAGCATTTTTTGCTTCCCTGTCTCTTAGAAAGAGTCAGAAACCTAGTCAAACCGCAATTACCCACCTAAGTTTTTCCCAACTCCAAATTTTATTTTTCTAAAAACATTTTTGTTTTTTTATTTTTCTACCCATACCCCCCCCCTCAAAAAAAAAAAACGAAAAAACTCATGGTTATGGTTGTCACCTACATAGGAGAAAACAAAAAATGGAAGACGAACTTGCCTCTCTCAAGACCGAAATCCAAGATCTGGATGAAAAATTTCTCGACCTCCATCTTCAATATTCATCCATGAACAATCGATGACAACTCGAGTCTTCTACAGACACTGGGTTCTCTTTTTCCAGCAATTTTCATGGGACAAATCTTGATTTTCCTCGCTTCAATGGCGATGATTCAACTAGATGGATTTATAGGGTAGAACAATATTTCAGTCCGCATAACACTTTTGATGTCAGTAAATTCCCACTTGCATCCTTTCATTTGGAACATGAATCCCTTCAATGGTTCTATTGGTACATCAAGGCTCATGAATATCCAAACTGCACATATTTTTGCCAACTTATTTCGCAATGATTTGTCCCTAGTACTTTTGATGAATTCACAGGAGAACTCACCAAACTTCGCCAAACTAGAACTGTGAGGGAGTCTCAAACAAAATTTGAGAAATTGACTAATCAAACAAAAGGATTTTCTGATGCATTCTATACGAGTTGTTTTATTAGTGGTCTAAAGGATGCAATCTGATATGAGGTTAAAATTTTATGTCTCAACACAATGATGGAAGCCCTAGGGTTGACTAAATTAGTGGAGAACAAGATCATGGCTCAACAACACTCCAAATCAACTTTTGTTCCATTTAGAAATATGGTTCCCCAAAGACCTCCAATCCCACCATCTCCTAGAAACACTCCTATCAAGCATTTGTATGAATTCGATATGCGAGCACGTAGAGAAATATGGATTTGTTATAATTGTGATGAGAAATTTACCTAGGAACATCGATGTGCTGACCAAAAGCTCTATCTCTTGGATATGGATTCTTCGCCTACACCTGAAATTTCCAATGATGCTGAAGATCCAGTAGCTGAGGAGGATGGCATTTGGTAGCTTCCTGTTGACTCTCTTGCTTAGGATGACTATCCAAAGATATCTCTCCATGCATTAGCCGGAGTCACCACCCCACAAACCATGCGGGTCAAGGGTTTCTTCAAAAATATCCCTCTTACAATACTCATTGATTCTGGTAGCACTCATAACTTCATTGACCCCATGATCGTCAAATAGATTGATTGTTTTGTCCATCCTTGCTCCAGTTTTGAAGTCATGATTACCAATGGAGGAACCTTACCTTGCAAAGGGAAGTGTCGTAATGTGAGAATCTCTATTGGATATTATAACTTTCTCTTTGACATGTTTTCCTTTCTCTTAGGAAGATGTGATATGGTTTTAGGAGCTCAATGGTTATGCACACTTTGACCCATTTTATGGTATTTTGGTGAACTTTGGATGCAATTTTTAGTCAATGAGAAAAAAAAGACATTGAATGGCTTACAACCAGGGTCTCTTAGCATCATTAGTTCACATCGCATGGAACATTTCCTTAAGAAGAATCCACATGGTGTCATCATTGAGCTCCATTTCATTCAGATACAACCTTAAGCAGTCTCAACTACTCCCTTGGATCTACAACAAATTTTGGATCGATATGCATGTTGTTGCTGAGCGAGTGGGATTTCCACCTTTAAGACCATAATACCATTGTATTTCTCTCATTCTTGGAATCATCCCTCCCAACATCATGCCCTATCACTACTTTTTTCACCAAAAGACAGAGATTGGGATGTTTGTTCAGGACTTACTGAAGCAAGGTATTATTCGCCCTAGTACCAGTTCCTTCTCTTCACTAGTTCTTCTTGTCTAAAAAAAAGATGGGTCATGGTTCCTTTGCATTGACTTTCGAGCATTTAATCACATCACAATCAAGGATAAGTTTCCAATTCTTATTGTTGATGAGCTTCATGGTGCTCTTTTTTTCTCCAAGTTGGATCTTCGTTCTAGGTATCAACAAATTCAAGCTCACGAGGATGATATCCCTAAAACAACTTTCTGCACACATGATGACCACTATGAGTTTTTGGTCATGCCATTTGGCCTCACGAATGCTCCTTCCACATTCCAGGGATTGATGAATAAAATATTCCATCCTTACTTGCGACACTTCATTATGGTCTTCTTTGATGATATCATCATCTATAGTAAAACATGGGTTAAGCATCTCCAACATCTCGATCTTGTACCACAACTTTTTTTTTGATCATGTTACACCGAAATATCGTCACCATCATGTTATGAGATAGGTATTCTCTTGTATACTCCAATTCCTCAAAGTTTTCCCTAGAGAAATGAAAGGAAGAAATTATCCCCTTGCAATTTTTCCTTGTTTTGAGCCAGTAACACTCCTTCTCCATTGATGAAAAGAGTTCCGTGAGTCAGCAACATTCCTTTTACACAACAAAAGGGTGGTGCCACCGCTCTTTCCCTTCATTGAAAGGGAGTTACCCCCTTAACACGACCTGTTTGCTTCATTAAAGGTGTGGTGCTCGAGTTTTAAAGGCAAAAAAGGAAGCTTCGAGAGGTTTCTCGAAGCTTGCCTCTATGGACCCTCATCCCTATTGTTTAGGACCACCTGGAGCTCAAGATCCTCCCTTTTAGAATCTTCTCTCCACCTCACCCATGAGATCCTCAACCATACATATCCTACCATGCATTTAAATACTGGTTGATCCCCCATGAGAGGGAGGAGGAGGAACTGTGTTGTATACCCACGCTCTGCCAAAATAATTCTTGAGTCTTTGGAGGCAAGGTGAAGTTAGAGGTAAGGAGCCATTGGAATGAACTCTCAACACCAAGGCATAAAGGTTGTAGTCTCTCCAATCATTTCTAATAAAAAATGTTTTTTCTTTCCCATATTTACCATATCATTTGTATATATTGCTTGATTCATTGGTCACTTGGTCACAAGCATAGATCTAGTTAATTATATTGTATGCTATCATGTTTTTCTTGTTATGTTCCATCTTTTACAAGTTCTTTTGCAGCATCATAAGAGAAAGCTTAAAGGATAGCGAGGACAATACTTAAGAGAAGTATCATGGCATTGCATTCAAGTAATTAACCAGATCTAGGGAAAGTTTAACATTTGGTGCTTGTGTTTTGTTCTAGACTTGAACCATTCAGATCTAGGGAAACAACTCATGTCCATAGGAGGTGTGTATTTCCGGCTAACAGATCATCATCTCCATGCCAACCAGTTGTTGGTTGGATTTTCTGTCTATAGCGAACTAATGAGAGCTAGCCCACACAAGGTGCTTAATGAAGTCCCCGGTATGTTTGGTATGGCTAATTCTTGCAGGTTATGGTTCTGCTACTATCTAAGTTTCACTCTCTTAATGAGAGTCCTACCACTTAAACTTAGAAAAAGTGTTTCCTAAACTAATTAACAAATTAAAAGATAAACTAAATTCTAATGAAACTACAAATTTAAACTATCTATTATCTACAGGTTATACTAATCTGTTAAAAATGAAATTTCCATTTAACAACGACTAAATCAAAACTCACTCTCTTAAGGAGAGCCTCTATGTTGGTTTTTTAAAGATTTTATGGAGAACTGTTTCATACATAAAAGATAACTAACTGTAATACAAATTTCAATAATTATAAACACACAAATTTAGCAGTTGCTAAATCACACAGATTTAGCACTTGTTAAACTGTAGCTTGCAATCATTAAAATAACACTAGAATTTCAATTTAAAACTAAAATTTGTTTTACCTACCTCTATCCTATAATGGGCAGGAACAAAATTTAAATTGACATGTAAAAAGATGAGTTTAATTTACTACCATATTTAAAAAACAAATTTTAAATAAACAGTAGACATTTGAAACAAATGAATATTACAAGATTAGTGAAGCACATGAATATTACAAGATTAGTGAGTAACTCTTGTAAATATTATTTACACATGTTTGCAGTAACTTCGAGTAATCAATTAAATAAAGAAAGTTGACCTTCAAAAGAGCATAATATCTCTTATCAGAGTTGTATACTAAAAAAAATAAAATGTTACAAATCACGATTGAGTACAAAGGTGATTGCAATAACAGTGATCTCCAGTTCCGATTACGCTTGACTAAAAACAATACAAGACTTCCTTCGGTATCCAAAAAACACTAGCAGAGTCGAGTTCCTCTCAATACAAATATCACAAAGAACAAGACTCTACGACCTTTCAAGTAACAACTCTCTACAGCTGCAGAGCTCCTTCCCCCTCTAGCAAGTGAATTGATCCTCTGTATATAAACCATTAAGTGCAAAGAAACAACCCTCTAAAAAATAGTTGTGATAATGAATTCGTCCATGAGTGGTCAATTGAGTTCCTTATTTTAATGACAAGTCTTTCTATCCTTCCCTTTAGAAATACCAAAAGTGGTTTTATGGCCAGAAACTTGGATTGGATCGCCAGCAATTTCTTTATTTTTGTTATCGACAAGCTGGTTTACAATTCCATCACATTCCATACCTCCTCTTTTACCTACACATCCAACATCCATGTAGCAGCATATCATGGCACCATCCCACAACAAATTCCGAGTAAAACTGTTCTTCAACGTTCTCTTCATCGGCAATTCGATGGAAATGAAGATGAGTCAATGTATAATATCCTCATAATTCGTAGATGTTGCAGCTTACTTCTTTTCGTGACGCTGAAGGGCATCTGGTGAGATTTTAGCAAATTAATGCATTTTCTTAGCATAGGTCTACTAGTCTTAACTTATTGATGCTGTGTTAAATTATTTCATGAATATTTGGTAAAATGTTTTAATGATATAATGGAACATACCAAACCATTCCATGTAAATATATTACTCACCATATCAAATTACTCTACTGGAAAAGATAAGACTTAAAAGAATGTTACCATTATATGACTTATTAAATTCATTTTATTATTTTTTTAACATAACCACATTATTCAAACGCCTTTTCATAACCATTTTGTCAAAAACATTTGAATCAAGAAAAATAATATTGATGAAGTATATAAAACTAATACCATTAAGGATATGAAATAATATAAAAATCAGATAATGATATTTTAATTAAAAAATAAAACTTTATCAAATTAAGAGATATTTAGAAAAGAAAACAATGACTTTAAATTTTATAATAAATTATTCCTCTAAAATAAAAATTATTATCAAAACTTTTAGCAAGGACAAAAATTATGGTAGAGAAATGAAATTTATGTTAATTAAATAAGTGACAAAAATATACATTCTTAATGAGGTATTTTATGATAATTATTGATTGACATCTTAAAAGTTGATAGCCATATTAGTAATGTAAAAGATAACACAAAGAGTCATTTTTTAATAATAAAAATAGATGTTCCACAAAGATTTATAATCTGTGGATCAAAAGAATTTGAAATTGCATGTTTAGTTAAATAATGTTCATATGCTAAAGACATTTAATCAATTATGTTCAAAGACCAAAATTTGGCGAGACAATGGAAACATCAAATTAATTTAATTCAAAAGAACTGAAGCATGAGAGTGACTCAACTATGTCCAAATGAGATCAATCAAGCATTGTTGAAGAATTGTGAAGCCAAAAGATGTAAATGATAAAGGTCAGTCATATCACCATAATATTAAGGAATGAAAGCGAATTAAAAGAAATATAAGTGATATATGTGAAGGATCAAGAAAGTAAACTAACTAATCACACTCTACAACTAGCACAAGAAACTAAAAAGAACCTTATACACAAAATTATCAATGCCCTCCCCCCTTGATTTTGCAAAATTAAGGGGGAGTTGTCGGGGTGCCAGCACTAGTCTAAATGTGTTTTCTGGCAGGAGGAAGTAGAGTATCTCAGGCATATTGTTTCAGCACAAGGGGTTCACGTAGATCCTGCCAAAATAGATTCCATGAAAAATTGGCCGCATCCTCAAACACTCAAGAGCCTTCGTCGGTTTTTGGTACTTTCTCGATACTACTGCAAGTTTGTCAAGGATTATGGGAAGATTGCAGCTCCATTAACAACTCTACTGAAAAATGATACTTTTACATGGACACATGCTGCTGAGTGTGCATTAGACCAACTGAAACAAGCTATGTGTACCACACATGTTCTAGCTACATGCTCTATTTTTCCAAGCCCTTCACTATTGAGAGTGATGCTTGTGACAATGAACTTGGTGTTGTTCTCCTTCAAGATGAACATCCCATTATGTTCACTAGAAAATCCCTTTTTGGTAAGAATTTAACCACCTCTACATATGAGAAGGAAATGATGGCTATTTTGGATGTCATACATAAGTGGTGGTCATACCTATTAGGGAATCATTTCTGCATCAATATTGATCACTAGAGTCTGAATATTTCCTAAAACAACGAGTTTCATCCCCAACACAACATAAATGCGTTAGAAAACTCATGGGTTATGACTATGAGATCACTTACAAGAAGGGTAAGAACAATCTTGTGGCGAATGCTCTTTCTAGCAAATTTGATGACCATGTTTCTCTTTCAGATATTTCTATGCCTATTCCAAATTGGTTACAATATGTTCAACAAGGCTATGTCAATGACTCTTCATTATCTTAAATCATCCAACGGTTGGGAAATAATCCTTATGTTGTACCACATTACTCTTGGGATGGTTCTTCTTTGAGATACAAGGGTCGTCTAGTGCTTCCCCAGAGCATGGATCTTCACCAAGATATCTTCTATGAACTTTACGCTTCTCCATCGACAAAGTACCCTGGGTTTCTCAAATCGTATGAGTGGGAACGATGTAACCTCTTTTGGAAGGGAATGAAATGATAAATTCAACAAATGGTGGCTGAATGTGATACATGTCGACGCCACAAGGGTGAAACAACACTCCTTCCCAGATTTCTTGAACCTTTTCCCATGCCCAGAAGGATCTGGACAAATATTTCGATGGATTTCATTGAAGGGCTCCCTAGATCTATATGGAAGACCGTAATATTGGTTGTGGTTGATTGGCTCTCCAAATATAGTCATTTTTGTGCTCTCGACTATCCATATACTTCCTCCTCAGTCACACAAATTTTGATGGACCATATCTTCCATATTCATGGAATGCCTTCTTCCATTGTCTCATACTATGACACATCTTTCACCAGTAAATTTTTGGCAGAACTATTTCACCACACTAGCACCAAACCGAATATGAGTTCTAGATATCACTCACAAACAAATGATCAGACTCAATTTATCAACAAATGATTGGAAACTTATCTTCATTGTTTTACCTATGAACAACAACATCAGTGGAAAAAGTGGCTCTCTCTCGCTCATGGTGGTTCAATAATTCCTACCATATTGCATCTAAAATGACTCTATATGAAGTAGTTTATGGTCAGCCACCACCAATGCTCCTTCCATACACCCCCAACAGTTCATCAGTTCAGGAAGTTGACATGGTTCTCTGAAACCGCGATCAAATTCTTCACATTTTGCAGGGCAATCTTCAAATGGAAAGAAACCGAACGAAACAACAAGCCGATCAACACTGTTCTGAGTGCACTTTTCAAGTCAGTGATATGGTGTTTCTTCGTCTACATCCTTACAAGTAATCCTCCTTGAAACTCAAAGGGTGTCATAAGCTAGCTCCAAATTTCTATGGGTCATATAAGGTTCTTCACAATATTGGGTTCATTTCTTATAAATTGGAACATCCTCCTTCTTCTCGCATTCATCCAGTCTTTCATGTCTCTTGTCTTAAGAAAGTTCTTGGCACCAACATTAGAGCACAAAATGTTTTACCAGAACTGGATAATGAAGGATCCATCATTTTGGAGCCAGAGGCCATCATCAATAAGCGTACTCATCATCTTCTCTGTCTATCCATCACAGAGGTATTAATTCAATGGTACGACATGCAACCAGAAGATGCTACATTGGAACCAATCCTTCAAATTCAACAACAATTTCCACATCTAAAGCTTTGAGGACAAAGATTTTCTAAGAGGGAGGGGATATTAGGAACCCGTGTGAACCCTTCTCTGTACTTTGTTAGTATATTTTTGTTGGACGCATATGCTTTGTAAGTCATCCTAGAGTATATTCTATTATCCCACATTCATGGGGAGTAATAGTTGTTTATATTAGACTTAGTATATAAGTACGTGTTGAGGCTAATGAAAGCATCAATGAGTTATTTTGTATTGATCTTGCTCAAAGGAGGTTTCTCCCTCGAAGTGGCATGCGATCAATAAAATATCTTCTGTGCTCTGCTATTTCTGTTATAGTGTGTATTTTCATTTTTTATTGTAGTAGTTTCATCACACACATACACACCATATAAAACATACAAATCTAAATCATGTCTACTATAGTTATTATCAACATTCCATATGATTATATCAATATAAGTTGTGAAAAAATCATAATATTCATACACTTGATATAAACAAACATCATAGACAGATAGAATTAACGTGGAATCCCATACGTGAAAAACCACAAAAGCGCTCTTCATCTGGCATGAGTAGTGTTTAGAATGCTTTTGGTCTGCACACATAGCCTGCAGACATATCTCAAGATCTTCTTGCAACATATTATTTTTTTCTTTCTTTCTCATGTTCTCATGTCTATCTCTTTTCTTGTTTCTTATCATTCACCATCTCGTCGTCCCGTCGTGGAATTCTTAGTCTTAGTCTTAGTCTTTTTTTGTTGTATTGGCCTTTTGTTAAGCATCATCCTAGTCATTTAAGTCATCCACACATAGCTAATGGATTGATCTTATATACTTTTCAAAACTCTTCTTCTAACTGTCGAAGAGTTCTCAACTAATAGTTGAACGGTTCTCTAAGTAACCCAAGAAATCCCTTTACATTTATAAATGCTCTATCGGCTTAGTTTACATTAATGCCCATTCCCAAAATAGAATACTTGTCTAACTTAACTCACTATTTACATTTAGTGTTTTATCAAAAATAGGTCAAATTCCCGGATTCAACTTACTCTCTTCTTTTCCGCTGCAGCCTTGCTCGCTTTGCGACCAGATTATTCAAACTTCTGATCAAACCTCTTATGTCCTTTCCTAGGGCCAACAATACACAACAACAACTATAATGCATATGTAACAGATTCAATTGCAAGTTTGAGAAAAAACCTATCATTCTTAAACCGAGAAGTGGGTATTTGAAATTTTTAGTGAAAGTATCCATATCAAGGAATTGAATCCATATACAAAAAAAATCACAATGACTTGGATTCCAAAAATTGACTTTTAAATAAATTAACAACTACAAGGGGTTTGGAAGAAACATGAGTTGAGCACATGCTCTCAAAATTAATTTTGGAGTGAGTCACCATATTGACCATGCTTTTAGAAAGACTAATCTAAAAATTTGTTGACAATACTTGAATATGGTCAATCATCCATCAAACATTAAATATTTATTATTATATATTAATTTTTAATTATTCAATCATTAATGAACAATACTAAATAATAGCATAACCATATTATAAATTGAGAACAAACCATATTAATTAAGTATAAATATTTTATTTTTTTCATTAAACATTAATATTAAAATAATAAATAATTATCTACCATTAAATATTATTAATAATAACACAACCACAAGTAAAGTGGCTGGTGAACGCCTAATGGAGATAGGTTTAACCAACCACTTAGTTTGATGGAAATTGATGGTTGTTAAAGAAAGGCTAAAGATTAAACTAATTACTAAATAGTTATAGTTATCCATTTATGATATAACCTAAACATTAAACTAATTAATATAAACATAAAACAAATACTATTTAATAAACAAAACTTGATATAAAGCATAAAACTTTAATGAATCATATTGTTACCCACATCTTTAACCACATTTAATTGAAGCTTATTTGTTTAAATCTTAATCAAGATGCATTTAGGCATAATAAGATACGCCAACATGAAATGAATCCCAACTCTATTACACTCTGTTAATCTTGTTCATATGTTAAAGAAAGTCCGAAAACGTATATAAAGGTAATTATTCACTAAATACTAATATTAGTATTAATTACGCCCATAGGCATTTAGATTTTGGCCTTGCTTGAGGAAATCAAACATTTCATGGTTTGTTTTTGTTTTTCATATCAGTTTTTATTTATTTCTTGTTTATTTAATAGTATTTGTTTTGTGCTTATATTAACTCTAACAATCTTGAATGAATAATGGATATAAAATTATATATTTGAGCTTTTGTTTAATGGCTTGCTATCTTCACAAAACTAAGAGGTTGGTTATGCCTAAACTAAGTAGTTGGTTGTACCAATTTACTTCTGGCTGTAATAGTTAATATCAACATATCAACATTAACTTATTTACATTTCAACATGAATATTAAAATACAACCACAAGCAGATCATAAAATGAGTCTATGATGTACAATTCTTACACTCAAACTCAAATTAATCTTGTTGATCAACTCAAAAAAGCTAAAAAATATGTTATAATATTTAAACACTTAAGCATTTCTTTAAATATTAATATTAGTATAATTAATATCAACATATTAACTTATAAGAAGAGGAATAGCTGAAATGAAAGTAAAAAAAAACTGTTGATAAAACTCCAAAAACAATTAATATTGAGATCCAAAATTTAAATCTTAAAAATCCAACTCTCTAGATCCTTTTCTAATGCAAAAAAATCAATGATCATTGCAGAGTTCCCACTAGAAGCAAAACGATCAAAAGTAGTTTCGAAATTTTTATAAACTAGATAATTCTTAAATGCCGGAATTTTGATTGGTGTACCGTGTAAGTTCAAAGTTTTCCGTGTTTCAGATTTTGGATTGTTTCTAATTTTGATGCGCTTAAGTTCATAGTCTTCAATATGGCAGTGGCAGTGGGCCATAGCACTAGCTCATTCCATCTATGATTTTGATTGAGTTTAACCTGCACTGCACTGCACTGCACTCCGATGAGTATAGGATTTTGATATCGAAATTGTTTATTAAGTTTGATGGTTTTCACAAGTCTGTTTTTAAACAGAATCATAATGATTTTTTAGTTTTTAAACCGTATTTAACGGACAAATCACCTTATAACAATCAATTCAATTTGCCCTGCCCTTATTGTCCCTTGCCTCGCTATTGTCAACTCTGGCCGGGCCCGAAACCCCTTGTATTCAACATCTGGAGTCGTTTCTGACGTCTGTTAAAATTTTGTCAACATGGCAATTATATTGTAGATATCTGAGATGTCGCAATACAAACAACGATAAATAATCTTTACTTAATTCTGCGATAAATGTGAGAGGAAAATAATTGATTCCGGCCAAGATGAAGACCAGTGCACTTTGGCCGCGTCCGCTCTTCCAAATCGAGAAGTAGGAATGTTTTTTTTTAGTAGAAACAAAAATTCCAAATGGTCGACGAGATTTATTTTAAGCATTTTTTTAGAAACTGTAAAAGCCTTATCTTCTTCCGGTCCGCAGAATTCACTGTAGCCACTTAATTTGTGGCCCCGTGAACGCCGATAGACCAAATAATACAATCATTCGCCGATAGGCCACAATCACAGATTACAATCATTACTGTTACTATCAGTGGTTAGTAATTATTTACTTTATTTTTTTTTGTCAACACTTACTTGATAGTAAATGTATTTAACCAACAAGATTCGTGTTCTTCTTGAAGTTTGAAATTTGTAATATTGGAAACACTATAATAAAAATCTGATCAATTTGTATATACTAAACGAGAACGAGACTTTCGTTTACTTGAGTTTATATATTCCACTGTAGTCAAGGTTAGGTGGTCATCTAGAAGTTTGGAATTCGTATATTCCAAGCACGAGAAAGTTTCATTACGAGAGTTGGAGTTTCGAAGCACAAGAAAGCAAAGAGTTGGAGTTTGTTACTTGGACAAGATGGAGGTTGAGAAATGATGATTTATAAATCAATAAATATATAAATAATAATTTATACTATATAGTATTTATTAAATGATTTTTTTTATCTTATTAATTATATAACAAGATTATTAATATAATAAAAAATTACTCAATATTCATCTTTAAAATTTTATTTGTTTTTTAATTATATAAATACTAATAAATAGAAAATCAATAATTCATTTTTTATAATTTATCTTATTATCTAATAAAAATAATTGTCATAATTTTTCATGCTAAAATCATTAAAAAAAATACTTCCATTCATAAATGTCTATACCATTTGAGACGTGATGAGTATGGGACATAAATAAATACCTGTCCATTTGCTTCCATTTGAGACGTGATGATTATGAGACATAGATAAATACCTATGTCCACTTGCTTCCATTTGAGACGTGATGATTATGAGACATAGATAAATACCTATGTCCACTTGCTTCCATTTGAGACGTGATGATTATGAGACATAGATAAATACCTATGTCCACTTGCTTTCCTCTCTTGTCTCATACCAACCTCCACTTACCAAAGCATCCACTTACCAAAGCATGAAGTTAAGAAATATTGAAAACTATAATTGATTAGAAAATGTATAACAAACATTGAAACTCAAATAAAAAATCTTTTTAAAATTCATTCACAATAATTGAATACACTTTCTTAATATGAAAAATCTTTTTAAAATTCATTCACAATAATTGAATACACTTTCTTAATATTGGTTGACATCCCAAAATTTGAGCAAAGCATGACAATATTAGTTTAATAACTAATAAGAAAAATTCACCTCTTTCACCATTACCTTCTAGCTATGGAGATGAGCTTCTCTTATATAAATAGCTTTGTAATAATATTTATTGAATGTAACTAAAAAATTTGCATATATGTTGTTGAAGTAAGAAAATGATTTTTATTGGACACATTTTTTAAAGTTTCTAATTAATGATTAGTGTAATTAAAATTCTTTTTAAATGGAAGGAAAATGAGTTTTATTTGGCATTTTTAAGCTTATAATCTTATATCTAACAATTTTAGTCACCAATGTAATTTTTATACCTGCCTCAGCAGGTATATTGTAATCGTTTGCTTTTGAATTTGGTTGACTTTGGTCTATTTTGATGCAGGTTTAAAAAATTAAAATCTATTTTGTAAAGTATAACTTAGGGATTTGTAAAATATTTTTTTAATTTTGTGAAAAAAACTATTTTGTCAACAACTGATTGGTGGATAGAAGATGATGTTAACATTGGGATTTGGTATCTGGATTTGAATTGACATGTGTCCACATGACGTCATAATAATAAAATTAAAAAAATAAAAATTATATCCATTGACGGAGAAAGGTTTGGCGTCGGTCACCACCAGCGATTGGCCGTAGAGGAGAGTGTGGAGTCTTGTACCCACCGAAAGACGCACTAGGAGCTGAGAAAATGGAATCCCACTACGGCATTGCCTGCATGTTTGTCCTTCTTATCGTATCATGTACTGCAGGTGCTTCTGCGAGTGATGATCTCCCAACGCCAGTGGACGGGCTTTCATGGAAATTTTACAATGACAGCTGCCCCAACTTGGAGTCAATAGTGAAATCTACTCTCCAGCCGCTGCTGATACAAAATATCACTCAAGTTCCTGGGTTGTTAAGACTCATTTTCCACGACTGTTTCGTGCAGGTGATCTATATATTCATTGTCTCTTTTTATGTTTTTTTTTTTAACATTTTCTACATCGCTATCTGGTTTCGCTTTCCCTCCATATTCCTATGAACATTGTTCGATCTTCTGTCAGGGATGTGATGCTTCGATCTTGCTGAATGGGACATCTAGTGACCCAAGCGAGCAGCAGGTGACTGCAAACCTCACACTTAGAGCCGCGGCGTTCGAGGTTATCAGCGAAATCAAAGCAGCCATAGAAGCCAACTGCAGCGGTGTAGTTTCTTGTGCTGACATCTTGGCTTTAACAGCGTCCTACGCAGTTTATATGGTGAGCACCTAAACTTCATGGTTATGAATATTGATCCGCAATCAAATTAGTCAAACCATCTACTTGATCCATCTTTGCTTTTACTAGATCGACAGAAATTAGGTTTAGTTCGTTGTGTGCTCTTCTAGCTAAATGCGCGCGCCTATATCCAACTTAATACCATATTTAATCTATTAATGCACCTTTTAGATTATGGATGTAGATAGTTTGGTCTATCCGATTATCTACGGCTTTTATTGATTAAAATAGCAAAGAGGTGTGGGTGTGATCTAACCATAGTTGTCTTTTTGTTGCTTCAAATAGGTAGGAGGACCTGAGTTTCTAGTCCCACTGGGCCGCAAAGATAGCCTAACCTTCGCTAATCAAACCGTCACTGATGATAGTCTACCAAGTCCGAGTTCAAATGTGACTGTATTGATGGCCGCCTTCACTGAAAAGGGTTTCGATAAGTTCATGGATCTTGTAGCGCTGTCAGGTCAGTTTTGAATGCTAAGGCAAATGATTTATAATAAATTATAACTTGCCATCCATTCCTTCATTCTATTATGAATTTATGAACATTCAGGTGCACACACATTCGGGCTCGGTCACTGCGTATCGTTCGTGGACAGGCTTTATCCAATGCAGGATCCCACACTCAGCGCTACCTTCGCAGAGGAACTTAAGCTCACGTGTCCCACAAACAACACCGTGAAGAGCACAAACTTAGACATACGCACTCCAAATATATTCAACAAAAAGTATTATGTTGATCTGCAGAACGAAGAAGGACTCTTTACGTCCGACCAGGATCTCTACAGCGACTCCCGCACGCAACACATTGTTAACCGCTATGCGCAGAACCAGGACGCCTTCTTTCAACAATTTGCGGTGAGTATGCTTAAGATGGTTCAGCTCGATGTCCTCACAGGAATCGACGGAGAAATTCGAAAAAACTGCGCAGTTCCTAATACTAAACACCTCCTCCCTTTTCTCATACTCCATCATAGATCTACTGAGTTCCTCATCATCATCCTCTTAATTCCACTCTCTGGTGTGGTTGTGGTTGATGACTAGTAATCCAATGCTTTGACGTTTTAGTTAATATATGTATAATGGTATTACTCTGCGTCGAATAAATACTGTCATTTTGATAAATTTGTCCGCTATCTTGGAGATCTCTTGTTTTCCTTTTTCCTTGTACATTTAATTCAATTCAGTCCAATGAAGAGGTGAAAATTTATGATGTCTTGAAAATTTATGAGGTAGCACCAGAAGCTCTCACGATCATTGGTATTAAATTATTCAACACTGATCCTGCTTTGTTTGAAACGTCCTCAAGCGAAATTGACATCTTTAATGTTGTTTCACTATAAATTTCAAAATTTCACAGATCTGCACCTTGCGACTCATCGATCTAATGAAAAAAACATATCCTCCAAAGCCCTATAAATGTTAGCATTTTATTATTTACGTATGACCTAACTAAGAAAGTCAAATTCCCGGCGTGTACTACTGGTTTCCTACTTCAAGCATTGACGTCTCGAGGATATCAAAGCCTGGAGATCCGTTACTGTGCGCAACATAATCATTGCAGGAAAGAGAAGTATTATGATCTTTAAAGTATGAATTTATATATATGAAAATGTTCAATATTATAAAGTTATGTGAATTGTTATTTGTAGTTAGTGTTTGGTATGCTACAAGTTAAATGTAATTTAAATTTAAATTGTAAAATCTAAATATATATATTTATCTTAAATCTGGATTTATAAATAATTAAAGGAATTCTATTTTATGATGTGTAACTTTATGTTAAATAATGTTACACAATGTTAAGCTTTGCAACATTTATTTAATACTAAGCCATAAAACACCTATCTACTCTCACTCTAATAAATATTTATTAATATATTTTTCTAAATAAAGTTATAGTCTTATAAGCTATTATTTCTCATTTCCTATTTATGCTAGAAAACTTGCATATTTATATAACATTATAAATTTATAATAAAATATAAATAAACTATTCTCACAACAATGATATTAATTTATAGTCTTATAAGCTATTATTTCTCATTTCCTATTTATGCTAGTCTATAAAGAAACTTGCATATTTTCATAACATTTACTAGAAGTATGTAAGGAAGCTTGAATATGCTTGTTTTATGCTACATTGCAATAACCTATATCGTATTTAAATGGACATTTTTTAATTCATTTTTGTTTTAATTTCTTTCAAATTGTAATTATATTTGTTTTATCATATATTTTTATAGCAAAATTATCCTATTGCTATATATTTTCAATCTCTTCATAGGAGGCGGGTACTAAGCAACTTTGTTGCTTATTCCACTTGTTTTATTTGGATATGAGGGGAAAATAAATTTCCTTTCAAAGAAATTTCTTGAAGTTTTCAAAAAATTCATTAACCATTTTAGAAGATTACGTTGAAAACACTATTGTCGTTGATGTCAAATCGGATGAAAGAGATGCCTAGCTTGCATGACCATGATGAGATTTGAGATTAAACTAGCCTAGATCCAAATCCTAGGCTCTATCAAGTGCTGAAAGGGATCAAATCTCCCGAGGTGCAAACCTCCTTTACTGCAATACCCGAGAAGAGGTTTGCACCTCGGGAGATTTGATCCATAGAGCCTAGGATTTGGATCTAGGCTGGTTTCAGTGGTGGGAGGTGACACAAAACTGGAGTATATCCATGTAAGCTTAGTATCTTTAGTTTATGTAATGAAATAAAGTAAAATAAAGTAAATAAAGTAAAATAATTTTTAGAAGAATTTCCAAAAGGTGGAATATAACCAAATTATATTAGTAGAAATAAAATTCTCAAGATTGGCAGTAGAAATAAAATAGTTTTTTATTGGTCTTTAAAAGATTATTTAGAGAAATTAAATCTTGAAGAGGAAAGCGTTTTAAGATCTTTCCGCCTGTAAACTCTATTTCTTTGGATTTTTTTTAAAGTGAACTTTTACATCAGGATTTTTAGGCGTTTAACCAAGAGAATGTATTTCTGGCCAGTTTGAATATTGCTTTAAATGTTGTAATCTGCACATTCAAATTACATTTTAGAGTTCTGTTTGTTAAAGGCCACTCCTGTTTGTTGTAACCCCATGTCATTCTTGGCCGTTTTCTTAGATGGGCTGGCTTCTTTGTGGTTTTCGACCAGAACTAAAACCACATTTATTTATTCTTTCTATGGCCACCATCATCACAGTCTTTCACATGTTTGTAGTTGCGACTGGTTGGATTGCAATAACAGTTTACCATGATACTTGTCATAATCTTGAGCATCAAGAGCATCAACAAATTTCCTTGAAAACATTATACAGTGCACAAAATAAGGTGTTGACATATACGTGAGTTTTCTAGTTCTTGCTATGCGCACCAGATTCCTCAAGCCGCTGTTGTGACATTTTGGACATCAACAATCTAAACAAATTTTTGCCATTTCTCTTCAAATGAAATGCTTGCCTATCTGTTGGCGTGTTGGCATCCTTGGTTTCAAGCTCTTTTAAAATTCGTATATCGTAGATCTTTGTAAGCACCCAATTTCCATTTTGATTCCGTATTGTATTGCTCAACTGTTTGATAAATGAATGCTATAGTAACGAAGCATTGTACAGTAAAGAAGCAAGAGAGAGAAGCAGCCCAGAGGAAAGAATCCTCTACAACTTATCTCAAGAACGTGCTTGGACAGAAGTCTTCGAAGTGTTGAATTAAAAATTATTATTTTTGAGATTGTAAAAGATACCAGTGAAGTAAACCCTAATTAGGCCGACAAAATATTTACTAATAGGGATAGTAGTAAATATTAAATAGGGATAGTAGTAAATATTTACTAATAGGGATAGTAGTTAATATTGTAACCTAGATATATCCCCCAATGTTTTTTTAATAAATCATTCCTTGCATTTCTTTTAGGATGAAAGGCGCAAAACTAACTTCCCAGGTATGACTCCAATATGTGATTGCCTTCTTTACTCTCTCAAAGGTCTACAGAAGTTAATACAACTTTTAATTGTATTTCAGAAGTTTTGAATCATTTCAAAGACCAAAATGGGCAGTTTTTAAACAATCATAGTGAGACAGATGGACAGATCAGAAGCGTACTCAATTTATATCGGGCTTCCCTCATAGCCTTTCCGGGGGAAAAGGTTATGGAAGAGGCTGCAAAATACTTAGAAGAAGCCCTGCAAAAAAATATTCCAGCTGTGTCCAGTCTTTCACGAGAGGTAATAATTCATTATTACCTGCTGATTCACACATCATATCATACCATATCACTTTTGTTGTTTGTTTTAATTGTTTCATTTCAATTATGCGGTAATTGCAGATAGTGGTTGGCATACGTATTTGCCAAGATTGGAAGCAAGGAACTACATCGACGTCTTTGGACAGGGCAATGACAATACGTATGTTTAGTCCCCTTCACATCTACGCTTATTTGTCCAGATCTCAAGCCACTCAATTTTTTTTGTAATTCACTCAAAAACGGTTCTTGTCAAAATTGTGCATTACACTAAATATTTTGAGCTGGTTTGTACTGTTGAGCAGAGTCATCAGATTGGTGGATTAAAATATCTTCGCTATTTACTAAGACCATTTTAATCCGGTTGTACATAGACATTTTCTTTTAAAGAGAATTTAAACTTATCTAATTTTGGAATGTACAAAAACTAATTAAAGATCTTGTTATTTTGCTGAGATATCTGGTATTTTAGTTTTTGGTAATTTCCTGTCCTATATATTTTGAATGCATACTTTGTCTTCTCAGGAAATCATATATGAAGACCGAGAAACTTTTAGAACTTGCACTTCAACATCAGGTTACGAGATCTCTCTCATAATATTCACTACTACTATCCCTATTATTTTTTGCCGACATGTTAGTAATGTTACATCACGTTACAAGATCTCTCCCATAATATTCACTTTCATACATGTTAGTAAAGTTACATCACGTTACAATATCTCTCCCATAATATTCGCTTTCACTATTATTTTTTGCCGACATGTTAGTAAAGTTACATCACATTACAAGATCTCCCCCATAATATTCACTTTCACTTTACAAGATCTCTCCCCGACTAATATTCACTTTTACTATTATGTTGTCTACATTAAGAATATGTGTCCTTCTGCTGGACTACAAAACAAAACACCTTATGAAATGTGGCATGGCCATCTTCCAACTATCAATCATTTTAGAATTTTTGGTTCCACATGTTATTCTTTGATTCCTGAGCAACAAAGAAATAAATTGGGAGAAAGAAGTTGAAAGTGCATTTATTTTTTATATTCTAATACTTCCAAAGCTTAAACATAGTGTTATGATCTTCAAGTTTATTGTATCTAGAGATGTTATATTTATTGAATTTGAAAAATATGCACTCACTATTGATAAAAAACTTGCTCATCTTGATATATTTTGTTGAGAATGTAGTTGTCATTGATGTCAAAGGTGTTCATGAAAGACAAAGGAATAACCAATAGATATGGTAGCATGATGAGTCCAACAATGACAAAAGGAGAAGGTTAACTATAGGAGTGTATGCGTGAAGAGTGAGTGCGGAGTGGAGAGTACAGAGACGTGTGTGAACAAATTGTAACTCTGGTTAAGTTGAATGAATAACATAGTTTTACTTTGCAAGTATTTGATTCTCTCTATGTGTATGTGTGTATTTTGAAACATGATATAAGTATAGGAGATCAAAATTGTCTATGTGGAGAGCGCTGCAGAAAGGAATTGATCATTCCACTGATCAATTCAATCAGAGAGTTAAATATATGCATTATTGGACAGATCAATGGTTGAAAAGGGATTTCATAGTTAGAAGATGTGCCCGAGATAAGCCTAAACCAATCGCCATATGACTGAGGATTGTGCGGTGGAGATTAAAGGTGGAAGAAGATCAACGACCGAAGAATATTTCGCTAATAAAAGAGCGAGGAAGATAAAAGGTTAGTAGGGTTGTGAAACGAGAAACTAATCTCTAAGAAGGAGATCGATATCAATGGACGAGGTTGACCATGGAAGAAGATCAACGAATACCAGTTATTTCGTAGGGAGAACTAGAGTGGATTAATAAAATCTTGATGTGCGCAAAATTTGAATAAAATCCACTTTATGATATTTGGGTTCCACCGTCGATCTAGATCTGACGATGCTCATTTATTTCGCATATTCAACTAGCATGTGAGTTAACGTTCTGGATGTGAGTAAAATTTCATTGAGAAATGATTTATTGACAACGTGGAAGGTCTAGATCAGTCAAGAGAGATTACGGAAGCTGGTCTTGAGAAGATTTACGGCCGTGGATGATTTTTGCACAAAGAAAAGGGGAGATCCACAAATCTGCATTAGATTGTAGATCCATGGACAGAAGTGAACCCACAAAGAAATCAATGATTCATAAGAAAAGTGGAAGGCAGAAAGAAAAAGACGAGAAATCGAGGTCTAGAATAATATGGGTTTCTGCAACCCAAAGTCTGGAAGGCGGAAAGCATAAGGCAAAGAACTGTGAAAAGAATGTGGGAAATGTCATAGTTCTGCATTTCGCATCCTGCAATCCGAAAGATTGGCGGTTAGAAATAAATTCGTAAAAGATCGATGGTACATAAAGATTAGTGCAGAAAGAAGAAGTCGGAGAATTGAAAAAGCAATGTTTGATTTTTTGAGAACCCACATTTCGCAACCCGCAATCCAGAAGATCGATAGTTAGGAGACATATGTAAAACATCAACGGTGCTGAAAGACTGATTTGGAAATCAGAAATTGAGACATGATATTTGGATAAAGTCACATATTCGGATATCCGATTTCCACCTCAAATCAACAATCATGAAGAGATTGAAGGAAATCAATGGTGCAGAATGGTTAAGGCAAAAATATAAGCACGGAAATACACTTTGAAAAATGTCATAGTTAGGAAATCCGGAGTCTGGGAGATCAATAGTCACAAAAATATTGAAGGAGGTCAAGGGTGCAAAATGATTGCGGTGAAAAGCTAAGTACGGAAAGACATTTTGAGAACTGTCACAATTTGGCAATCTGCATACTAATTTCTATCTTATGTCTATGGTTAGGAACAATCCCAATATAAAATCAATGACTCAGGATGGTTGTGGAGATGGAGAATGCGGAAGTTCATGACTGGAAAATTAAACAGCAAATCAATTAACATAGAATTAACTTAGTTTTTTGAAAAGGCACGATCGAAGAATGAAATGGCGCAATGGTGAGAGATGTGTCTACAAGAAACATGAAGGTATTTATGCAAAGAGGGATGAGTGAGATAAATTGTCTCTAGGGTCCAGATCATAAAAATAGAAGCAGAGACCAATGGGTGTGATAGAGATTGAAGGGTAAAGAAATATGGAATATTACTGAAAACATATCAAGGTGGCAGCATGGTGCTAGGGCAGGAAACAAGCCTGCAGTGGATCGTAGCCTCCTTCCAGTAGCAGCAGGTAAATAGGGTGTAGTAGCATCCTGTCAGTTGTAGTTGACAAAACTAGGGGGTCGTAGCTTCCTTCCAGTGGTAGCTGGTAAATAGGGTGTTGTAGCATCATGTCAGTAAAATATGATAAACTAGGGGGTCGTAGCCTCCTTCTAGTGGTAGCTGGTAAATAGGGCGTCATGGCCTCCTTTTAGTAGCAACTGATAAACCAGGGGGTAGTAGCCTCCTTCCAGTAGTTGTTGGTAAATATGGTGTAATACCATCACTATCTGTAGGAGCAGGCAAAACTATTTGTAAATAATAATTTTGTAGTAATAGGAAGTATTGGTGGTTTACCCAATTAGGATTCCACGAACAATTTGTTTTCTATGTGTTCTTGTTGGTTATGTGTTTTAATAAATAAATTATAAAAGTGGTTTTGAATTGTGAAAAATTACAATACTAATTCACCTCCCCCCCCCCAACTCTCGGTATTGTCCAGTATTTCAACAATTGGTATTAGAGCAGGTTCCTTCACCACAATTTAACCACTGGAAGGAAGACACTATTTAAAAACCATTATGAATCAATAAGAAGGGATGGATTCCAACATAGATGCATCACTTAATAAAGGAGAATATGCATTATGGAGAAAACGAATGAGTGTATACTTACAATCATTATGATATGGTGTATGGAATGCAGTTATCTCTGTTTACATCCTACCAAAAAGAGTAAGGACTACATCTAAGAAAGAGTCCAAGAAAAATAACTCAATTAGGGCAATGGAGGCCATACTTGATGGATTACCTCAACCCATCAAAGAGAAGATAGGACAATGTATCTCAACTAAGGAACTCCAGGTCAAATTAGAAAAACTTTACTCATTTGAACAAAGAGCAGAAGCAAGACTTGATTTTGTCGAGGATGATAGTAAAGATGAAGAGATAAGTGAAGATGCATAAATCCTATTTGTTGGGACAACAAATTAGATGAGGAATCAAAAGTGGAAGGAGAAGCTCAATACATGGCTGTTTTTTATGAAATTGAAAAATGTAGGGAAAGAAACAAGTTTTGAAAGAGAAACTGTCAAAGTACCAAGAAGAAACAAATCAAATTATTATCGATTTGAACAACCAACTTCAAGAGGCCAAGAAGACTAAATAGGATCTAGTATTTCTTCTCAAGGAAAGAATCCAAGATTCCGAAAAACTTGAAAAAGAGATTATTCAACTTAGAAAATGGGTTGATGAAAAATAAATCAAATCAAAGTTTGAGAACAGCTCAAGAATCTTAGATGATATCTTAAGTATCCAAACACCATCAAATGATAAAACTGGTTTAGGATATGACAATGAAAGGAAGTCAGAATGTTCCTCCTTCAAAAAACAAGGAAGAAATAGAAGAGGTGGTGCTACTAAAATAAAGAGTCCATTTATGAAGAAGGAAAGTCAGAAGTCTGCTCCCTCCTCCCATAATAAAGAAAAAACTAGCATGATAACTAAGGGACCAATGAAAAGGAGAGTCCAATAGATCTTTCTTGGTCATTGCTACACATGTCATAGTTTTGTACATATTCCAAAGAATGTAAGCTAAGGAATAATGCTTCAATAGAAGGTCAAGTACAAAACAAGGAATGGAAGAAGATGGAAGACCAAAGATTCCTCAAACATAAAGGAACATTTTATGGATATTGTCACTACTGTCACAAGTTTCCAAGGTCACAAAGTTATTAATTGTAGAACCAAGAGAAAATATCTAAGTAGAGAATCCAAGAAACAAACAAGGTCAGTAAGCAAGGTACCTCATGGAAAGATGTGGAGAAGAAAGGAAGACTCCAAAGATATAGAAGAAATAAATATTTCAAACATATGTGAGGTCTCTAAGGATGATTATGAGCATAATAGTGCCATAAATAAGAATGACATCCATTATGAGGAAAATCAAGATGGATATGTAAAAGAATACACTGATGAAGGTGAAGATGAAGGTGATGAAGAAGGATACAGTGATGATTGTGGGAAACTTTTCTAAAGATCTCTCATGATTTAAAGGGAACCATGAAAATAACATTCAGAGGGATCATCTACTCAGGGGGAGTCAAAGTCAGAAAATTCCAATTGGTATCTAATGTTGAAGTATGCTGAAAGATATCTTCATCAAAGACAATAGATGATCAAGGTTAAATGATAATATTGGTGTATGGTTTACAAATGTGTGATTCATGAAGACCATGATGTCTGCAATCAAATAGAAGATAAAGATTTTATGTTCACTTAGAATTTGAAGTCATGACACATAAAAATTGTTGACCTAGAAAACTCAAGTATGATATGAAAAATACAAAATTCAGTCTATTGAAAAGTGTCGAGATGAGTAAAAATAACAGTGAAGATTGTGAATGAACAATGGGTATTTTAAAAATATAATTATCAGAGTAAAGAAGTTCTTTCTAAATTTGTGTCTCAAAATTGTAGCAAAGCTTGTTGTTATCTCAGACCAAGGATTATGTGAAGACCTCTTAAGAAGAGTGAGTTACATAATACAATTGTTTTAAAAGAAAGGGAACAATGTAATGCTGAGTGTAAAATTTGTCACTAAAATGTTGACAAAGAATATGAAGTACAGTGACAGGGGGAACCTATGGATCTACCATTCGAGTTATCATTCAAGAACCTGTTGCAAGAAGAGAAATATTAAAAATAAATGATAATACATTGGTTAGTACCAAGTCTAGTTAACAACGGGGAAATATGATGACATGGGGAGTTTTTAGAAAGAAGAAAGACAGGAAATCCTCAATAGCATAACAGGTTATCCTTTATCATTGTTGTCAAAGGGGGAGAATTTTTAGATGTTTCCATCAATGCCAAAGGGGGGTATTGTTGATAATGTAGTTTTCATTGATGTCAAAGGTGTTCATGAATGAAAAAGGAATAACGAGTAGATATGGTAGTAGGATGAGTCCAGCAATGACAAAAGGAAAAGGTTGAGTGTATGAATGTATGAGTGAAGAGAGAGTGTGGAGTGGAGAGTACAGGGACTATGTGTGAAAAAAATGTACCTCTGGTTAAGTTGAATGAAGAACGGACTTTTATTTTTCAATTATTTTATTCTCTCTCTATGTATGTGTGTATTTCAAAATCTGATATAAGTATAGGAGATTGAAATTGTCTGTGTGTAGAGCACTGAGGAATGTAATTGATCATTCCACTAATCAATTCAATCACAGAGTTAAATATATTCATTCTAAGACAGATCAATGGTTGAAAAGGGATTTCGTAGTTAGAATATGTGCCCTAGATAAGCCTAAACCAATCACCATACAACTGAGGATCATGCGGTGGATATTACAAGTGGAATAATATCAACGACTAAAGAAGATTCTGCTGATAAAAGAGAGAGGAGGATAAAAGGTGAGTCAGATGTGAAATCAGAAACTAATCGCCAGGAAGGAGATCAAGATCAATGGATGAGGTTAATCATGGAAGTATATCAATGACTCCTAGTTATTTCACAGGGAGAACTAGTGCAGATTAATAAAATCCTGATGTGTGTGAAATTTGAATAAAATATGCCTATGATATTTGGGGTCCACCATCGATCTAGATATGATGGTCCTCATGGATTTTGTATATTCAACTAGCAGGTGAGTTAACGTTCTGGATGGGAACAAAAATTCATTGAGAAATAATTTACTAACAATGTGGACAGTCTAGATCAGTCAGGAGAAATTACGGAAGCCAAGATTGAGAAGATCGATGGTGGTGGATGATTTCCGCACAAAGAAAAGGGAAAATCCACAAATCCACATTAGATCGTACATCGACGGATAGAAGTGAACCTGCAAAGAAATCAACAGTTCATAAGAAAAGCGGAAGGTGGAAAGCAGAAGATGAGAAATCAAGGTCTAGAATAATATGGGTTTCTGCAACTAGAAGTCTGGAATGCGGAAAGCCGAAGGCAGAGAATCATGAAAAGACTGTGGGAAATGTAACAGTTTCTCATTTCACATCTCACAATCCGAAAGATCGACGGTCTGAAGGACATTTGTAAAATATCTATGGTGCAAAAATATTAGTGTAGAAAGTGGAAGGAGGAGAATTACGAAATCAACATTTGAGTTTTTGAGAACCCGCATTCTGCAACCTATTATCCAAAAGATCGATGGTTAGGGGAAATCCGTAAAAAATCAACGGTGTGGAAATACTGATTCAGAAAGCGGAAATTGGGAAATGATATTTGGATAAATTCGCATATCTGATATCCAATTTCCACCTTAGATCAACGGTCATGAAGAGCTTGAAGGAAATCAATGGTGCAGAATGGTTGAGGGAGAAAGCTAAGTATAGAAAGACACTTTGAGAAATGTCATAGTTAGGTAATCCACATTCTAGGATATTAATGATCACGAAAAGATTGAAGGAGATCAATGGCACAGAATGGTTGATGTGGAAAGCTAAATGTGGAAAGACATTTTGAGAAATGTCACAGTTTGGAAATCCGCATACCCCATCCTATCTTAGATATACGGTCAAGAAGAAGCCCGATATAAAATCAATGGCTTAGGTTGGTTGCGGAGATGGAGAATGTAGAAGGTCACGACTGGAATATTAAACAACAAATTGTTTAACAAGGAATTATCTTAGCTATTTTGAAAAGGCACGATCAAAGAATGAAATGGCACAATGGTGAAGAGATACGTCTGCAAGAAGCATGAAGGTATTTATTCACAAAGGGATGAGTGAGAGAAATTGTCTTTGGGATCCAGATCATGAAATTAGAAGCAGAGACCAGTGGGTGTGTCATAGATTGAAGGGTAAATAAATATGAAATATTACTGAAAACATATCAGGGTGGTAGGGTGGTGCTAGCGCAGGAAACAGGCTTGTAGGGGTTGTAGCCTCCTTCCAATAACAACTAGTAAATAGGGTGTAGTAGAATCCTATCAGTTGTAGCTGACAAAACTAGGGGTTCTGTTGAGGCCTGGAAAATTGCAGGTAACAACAGTTAGGGATTCTCCCCAGTAAACGTTCCCAACTAGCCCGTTATTGTTTGGTATGGGGAATCCGTCCGGTTTACGGTCTGACTACCGTAGGTCAAGTAACAAAAATAAAGGGTTTTACTAGTTATGACCCGGTCCACTGTGTATGTTTTTAGTTTTTGTATTTAAGTATGAGATGCAAGTGCCTATCTAAAAATGCAGATTGATAGAGAATACGAGGAGCGGTCACAAGGTGATGCATAGGTTCTTACGTCTCATCTTAACTCTCTCGCATCTAAACCACACACAGGAAGAAAAACTAAAACTAACTATCTAACCTATCCCTAGGGAGCACGATTATCATTTATCAATGATTAATGTATTTTTCACATGCATTGAGAAAAATCACAGATAGCTGTTACTCCTTTCACAACACATGAACATTTATAGATATATGAACAACCAGATAGCTAATTGTTTATGAACAACATTCATTACTCATAGTGTAAATTTCATAGAATAAACTAGAGTGCATTCATAACAAGAACATAGGTTCAAAGAGTTAAGACGATCTCACAGTTAATGGATAACAGCTGAAAACGAAATAGTTCACATTCAACAAATCCATTGCACAACATTTGAAACCTTCCACAAAGCTTTCTCCAACAGGAAACTTGTAATTTTTTTATGCAAAAGGAAATAGTTCTTCTTACATTATACTCTCACAAATCTATCTGGGAAAAAGGCCTTCTTCTATCTAACTCCCTGTTGGCACCCCAACAACTCACGTTTATTTTCCAAAATCAGGGGGCCCCCATGTAAATTTTGTTTAGATACTTGTTTTGGTTTTCCTTTGTTTTCTCTCTTTTTGATTTGATAAGTGGTTTCATGGCTCTCTTTCCTTGGTCATTCATTCTTTGCGTTGTTGTTCTTTGGCTTGATGAGGTTTTGGTGATTTCATCGATCTATTTCGCATCGATCATTTAAGAATTCTTGATGATCAAACTCTTATACAAGCCTATTTGATTGCATACGCTTTAATCTCTGAAAACTTGCTGAATGACTATCATATTCCATAAATCTTTTATTTATTTATTTCTAATAATTAACAAATATTTCACATAAGAAATAATTAGATAAGATGTGAAAATCCTAAAATTTTGACATTTGACATTTTAAAATTTACCAAAATTTTTATATTTTCATTGAAGACTAATTATACACTTTTATAAACTTTATTTATTTTCAATTTTTCTTTCACAAGGGATACATAATAATGAATTTCTATGGAATAAACCTTATGAATTATTATTCAACTATGTTTATAAAACTACATATATAAGAACTAAAATAAAGTGACACAATTCAAAAGTGTAAGTCTATAAAAGACATAAAAACTTTGATTTTAATGAATTTTATAATATTATTTTCAATAAAATCAATACTTTTTTTTTATTATATATGTTGTAATAATATCAGTGCACTTGAACTTAATTCCTATGCTCATAAACTTGTAGATTAGTTTTATAAGCTGACTTGAATATAGACACAAATACGTTTGGAGATAATAACATCAAACCGCTACATTTGCATGATAATTTTATGATAATAATATCAAGCTTATGATGCTTTAAAGAGCCAACCATGTAATGACTTTAACTTTAAATCTTTTCTTTTAAAGGGCATTGATGTATCTTATATAATGGAATGAATTTAAAAGGAAGTATAATACAACTCTTATGTATTATGGGAAATAGATTCACCAAATTAACATGAGTGATAATGTAATTACCAAGAGTAATCATTCTCATCATTATTGTTGGTTTTCAAATGATAAGTTTTAATTTTATGCAAAGTTAAAATTTAAAAGAGATCATAACCACGTGAGACCATTAGTCCATCGCTTCGCTAAAGCATTTTATCAACAATTATTCGCAGTGGCGGTTGGTCAACAAATAACACCGAGACTATTGGTAAATTGAATGGTGATTAATTTGAAAGATCCAGTCATACATTTGACAGGATGGCTTGGCATCCGAGCTTATGAGGTTTTAGATCATCGTAACTTAAAGATCTCGATAAAATAGGAATTTTAAAAGCATATGGTTGAAAAGTTCGCACCATCCCTAAAATTAATGAGGAAAATCGCCACTGCATCTACCAAATCATTCTCATCAGTTAAGAAAAACCTACAGCGCGTCAAAAAAATATTTCAGGGAGATATGGCTTCAAATAAATATTATATATTGTTATCAGTCTAAAAATTTGTTGCGTTAAGAACCTATATTTACTCTAGAATATACCCCATATCTGCGTAAAGAATTGCATTAGTTACCAAAGATATCCAAACTGCCAGAATGCATTAATCGTGATATAAGAAGGAGATCACGCCCGTAGAAAAGGAAGGCAATCGTTGAATAAATAAATTCCTATGGATCAGTTTGCTGATATCTCTCCAAGAAATTCTTGCCAATAAAAGATGCCACGACTACCAGATTGTTGGTTGTTCATCCCAATGTGTCGTTGATATTCTTTACTCTTTCCTACAAATGAGAAATATAATTGTTGAGAACCCTAAAGGAGTTAAAGCTATCTTGTGAGTTCAGTTATCTCTCAAGATTCGTGCCTGATATATAGCGTGAATAATTGCAAAAAATTACAGTAACAACTCCCTGGTTGAAAATGTAAAATGCCAAAGATGGAAGGAGTTTTACCTCATTACATCAAATGAAGAGCTAAATTGGGCTAATCAAATTCACGGCATCAGGTTGTATATTTTCATAGTATTAATCTTTTTGACAGAATGATATCAATTTGAAGGGTGATCTCTATGCTTTTTACTTTGTGGTAAATCTTTATAAACAAAATTCTATCATATTGTTTTAATGAATACTTTTGTTTTACAGGTGGGAGAAAGCATCGAATATACATAGCGGAATATTTTACAAAGTTTCATTTGGACACTAAGACAAGTAAAATGATATTACTGATTTCTACCAGTTACCAGATCGTAAGTTTGTAGATATTACCATGAGGATAAACCACATCAGCCGAACCAATCAATGAGAACAGAGAATTTTATGCACAGTTCGAGAGAATAGAGGGATCAATCTTTTTAGAAGGCGATTTAAGTTCATGTACGGGGTGCAGGAAATAACCAAACCGGATTCCCGTCGTTATTCAGGAAGCGATTTTCTGCAGTGAACTGCGTGCAATATAAGGCGAACATTAAAATTCCGAGACATGGGTTTTTTCCAGAAGATCCTCATTTACCAGACGCGTGAGGAATTTTCTGAAAAGAGTGAACGGTTTGAGAGATTTTCAAGGTGCTCTGAACACGTTTTTTAGAAGTGCGGCCAGCTAAGTAGTTCATCGGAGTTTCTGTTGGGGATGGATCTATTTGAACACCAAATTTCTACAGAAGGAGGGGGGAAAATGGTGCTGAACAAGAGCTGGAGAACTTTGCTTAGATTTTAAGTTCTGTAGTTTTTTTTCATATTCTAGGGTTTTTGAAAACCATAGAAATGGAAACGTTTTTCCTAGGGGGATGGAGTGTGTGAATAAAACTCATTTGAAATATATTTTGTTACTAGTACTACATTATACTTGAAGTTGAAGCTTTCATGTGAATGATACTGGACATCTGCAAATGATACTGTGACTGGTATTTCATTTTTTGGATTTATATATATATATATATACATATATTTCAGTTTGTTGTCTTCTGTTTATATATGAACTCTGTGTGCTGTGACACATTGATGTTTAAATATTTTTCTCACTTTATCATCTCAAGATAGTTGTTGAATAAATATTTCATTATGGTTTTGTTTATTAGTGTGTTCACTATAAACATCAGTTTTAATGATATACTTTTCTGTTTATTTAAAATTTCATTTGTATGTTAACAGTGAATTTTAAATAAGCATTATTTCAAATTCAAATGACTGTCTTGATAGTTAATTATTAATCAGTTTTGGAAGTTGAAGTTGACTGTGTGATTATAGGTTAAATTTCATTTCTATTATTACATAGCAGAGTAACTTTTGTTATGATTTAAATATGTTTGTTTAGATCATACTTCAGTTTTCTATTATTGATTAATAATTACTATAGTCTTAAAATTGCTCTCAGGTGAGATAGGGTTAAATAGGATAAATAGATTAATTAGTTTAAAATTATTATTATTATTATTTTTTTTTTTAGCACCGTTAAATCATTTTGCATACTATAAGTAGGTTTTCATGTTTAGAAAACTTCCCAAAATTGAAGTCTTTCCTTAAGAAAGCAACCTTAGGATATTTTAGGTATTTAGGTAGGATAAGTATTAGAATAGGTTAGATTTTGCTGGTTTTAAGTTCTCTTTAAGAGACAAACTAGCTGGTAGCAGGACCATAACCTGCGAGGTTTTGTTAAACCAAACATACCGGACGCTGCTCTAAGCTGATTGTGTGGACTAAACCTCCTTATTGGCTCTGATTCATAAAATCAGGCCAACAAATGGCGCTAGAAGGAGGGCTTGTCGGCAAGTAAGCCATTTTGAGCTATTTCTTTTAAATTTTGATCTATTTTAAAAATGGCTCACATTACTGTTTTAGAACATGCTTTCAGCATGCCTGGGCCTGCTGGAGGTATTTCTGAAAGTGCAGTAAATCTCTTGCAAAGGTTAAGTTTTGATGGAGAAGGTAAAATGACTACTTTGAAACATCTCGCTGAATTTATAGATATCTGTAACCATTTTCGTATAGTGTGTGAGAGTAAGATTTGCAGGCTTTTTACTGTCACTTTCAAAAGAAGAATCCGAGGCTGGTTCGAAATGTTACCAGCTAAGTCCATTCATTCATGGAAACATTTTATGGAGTTATTCATTAATGCGCATGAGGATTATAATTATCAAGCGTTGAGGTATGAGATTGGAAATCTTCGCAAACAAGAAGGTGAATCTACTAGTACTTTCTTTTCAAGATTTATGTCAATGCATTTTCGATTTCATGAGAAAGATCAATTTTCTGCAGAAGAAATAACATATTTATTTTTATCTCTTGATTCTCTTTCAACTTTATCTGATCAAACAAATCATGATAAGCTTCAAATTGATGATATGCATGTTAATGGTTGCATCACTTCATCGGTTAATACTGATTCAAGGTCTAATTTTATTGATCCAAATTCTAACACTAAAATTGTTGAACATCAACAAATTTTAGGATCTTTTAACATACAATTTCAAGAACAAAAGAATTTAAATTCGACACTTACATTAAAAAATCATTTTCTTGTTCAAGCGATTGTAGTCGAAAATGAATCGATGATTTTAGGACCTAAAACCGAATCTTTGAATGATCATTGCATAAATCAAGATTTTGCATTTTCTTCTTCTCAAATTGAACAAAATTATCTCATTCCTTCAAAAAATATGTCAGCAAATCGAAATATGGATAATGATTTTCCTCTTGAATCAGTTAATCAAGATTGTCCTTTGCAAACAGGAACATCTAATTCTCAACATTTGGAAAGTTATTAGGCTTTATACCCGGATCTATTTACTGATTATAATTCAAGTCCAGATACTAATATACAAACACTATGGTCAATTTCTATGCAAAGTGATTTGATGTATAAGAATGAGGAAAATATTTTTATTCAATATATTGACGAGGAAAATAATCTTATAAATATCACTCATGAATCTCATGCATACAATAATATTGAAGAAATTAAGTTAGAAGATAAAACCGTTTCTTATAATGTTGGCGATACTAATTGTAAATTAATCGAATTGTCAAAATCTCATGAACTTCAAAGGGAAAGTGCTTATGCTAAGGTAGTGTCAAAATTTGATTTTAAAATTTATGATGATGATGCTTCCTTACAAAATATATCCTCTACTTTAACTTTTCCTGGATCCTTTAATCATAATCTCGACATGCTACTTTTTGATTACTATCCTGATAAAATTGCTATCACGCATTCCATTGAATCTTCGCAAGTATTAGATCTCCTCCAATCTTCTTTTGATGATCCAGTTTATGCATGGTTGGAAGAGTCATATTTCAAAATATTTTCATGTCATCTTTTTCTTTCTTTTGTAAATATAAGTTCTAATTTAATACTCTCTATTTTTCAGTACGAAACATTTCAATTCATATTATTAATATTCGATATGTTTTATTTTGCAGGATTACAAATGCTTCAATGGCTTCATTGGCTTTTTGACTTTACTTGATTATGATGGAATGTTTGATTTTAGTGTACATAAAATAAAGACTAGGAATAAGATAGAGTAGTTTCTTTTCTTTTTCTTTATTTCTTAGTTTTGATTTTACACATAGTAGTAAATATAAGAATGTATATATTTATTAATCAGCTCGATAGTTTTCTGCTAAGGATAAATTGATCTCTACTTAATTTTTGGTCAGGTACACTTGGTTGGATTGACAAGTTAAAAAGCATTTTGTAGCAAGTGATACAATCGAGAATGCATGAATACGAGTATGGCCCTGCATCAGGGAAGTGAATTCTTTATCTTATTTCCATTTCAAAATTTGTATACTTGTTATTTATCTTTTTAATTGTGAAGTATTGAATTTTGGTATTAATTGTGAGAAATTATAAATTACAATAATTCAGTAATGATAAATCTATCATTAGGTTATTTTACACGATTGTGGGATGATGTCATACGCTTTTAGGCTATATTTAAATTATTACAGTGACATTCATCAATTTATTTAAAATGTGTAGACTAACCTTACGATTATTTCTTTTATCATTCAAATATTGATTTTCTTTTGAAATGAGTTTGACAAATCAACTCCTTGAAATTTCTAAATCATTCATGCAAATTCCTGATTTTGCTCATAAATATTGTTTTGATGAATATTTCTCTAAATTTTGTAATCAATCATTTTTCAAAATTAATAACTTAGGCTTTCCTATAAATACTTGTCATATTTATAATTTAAGGAAAAGTCTTATTTTGATAAATCACAAATTAAGATAAATATAATCGAGGGTAGAAAAATTGTTTTATAATTTCAGATCAATTAAATCTGTGTAAAATATTATTACGTATTGATCTTCGATTTTAAAATGTTCTTTCATTCGATTGTGATGCTAAGTTGTGACATGAAATTAATAATGATTTGCACAAATTAATTTAATCATCAAAGGAAATTAACATTGAGTTTGGTTTCACTTGATTGCTTTTCGTTTTCACTTTTGAGACTTAGATTATTGGATTTCTTATCATCTCAACCTTGTACATATTGACTAGATTTTGAGTTGAAATCTTGCTTTTTGAAATAATTGGTTTCTTACAAGTCTTCTTTATTTCTTTTGATTTAGAAGATTTTGTTATGACCATTTTTCTTTTAGGTTTTTCATTTAGTTTTGTTTTTCAAAATGAAGAGTTGTAATTGTTACATCTTGAACACTTTGTAATTATTTCCATGAAACTTTACAACTTAAAATTTTTTCATTTTTCCTTTTTTGATGAATAAAAGGATTCGACTTATTCAATCTTCTCACCGATTAATTGAGTCCTAAAAGAATGAAGAAATATTTTAAGAAACTTTGCATCAATAATAAGTTTATGATACTTTTTGTAAAAAAATCACCATTTTGACATACATATTTGTGTTTCCTACTTTCTATTTTTTTATTGACATTTATTTAAACTTAAATCTTTTGTGGTCAATTTTAATATGTCATTTAGGAGATTTGTCGTTATTTCTTACGTGTGTCATAATTTTATGATTTTTACGTTATTTTGTATAGCTCATCATATAGAAAGTAATCATATCTTAAATTTTGATTTTTGAGTTTATTGACCATCTTCGACTCTTAGTTAAAGTTTCGATAATTTTTAAAATTTTTCTTTTGGATTTCAATACATACATTTTGGTTGAATTTTGGATTTGATCGGATTCTATCTTTTGAGTGTTTTATTAGTGATTTTTGTTTGGTTGATTGGTTTCAGTAGTAAATTTAATATTTTTCAAGCTTTTGATTTTCTTCTTTGTTTTTAAGGGAGCATTGTAGATAAATAATACTTTGATGGCACACTACTGGGTGTTCATATGTTTCTCTACTAATCAACCCAATATCTTTAAGGGAAACCATTGTAAGGAGTTTCTTGCCATATCAAATGTTCTTACTGTGACTGAATCGCTCCTAGCCTTGAAAGATTTCTTATGAACTTAGCTAATCAGTCAGTTGAACTCACGATTATTATTTTTGGACTTTATTTTGAGAATGATATCATTAGCTAGGAAAGTTAACTTGTTGGGAAACTTTTCTCTCAGAATCTTTATAAATCAATGGCATTAGTCATCTTTAGGCCTTCCATGTTATTATAGGGGTATTATCTGGATTTGTTTCTCATCCATTAGAAAATTTTTAAAACTAAACTAAACTTTGATTGAAGAATAGGAGGTCTCATTATGAGCCGACCTAATCATGATCATCAGCCCTGTCCCGGATAACATCATTTCTGATCACCAGGGTGATGGCTCTTGGTCATAAGATCAAGGGACAGGAGGTCTCATCACAAGCCGGCTTGTTTATCTCTGACAGATCTCGTGAATGATGCTATCAATAGCTGGTTACCAAGCCATGATAGTAGTTTTCAATCAAAGATAAAAAATAAATAAATAAATAAATAAATAAAAATAAAAAGAAGAGAAAAACAAATTTTATCTTTCAGTTATTTATATTTAATGGTTGGGGAACTTATCTAGATATCTTCTTAAGATATGGAGGTCATATCTTTATGCTAGTGTTGTTCGATTATCTTTAACTGTTGAGAAAGCATTCTTGATAAGGTTTATTTGCTATGCATATATTTTAAAATCATTCATCTTTACGAAGTCTCTGAATAATAGTTGCGATAATTCATTTGATTGTGACAGCACTTTAAGTTTAAACTTTACTATATAGGCTAGTGATGTGAGAATGTCATGTGGTGTGAAAATTTGATATTTTGAGAAAACCGTAGTTTTGTTTTCCTATATCTATAACCTTTAGCTAAAACATGCAGAGATAACTGCTTCGCCCAGTGTGTCGCCATTTGTTGGCACCCCAACAACTCACATTTATTTTCCAAAATCAGGGGGCCCCCATGTAAATTTTGTTTAGATACTTGTTTTGGTTTTCCTTCGTTTTCTCTCTTTTTGATTTGATAAGTGGTTTCATGGCTCTCTTTCCTTGGTCATTCATTCTTTGCGTTGTTGTTCTTTGGCTTGATGAGGTTTTGGTGATTTCATCGATCTATTTCGCATCGATCATTTAAGAATTCTTGATGATCAAACTCTTATACAAGCCTATTTGATTGCATACGCTTTAATCTCTGAAAACTTGCTGAATGACTATCATATTCCATAAATCTTTTATTTATTTATTTCTAATAATTAACAAATATTTCACATAAGAAATAATTAGATAAGATGTGAAAATCCTAAAATTTTGACATTTGACATTTTAAAATTTACCAAAATTTTTATATTTTCATTGAAGACTAATTATACACTTTTATAAACTTTATTTATTTTCAATTTTTCTTTCACAAGGGATACATAATAATGAATTTCTATGGAATAAACCTTATGAATTATTATTCAACTATGTTTATAAAACTACATATATAAGAACTAAAATAAAGTGACACAATTCAAAAGTGTAAGTCTATAAAAGACATAAAAACTTTGATTTTAATGAATTTTATAATATTATTTTCAATAAAATCAATACTTCTTTTTTTTTATATATGTTGTAATAATATCAGTGCACTTGAACTTAATTCCTATGCTCATAAACTTGTAGATTAGTTTTATAAGCTGACTTGAATATAGACACAAATACGTTTGGAGATAATAGCATCAAACCGCTACATTTGCATGATAATTTTATGATAATAACATCAAGCTTATGATGCTTTAAAGAGCCAACCATGTAATGACTTTAACTTTAAATCTTTTCTTTTAAAGGGCATTGATGTATCTTATATAATGGAATGAATTTAAAAGGAAGTATAATACCACTCTTATGTATTATGGGAAATAGATTCACCAAATTAACATGAGTGATAATGTAATTACCAAGAGTAATCATTCTCATCATTATTGTTGGTTTTCAAATGATAAGTTTTAATTTTATGCAAAGTTAAAATTTAAAAGAGATCATAACCACGTGAGACCATTAGTCCATCGCTTCGCTAAAGCATTTTATCAACAATTATTCGCAGTGGCGGTTGGTCAACAAATAACACCGAGACTATTGGTAAATTGAATGGTGATTAATTTGAAAGATCCAGTTATACATTTGACAGGATGGCTTGGCATCCGAGCTTACGAGGTTTTAGATCATCGTAACTTAAAGATCTCGATAAAATAGGAATTTTAAAAGCATATGGTTGAAAAGTTCGCGCCATCCCTAAACTTAATGAGGAAAATCGCCACTGCATCTACCAAATCATTCTCATCAGTTAAGAAAAACCTACAGCGCGTCAAAAAAATATTTCAGGGAGATATGGCTTCAAATAAATATTATATATTGTTATCAGTCTAAAAATTTGTTGCGTTAAGAACCTATATTTACTCTAGAATATACCCCATATCTGCGTAAAGAATTGCATTAGTTACCAAAGATATCCAAACTGCCAGAATGCATTAATCGTGATATAAGAAGGAGATCACGCCCGTAGAAAAGGAAGGCAATCGTTGAATAAATAAATTCCTATGGATCAGTTTGCTGATATCTCTCCAAGAAATTCTTACCAATAAAAGATGCCACGACTACCAGATTGTTGGTTGTTCATCCCAATGTGTCGTTGATATTCTTTACTCTTTCCTACAAATGAGAAATATAATTATTGAGAACCCTAAAGGAGTTAAAGCTATCTTGTGAGTTCAGTTATCTCTCAAGATTCGTGCCTGATATATAGCGTGAATAATTGCAAAAAATTATAGTGACAACTCCCTGGTTGAAAATGTAAAATGCCAAAGATGGAAGGAGTTTTACCTCATTACATCACATGAAGAGCTAAATTGGGCTAATCAAATTCACGGCATCAGGTTGTATATTTTCATAGTATTAATCTTTTTGACAGAATGATATCAATTTGAAGGGTGATCTCTATGCTTTTTACTTTGTGGTAAATCTTTATAAACAAAATTCTATCATATTGTTTTAATGAATACTTTTGTTTTACAGGTGGGAGAAAGCATCGAATATACATAGCGGAATATTTTACAAAGTTTCATTTGGACACTAAGACAAGTAAAATGATATTACTGATTTCTACCAGTTACCAGATCGTAAGTTTGTAGATATTACCATGAGGATAAACCACATCAGCCGAACCAATCAATGAGAACAGAGAATTTTATGCACAGTTCGAGAGAATAGAGGGATCAAGCTTTTTAGAAGGCGATTTAAGTTCATGTACGGGGTGCAGGAAATAACCGAACCGGATTCCCGTTGTTATTCAGGAAGCGATTTTCTGCAGTGAACTGCGTGCAATATAAGGCGAAAATTAAAATTCCGAGACATGGGTTTTTTCCAGAAGATCCTCATTTACCAGACTCGTGAGGAATTTTCTTAAAATAGTGAACGGTTTGAGAGATTTTCAAGGTGCTCTGAACACGTTTTTCAGAAGTGCGGCCAGCTAAGAAGTTCAGCGGAGTTTCTGTTGGGGATGGATCTATTTGAACATCAAATTTCTACAGAAGGAGGGGGGAAAATGGTGCTGAACAAGAGCTGGAGAACTTTGCTTCTTTTAAGTTCTGTAGTTTTTTTTCATATTCTAGGGTTTTTGAAAACCATAGAAATGGAAACGTTTTTCCGAGGGGGATGGAGTGTGTGAAGAAAACTCATTTGAAATATATTTTGTTACTAGTACTACATTATACTTGAAGTTGAAGCTTTCATGTGAATGATACTGGACATCTGCAAATGATACTGTGACTGGTATTTCATTTTTTGGATTTATATATATATATATATATATATATATATATACATATATTTCAGTTTGTTGTCTTCTGTTTATATATGAACTCTGTGTGCTGTGACACATTGATGTTTAAATATTTTTCTCACTTTATCATCTCAAGATAGTTGTTGAATAAATATTTCATTATGGTTTTGTTTATTAGTGTGTTCACTATAAACATCAGTTTTAATGATATACTTTTCTGTTTATTTAAAATTTCATTTGTATGTTAACAGTGAATTTTAAATAAGCATTATTTCAAATTCAAATGACTGTCTTGATAGTTAATTATCAATCAGTTTTGGAAGTTGAAGTTGATTGTGTGATTATAGGTTAAATTTCATTTCTATTATTACATAGCAGAGTAACTTTTGTTATGATTTAAATATGTTTGTTTAGATCATACTTCAGTTTTCTGTTATTGATTAATAATTAATATAGTCTTAAAATTGCTCTCAGCTGAGATAGGGTTAAATAGGATAAATAGATTAATTAGTTTTAATATTTTTTTTTTTTTTTAGCACTGTTAAATCATTTTGCATACTATAAGTAGGTTTTCATATTTAGAAAACTTCACAAAATTGAAGTCTTTCCTTAAGAAAGCAACCTTAGGATATTTTAGGTATTTAGGTAGGATAAGTATTAGAATAGGTTAGATTTTGCTGTTTTTAAGTTCTCTTTAAGAGACAAACTAGCTGGTAGCAGGACCATAACCTGCGAGGTTTTGTTAAACCAAACATACCGGACTCTGCTCTAAGTTGATTGTGTGGACTAAACCTCCTTATTGGCTCTGATTCATAAAATCAGGCCAACACTCCCCTATATTTATAATACAAGAAAAACTCTTGGGATGCCCCTCGGTGACCTTTGGGCTCCCCCTAACCATTCAATCCCACAATTTTGTATTTTTGTGAGTACTCATGATTTATACAATACGTTACATTTCAGGTTAAAATTTTAAGAACATTTTTATGAAAAGGGACCAACTTGGTAACTGACGAACTTTTCCAAGCCTGGGCCTTTGCTCTTATTGATTATGCTTAGTAATCCATTGGTCCCTTGCTAGATCCTGTTGAGCTCAAACCTAACTTTCTTCTTCTTTTCTCTATTTCTTCTTCTTCATTCTACAACCGCTTCCTTCCTTGATGCCTCCCTTCTACTTTGTCTTTTAAACACATCTTACTCGCAGTAATCATCCTGTCATGAAGATAGCAGATTTTAGACCATTTAGGGTTTAATAAAGTAATACAAATTGTATCAATACATGCATTTTGTAAAATGAACTCTAAACAATGTTAATGCATGAAAAGAAAACATGATAATGCACAGAAAATCCTGACAGCTGGGTTTGAAAATCCTCTAAATCCGCTACCCAACTAAAATCACGATCACGAAAAAACAAACTCTTCATCTCAATCCCGTCCACATGTGGACCAATTCGAACTCCTCCGATGAAAGCGTGAAAAATGGAAAAGTAACCGTCATCGAAAAGTAGAATAAAAGCACATGAAAAAGGCGGGAAAACCCTTACCGACGGGAAAAACTAAGCATCGAGCGAAAACAAACTCTCATCAATGGGTGGAAACACTATAAGTCAGGTCGGATGGTTAGTGCACTAGGGAGCCACTACGGAGGAAGACATAAGGACTATAGCTTCCGCTTTCAAATAAAACACTGTGGCAATCGAAAGTTTTAATGACTGAATGTTGACAATGGTGAGCTCAACACCACCGCTGTGTCAGCAACACAAAGGGATAGTCCTACGATCAACCATTAAAAAACTGTTCCTATAGAGAAAACAACATGATCGAAAGGCAAAAAGGTTTAGGTAATAAAACCAAGAAATTGGCAAGACTAAGAACTGACCGTTGGCATGTTCATTATTTGTCCACCACTGGCCTATAAATAAAACTACTGATAGTTAAATGAGATAAAAGTACTTCGGTGAACATAAAAACACACCATTGGGACGTTCATTGCTTACCCTCTGCAACAACGACTGCGTAGAAGACTATCGCCCTGATTCATTGTTCAAACCACTTCCGAGAGCAATGAAGGAAAATGAAAATAAAGCATTAAGTGTTCAAAAGACCTTCGGCTATGCAGCATTAAAGTTAGTTTGTTTCACCTCCGAAACTGTGGCGGCGAAGAGAACTAAAACTCTAACTTAAACATAAATAGACTTCCGAAAGCGATGAAGGAGATCAATCAGACCAAAAGGACATCGTTTTCAAATCAAACTCAAAATTCCAATAGTCAAAGCATTGGCTGACATAAAGCAGTTCCGAAAAACATGAAAGCAATTGACCTCAATTCAACTTCAAACAATCCAAATTTGTAGCAGAGGGACAAAACAGAGTTTAACAATACAAACAAGCCCATGCAAGATAAAATCAATAAGGAGGGTCCAAAATTTCAAAAAAATTGGGGAAAATAGTTGCAGCTGCAACAGGGTCATAGCCTCTTTCCAATAGTAGCTGATGATAGTCCAATTTAGGGATCATGGGAACCAAGATTTAAAAGTCTAGATAGCTCTTTTGAGGCCAAGAATATGAATTTCATTTTTTACCTCTGTCTTCGGGTAGTTTCCAACTCAGACACCACAGGATTGTAACATATGGTAAACCGAAATATTCATTTGTTCCTCATTCCCATGCCATTTTGCACTTTTGTCCTTTTTGAGTCCTCTTGCATGCCTTTCTTTCTGAATTTTTATTTCAGGCTCCTCTATCCATAGTGTCCTTTTGTGTGAGTGATGTATTTAATTTTCAGCTCACAGACGGAGAAGAACTTTGGCAATTTTGTACTTATATGGTTCAGTACTTTGATTTGATACATATTGCTTTCTTAGGAGATTTTTTACTCTTATTTGCCTTTTGGATTTCAATTCTTGGCATGGGATCATTTATATATAATACACTGTTTACCTTCCTTCCTTTCCATGGGTCTTTTGCTGTCACCCCCTAAGACATTTTTTAAATGTGAGATGGATGGAGCCTCGAAATAGTATTCTAGATGTTTTGATCATGAGTTATTTTACAAGGATTAAGTAGGACTTCAATGTGTTCATAGCCATTTAGGAAAATCTTCTAACTAGAAGAAATTCTTTCAGATAAAACAATAGTACACAGTCTTATAATCAAGGATTTTAGTTAATCCAGAATTTTGATGCTCTCCATGCAACCAAAAGTTTGCTTCTTTTATGGAAATCCATCAAAATCTAAACTAGAACAAACAGAAATAAAGTAAATCCAAAATAAACAACCAAATTAATTTATTTATGTACAAAACAAAAACAAAAAATCAGGAAAAATAAGGTTTGAGAACTAAACCATTAACTGGTAAGTTCTTTGTCCACCCCTGTAAATCTTGCAATTTGTAGGTTGAGGGGACAGGTTTTGCTGCAATCTAAAAAGGGCCTATCCATAACTGTTGAAACTTCATGTGCTTCCCCTTTTCATCATGCGGGTGATCCCACTTAAGAACCAGGTATCCCACTTCAAACTCCTTTTTTCCAGCTTTATGCATATGAAACCATCGCTTCACTACTTCTTGTTGATGCTTAAAACATTCTTTCACCATGGACCTAGAATCTTTTTCCTTCAAAATATTATAGATTCTAATTTGCAGGATTTCATTATCTGTGCCTCTAGACTCTTGAGTTATTATGGAAGATGGTAGCATAATGTTAGGAGGAAGTATAGCCTCTTTTCCATAAACAAGGGTATATGGTGACACACCTACAAAATTCTTGGGTGTGATCCTATGAGCCCACAGAGTGTTCGGTAATGCTAAATACCAACTTCTCTGGTTTTCTACCACAGTCTTTTTTAAGATCCTAATCATATTCTTGATTGTAGATTCTGCCAAACCATTTTCCTTGTGGGTAATAGTTTGTAGAATAATGCAACTTAATTCCTCTTTCATAAGCAAATGCAGTTAATCGAATAGAAGAAAAATCAACAGCATTATCAAAAACCAGGGAAATTGGAACCCCAAACCTGGTCATATTATGATATTGCAAGAAATCCATGACCGCATCTTCGTTCACTTTACGTAATGGAATTACCTCGACCCATCTAGTGAAGTAGTCAGTTGCCGTCAAAATGTACTTATGTTGCAAGGAAGAATTTGGTTTTACCTCTCCAATGATATCGATTCACCATTGCTCAAATGGTTCTGTTATCATCATCGGCTTCAATGGTCCTACTGCTTTGGCTTGTCTTCCCCCACACCTATGGAAGATATCACACTTTCTGACATAGGCATGTGCGTCCTTGAACAGTGTGGGCCAATAATATCCGGCTCTGAGAATCTTGTGGGCTATCATATCTCCAGAAAAATGACCTCCAGTAGGTCCATCATGTAACTCTATTATGACCTTCTTTGCATCTTCTTTCTCTAAACATCTGAGAAGGACTCCATCATAATTCTTCTTGAATAAAATTCCATCAATGATATGATATGCAACTGATTTAAGGCGCAACGCTCTTCAATGCTTGGAATTCCAATGCTCTGGAAACAATCCTTCCTGAAGGTAATGAACAAGGTCTCGGTACCAGGAATCTAGAGCTGTGAAAAGAGGACATACATCCATCATATGTAACTCAGCTTCATTTTCCCAATTGTTTTCTTCATTATTGTTACCTTCAGCCATTAGTTTGCACAGTCCTTACCCTTTAACTATGGATGCTGGTTTGAATTCGAGGTCATATTCTTATAAAGCTGTTACCCAGTTGCCTCTTTTTTCTCCTAATTCTTTTTGTATGAAAAGAGACCTAACAGCTGGGTGTGGAACTATTACCTTCATCCGGTTCTTAAGTATGTACGGCCTAAATTGTTTTACCACTTTGAAGACTGCATAATCTTGTTTATTCACAGCTGGGTAATTCAATTCGCCCCCCTACAGACCAGTTCTCATAAATGACATGGGGTACTCATCTCCCTCATCTTCCTTCTGAGTAAGCACCACTGCTAATGAATCGTCAGATGCGAAAGTGTACAAAATAAAATCTTTCTCAAAATTTGGACTTTTCAGAGAGGGTGCATGAGAAATAGATGTCTCTATCTTACTGAATGCATTCTTCTCTACATCATTCCCCTTGAATTGTACACTTTGTTTTACCATTTGCTGCAAAGGTTTAACAATTTGAGCGAAATCTGGCATAAACCTTCGCATGAAATTTATTGTCCCCACGAATGATTGCAGACCTTTTTTGTTATGGGGTAAAGGGATTTTTTCAATAGCTTTGATCCTTTTTGGGTCTATGGAGATCCCCCTTTTAGAAACCATGTGACCCAGTAGCTTTCCTTCTATAACCACAAAAACACATTTCCTTGGATTCAGTGAGATTCCATATTTTCAACAACGCTTGAAAATTTGTTTTAGATGGAATGCATGTTCTTCTCTCTTCTTTGAAAATATTGTGACATCGTCGAGATATACTACCACACTACAACCAATTAGAGCGTGAAAAGCTATATCCATAGCCCTCTGTAAAGTAGCTCTAGCATTGATGAGTCCAAAGGACATTCTTCTGTAAGCAAAAGTTCCCCACTTTGTTCTGAATGTAGTTTTAAGTTTGTCTTCTTCAGGCACTAACACTTGATTGTATCCAAAGAATCCATCTAATAACGAAAATAACCCAAAACCTGAAACCATCTGCAATATCTGCTCCATGGGTGGGACTGGATAGTTGTCTTTATCAGAAGCGCAATTTAAGTTTCTAAAATCCACACATAGCCTGATTTCTCTAGATTTCTTCCTTACTGACACCAGATTTGAAACCCATTCTGAGTGTCTAACTTTGAATATAATTTTGGCATCCAATAATTTTTTCACTTCACTCTGAATTAAAGGCTCCAGTTTTGGATGCATCTTCCTCAAAGGTTGTTGATAAGGATTGAATCCAGATCTAATACGAATGACTTGTTGTATAATCTTGGTGTCATATGTTTTAAGCTCTTCATATGTCCAGGAAAATACATCTTTGTACTGTTTGAACAAACTAATGAACTTATTTCTTTCACCCAGGGAACAACACTTTCCCAAATTTACATATTTGGGTTTAACTTTAGTTCCCAAATTTATCAACTTGAATTGCAAAGATGAGCTATGAGTCTTGACATTTGCTGTCTAAATCAAACATCTGCTCTAAGGTCCTGAACCCTTTAGGAATGAGGTTGTCGAATTTTAACTCAGCTTGGTGTTCTTCGTCATCGATAATTGCCCCTTTGAAAGTGTCATCATTCATCAAACATTCCAAGATTTCTTGATCATCATCAAAAAATCGTAGATTAGTAATCATGTATGGAATCGAAGGCCTAAAAAGTAATTCAATAGAACACTTGTTATTTGAGGGTACAAGCCTTACAGCTGAGGTAGCTAACAAGTCAGCTGTTGCATTCTTAAGTCTAGGAATGGGTACAATATTAAATGCATAAAAATTTGTCAGCAAATCACACACTTCATTATGATAAGCTTTTAAATGAGGTGAGATGCAATGTATTTGTTTTCAAATTTTCTTTACAATTATTTCAGATTCCCCATACACTTTCGGATTTTCTACTTTTAATTCAATTGCTTTTCTTAGTCCCTAAACTAATGCTTCATATTCAGCTGTGTTATTGGTACATTCAAACTCTAATCTACATGAAAGAAAATGTTTATTTTTCTTTGGATCAATCAGGACACAGCCAGCTCCTGATCCTTCCAAAGTTTTAGATCCATCTAAAAAAAGTGTCCAAAAAATATCTACTTCTATTGTACTTGAATCAACAACTACATCTGAAACTAGGTCTACTATTTTACAGTCAAATTCATCATCCCATGAAAATCGAAGGAGATCAGGCTATGTGTCTGATGTACCGCTGGATTCTTCTGCTTGATAATTTCTTGGTTCAAGCTCAATAAAGTAATTTCCCAATACAGAATTCACTGGTTCATTCTTACCCTCCAACTGAGTAACATTGTGCTTCATATGGGGCTCTCTTAATACTTTTATTTGGATGGGACTTCCCTTATAAGGCAACCACAAATGTGACCAATCTGATGCAAAATATCCATTTAACTTTGCTAACCAATCCTGACTCAAACAAGTCCATAAGCCTCAGGTATGTCTGCTACTACAATATCGATGAACTGACATACCTTTTCATTTGAAGATAGTCGAATCAAAACATCCTCCATTTCTGCAATTACCTTCACATTTGTTCTGTCTAACTGAATAACCTGCCGGGTAGATGGTTTAGGCTATCCATTTATCTTTTTGTGGACTGAAAGCGGCATAACATTGACTGATGCCCCTGAGTCTACTAAACAATTGTGCACGTTATGGTTGAAAATTTCAAAAGTTAATAGAAATGGTGGGGTTTTGTATTTAGGCTTACCTCCCACACTTGCTTCACCAGTTTCTTCTTCTTTAGGTTGATTGTCAGTGGGAAGCTTTTCCTCAAGTATTTCAAGTGCTTTTAACAATCTTCTTTCTGCTAAGGCACAATACACATTTCAAAGAGCGAGATATTCACCTTAGAACTCTTAATATCTTCCACAATATCATACTCCATCTTATGTTCTTTGAGATTCTTTTTTACATCATGATTCTTCTCCTCAATGGGCTTAACAGGCATGTTGATTTGCTTTGGATTTTGACTCATAATGGTGAATTCAGGTATCTTATTAGCCGTGGTGCTCTTCTGAATTTTCTTTACATTCTTTTGAAGTCTCTTGATTTTCGGGAGTATTGATCTGTCCTCTTTTATCAAACCTTGGATTCTTGTTGTCATGTTTGTTTCCAATATATCCTCCTATTTCACATAGCCTTCTTCTTCTGTCAAAACCCCAAAAATTCCAAAAAATTTAAAATTTTCAAAATACAGATAAATTTTATAACTGCAGTCAACTAATTATTTAACTAGTTAAATGTTAACAAATTCATTATATGAATTATCTATTTGATTATGTTTAGTTTATAGAACAATTTCTTTTTCAGTTTACTGACTTGTTTTTCTTTGCGATCACAAGGTGGAACTATCATGAAATTCTGGGCTTACTTAGCTTTCGAGCTAATGCAGAAAGTGTTCCTGTGCTTACAGAATTACAGGTAAGAAGTTCGAGTGCTTCTTGTCAAAATTCTAAAGCATTCAATTATAAGTTCGTCACCCAATAATAACTCAGTATAGAATATAATTGCTAATCAATTTCCAAAGCTTATTGAGGTAAAATCATTTAATCTGTCCTCCTTTTTAAGATGCTAAGGAATGAGATTCAGTTTTGTTAGTAATGGTTACAGCTGCTTTCTTCCTAGAAGATGTAAATTTACAGTTCTTAATGTTTACTGAACTATTAGGTGTCTATCATAGTCGTCAAGTGTAAAATGCCTTAAATATTTCTTTATAAGCAGAGTAAGAATTGGTAGAGTTATAAAGTCAATGGTTTAATTTAAAATTGTGCGTAATTACTATTTACACCATGATTGATTGGGTCACTGCTTGATATGAACGTAGTGCATATTGGTAAATAGTTTATATACCAAAATTCTACTTTCATTACTTTGAAATTTAAAGGAGTTATAACCTTATTGCATACTGCATCCATTTAAATTATACTAGTGTTGGAGGGTTAAATTCCTCTGTACTATAATTGCTTGGAAAGCATCATTCAGTTATGGCTAAAATGTATATTATTAAAATTTCAAGATTAAGTCATAAGCATTTTGAGCCTTATCATGCTTAAAAGCATATCTTGCTAGTTCAATAATAAATCATACAAAGATATTGAGACTAACACTAGCAAGAAAGATATTTACCATAGACTGATTACATAAATTTCTTTTATAACATAACCATTAGCCTAATCTTGAATAAAATTAAGTTGGTTTAGTAAATAAATGCCATGTTTATTGAACAAAGGGGTCATAGGATAGACCTCACCCATGAAGAGTCTAAGGCTTACCCTAGAATCTAAGTTCTATAATCTTTTGCTGTAATGCCTCCTTTATCTCTTTTATATGCATAACATATTCAGTTAAATATTGGTTCTACCTTTGCTTATGTTATAAATACTTACTTGTCAGTAAAGTTCCCACCAAGAAAAATATACGTTATTAATTTCTTTCTATAACATACTTATAAGAATTTGTCACTACCATGATATAATTGTTTGATGGAAAATTGTTTGCATAGCATAGAGAAAGGGGTTATGCAAGGTCCATGTCATAATGTAAACAAGGCTAAACTCGACTTGTGTTTTATGAACACCATACTTTATAAAGTAAAAGGGTCGTAAATCCCACACGACCTTGATGATTGTTATGGTGAAGTGTTTAATAATAAAAATTCTTATGTTTCCCATGCAGTGAATGTGATGGTTTGACATTGAGACAAGGGTTATAATTGATCCTTCGATTATCAATGATTAGAATAATGCTTGATGAAGAGCTCATCGGGACTATACACTCATACCCACTGCATACAAAATATTTATCAGACTAACGTGGCATCGTCTTGGCCATATGTTGCATCGTTAAAAAGCATAGTGTTGAACCCTAGCATGACATTCTTTTCGTTTCCTTCGGGCCCTCTGGCCGCTCTACTACCATGCTCTTACCTGCACAGTCGCTTGCACTCATTGTTGGCAGTCTCCCTACTTGTTCTTCCTCCTCGTAAGCTCGTCCTGAAATTTTAATGGAGGAGTGCTGTTACGAAACTGTTTGTTGCTTGGTATAGGGTTGTGAAACTTTCTTTAGGGTTTCTCCATCACAACTCGCTCAAACCAGCATCTTTGACTGTAGAAAGGTTCCTTCCTCTTTGGCTTAGTATTGAGAATCGAGGTCTGGCTTTCCTGGGTTACTCGGGCATAGGGTTTGCAGTATAAGTAATTTTCGTTGAAAATGGTTGCGGCCCAAGCATTTAAGCTTGCTTGGCCAGTTGCTTAGGCCCCGGTCACCGTTGATTTCTTACCCTGCTAGTAACTCCTTTCTGGCTACAGATGAAGGGTTTTCTTGTCCTTGCGTTGATAGTCGTTCTACTGCTCTTCGGTGGTCATATTTCAGTTACAAAATGAGGTAAGAAACGTTGTTTAATTCATTCTTTATCTTTCCAACACTGCTTTGCTTAAACAATTGTTCAATTTTTTTTACAAAGTTTTAATATCATTGCTCTTCTTCATTAATAGGGTCGACCTGTCCTCCTTGGCGTGATTGGTGCGAGACCATGGTGACTAGCTGGTTTACAGTAAGCCTGGTTTAACCATGGCATTTTCTCCTTGTTTGGTCCCTTGGGGACATTTATGTGTTGATGTGTCGTGGCCTGCAACCCTTGCAGTTTTGGTTCCACTCGGTTGACCCGTTCACTATTTTTTTTAAGAAGTTAAACCCTTCGCTTGATACGGGCCTCCGGCTTCGGCCGTGACTGTAAATGTTGTTTTCTTTCATTCCTGTTACTGTGTAAAATATATAATTAAATTATGGGAGGGTTGTAAAAGCCTCACTCTATGGATTTTGATTACGGCTGTGAGTAAAAATACTGAATTAGTCTCTTCAGTTGTTAACTCTATTGTATATTTTGGATTAGTAGGGTTTTACCCTAACTTGACAGTATAAGAATAATATTTACAGCTTCTTTAAAATGATCTTTAATTTATATTGTACTTAGTAATTTGTGAGGTTATTGTTTATGTTGCAAACTGATGTTTAGGCTTGGTGATTCGAGCATAGTGTTACTCTATTGGTTTATTTTCCTATGTGTTAATGCACTAGATTTTTACCCCGTATTATTATTTAATTCTACTTGCTAGGGTTTCTGTATAATATTTTGATAATAAATTACTTTATTATAATAAAGTTGGTAAGTACTGTTATATAATTTTTATCCTCCAGAGTATAAGAACTCCATGTTTTACTGAAGTATTTATGTATCTGTTAAATACAGCTTTTAAGTACAGAAATTATATTTTGTTTACTGTTTACTATAATGTGGTAAAAACATTACTTATTTACATGTTAATACCGTTCTTATAATTATATATTTATTAGCTTTGTTCTTTGTTTATTTATATTCATAGAATAAGATAGTATTTTATTATTGTGTCCTTATACTTACTGCACTAAATGATTTATATATGTACTCTCTATATTTTATATTATCTGTTTATGTTACAATGTTAATATTTATAAAACAAAAGAACAAGAACTAACTATGTTCTTCATTTGTTGACATCTTAACAAGGATAGATTAGTAGCTGCAGATTGTGTTTAAGCTCTAGCTAGATAATAATAATAATAATAAACAAAATGAATTGATTCCATTACCAAACATAAATAAAATATAAGACTAGCTTGGTTTAACTGTAGAATTAAGTCAATGTTTAACTATTCTTACTTTCAGTTTTGTTGTTGCTATACCTATCATAGTTAAATTACCCTAACTGGAATAAATAAACTGTAAAGTTAAAAAGCATGTTTATTTAGTCTAATCCTACTTTAGTGTAGCTATTATATTCTTTTCTTGAATTGAAATAAGCCATAACATTACAGAAGGTAAATACTGTATCAAAAACTATTTTATCTACCCACACATACTACTATCAGTAAATAATATAGCTTCTTTCTCTGTTTCTAATAAACTGACAGTCTCAGTCCAGGTTTAACACTACTCCTGGTACAAAATATATTTCTTCTGATAACAAAATAAAAGGAAAATATTCTATCATTCAACTAACATCTTATTTTACATTTTCATCATACTATTTTTATTTACATAATTTCTCCACCTATGCTGGAGTACGGTTTGGATCACTCCAGATGAGGAAAAACATAGGTAGGGTTTTATTTCTCATCAAAATGATTCTATTACTAAACAATTTAAATCTTTACATCATAAGCTACAATGCATCATTCAATCACACACAGATAATACACAAAAATTAATAAATAACATAACATGTTCTTTGAGCTTGGACGACAACAACAATGGGACGTTGTTCCTCCCTACCAACTCCTGGAGGGTGCTCAGACAGCGACTCCTCAGGACCCCCGAGCTTGCTCTGGTCGCCCTGGCTGAAACTAGGTACAGTAATAATCAAGTACCATTCTTAAAACTCAGTACCAATCCTGAACTTATCAGTAAATTCTCTCAGCTAGCAAGCTGTATTAGATCAAGTTACTGCAGATTATCTCTCAAAACACCTTCCTTACAATTTTCCCTTTTCCCCAATGAATTCCTTGAAGTGCATTCCTCCTGAATGATTCTTCTCCTAGAAAATATCTGAGCAGCCTTAGCTCTATTCATTGGGTACTTTTAAAAGATTTCCTAGGTCTTTTTGGGTTAGTTGTCATTTATTGAGCCACCTTCTCTGATCCCACTTTCTTGGGGGATCATGATCCCAAATGTAGGGAAGTTGCCACCTCCAACATAGGAAGTGTTTGAGGATGTTGCCACTTGTCTTTTTCTCTCCACCTAGTTCCTTCCACCAGTTTGACTAGTAGCACTCTTATTAACAGCTCTCCCAAGCTGTTGTCTCCACTTTTTATTTATTAATAATAAAATATTCAGAATTACATTCCACACCTTTTGACTCTGCTGACTCATAAGTTCCTACTTAGCATTAAATTTAACATAATGTCTTAGGAAATCAAATTAAAACAATTAACATTGTTTTACAAAATTGGGGTATGTGACATACACACCCCCTTAAAATGTAACATCATCCTCAATGTTACTTATTCTTCATCATCTGCAGTCCCCTGGAACAGATTTGGGTATGCTTCCCGCATCTTACTTTACAGTTCCCAGGTGGCATCTTCAGGACTAAGGTGCTTCCATTGCACCTTCACCTGTCCAATGGTGCGGTTCCGCAGCGTAATTTCCCTCCTCCTGAGGATACAATCCGGTTCCACCAGAATTTCTCCTTCTGGTTCTACCCGTACCACATTCCAATCAACCACATGAGTAGCATCATGAACATACTTTTTCAAAATAGAGATATGAAAAACATTATGTACTTTCAAATTAGGTGGTAAGGCTAGTTGGTAAGCAACTTGACCAATCCTAAATAAAATTTCAAATGGACCTCAGTATCGTGGTGCTAACTTTGCACAACTTCCCAGTCTTAGAGAGCTTTTCTTTGGCCTTACCTTTATAAACACATGCTCACCTACCTGGAACTCCTTGGGAATTCTTTTCAAATCTTCTTGACTCTTTTGCCGATCCTGTGCCACCTTCAAATTTTCCTGCACTTGCTTCACAATCTCTTCCATTTCTTTCAACAATTATGGTCCTAACACTAATCTATCTACTGGATTATTCCAACAGATAGGAGTGTTGCATTTGAGTCCATATAAAATTTCAAATGGACTGAATTTAGCTGATGACTAATAGTTATTGTTATATGCAAACTCTGCTAGATGCAAATAGTCTTCCCACTTACCTGGCTGATCTTTAACATACATCCTCAATAAATCCTCCAGCACCTGATTCACTCTTTCAGTCTGCCCATATGTTTGAGGATGGAAGGAGGTACTGAAATTTAATGTTGTATTTAATCCCTTAAACAAGGAATTCCAAACATTTCCTGTGAATTTAGGATCCCTGTCTGAAATTATAACCTTCGGTACTCCATGTAACCGAAAAATATGCTTTAAGAATATGTTAGCTATGTTGGTAGCCTTGTAAGTAGTTTTAACAGGAATGAAATGTGCTGCTTTGCTTAATTTATCTACCACTACCATAATAGATTCATTTTGATTCTGATTTCTGGGCAGTCCAGTAATAAAATATAAGCTAATCACTTCCCATTTCCAGCTAGGAATAGGTAAAGGTTGTAGCAACCCAGCTGGATGCTGGTGTTTGGTTTTCACATGTTGACAGTCTAAACATCTAGCAATGTATTCAGCTACCTCAGCTTTCATGTTTGGCCAAAAGTATTCTTTCCTTAGCATGGTTACAGTCTTTTGGTAACCTGGGTGTCCTAAATATGGCATTTTATGGACTTCGTCCAGAATTAACAACTTAATCTTAGGCACATTAGGTACATACAGTTTATCTTTAAATAATAAAAATTCATCTTCATTTAGACTATAACCTTTTATTAAGATTTCTGTAGGTTCTTCTTTAGCTGTAATTTGCAATTTCTGATAATTTTCATCTTGTTTTACCCCTTCTTTAAGCTGTTCATTTAAATCAGAAGCATAAGTGCTGATTCCTGCTCTAAAGTTTAGCTTTGCATTTATGCTTAATGCATCAGCCACCTTATTTTCCTTACCCTTTATGTGCTGAATTTCGAAATCATATTCACTCAAAAAGGCTAGCCACCTTGGTTGTCTAGCGTTTAAATTAGGCTGATCTAGAAGATATTTTAGTCCTTTATTATCAGTCATTAGGATAAATTTTCTGCCTATTAAATGATGTCGCCACATTTTTAAGGCGTGTATAACAGCTGCAAGTTCTGAATCATAAGTTGCGTAATTCTTTTCGTGAATTTTTAACTTCCTAGACTCATAGGCAATGACATGCCCGTCTTGAGTTAGAACACCACCTAAGCCATCGTTATAGGCATCAGTGCATACTACGAAGTCCTTATTAGGATCTGCTATTCTTAGAATAGGTGCACTAGTCAATAAGGTTTTTAATTTCTTAAAACTTTCTTCACATTTTGAGTCCCAATCAAATTTCTTTCCTTTCTTTTGCAAGGAAGTGATTGGATTTGCTATTTTTGAAAAGCCTTCAATGAATCTCCGGTAATAACCGGTAATTCCCATGAATGACCTCACATTCGTTACATCTTTAGGAACCGGCCAATCTTCGATTTCCCGAATCTTTTTTGGATCGACTGAAATTCCTTCCTTAGTCACTACGTGACCTAAGTACTGAATTTCATTCTTAAAGAAGTCACACTTACTAAATTTCATGAAGAGTTGTTTTTCTCGCAACTCTTGTAAAACTATCATTAGGCGTTCTTTATGTTCTTCTTCCGTTTTAGATTAAATTAAGATGTCGTCGATAAACAAGGCCACAAATTTATCTAAGTACTTATGCATTATATTATTCATTAAGCACATAAAGATAGCTGGGGCATTAGTAAGCCCAAATGGCATTACGACAAACTCGTAGTGCCCATACCTTGTTCTAAAGGCTGTCTTGAATATATCTTCATCCTTAATTCTTACCTAATGATATCTTGACCTCAAGTCTATCTTTGAGAACATAGTGGCTCCACATAGTTGATCAAATAGATCATCTATACGGGGAAATGGATATCTGTTTTTAATTGTCATCTTGTTTAGTTGACAGTAGTCTATGCATGGTCGCATAGTTTCGTCTTTCTTTTTAACAAAGATGACTGGTGCTCCCCAAGGAGACACACTTGGTCGAATATACTTCTTATCTATTAACTCTTTTAGTTGTGATTTTAGCTCATTAAGTTCTAAAATGTTCATTCGATAAGGATATTTTGAGCTAGGTACCGCACCTGGTACCAGTTCAATAGTGAAATCCAATTCCCTCCTTGGAGGTAATCTTGGAATTTCTTCTGGGAATACATCAGTGTATTCTTTTAAAACAGGAATATCTTCTATTTTTAACTTATCTATTTCAGTTTTACCTTCCTCATCTGTAATAGTTACTGCATAGGCTTTACATCCTTTTCTAACAGCTCTTTTAAGTTGTAAAGTAGAAATCTGTCTGATTATAGTTTTTCTAGGAATACCCTTAACCTTTACTGGTTGTTCATCACTATTCAAACATGTAAAAGTTTTATCGTAACAATTTAAAACTACCTTATGCTATTCTAACCAGTCCATGCCAATCAGTAAATCATATGAGCCAAGTGGAAAAACATTAAGCTTAACTGCAGTTTTAAATTCATCCATAAGTAAAGCACATTGTTTCACAAAACATGTTAATTTTCTTTTTGCGGGCCAGTGGCTAATTGAACTAACCAGGAATTCTCAAAATTATCGACAAACAACTTACATTTTCCCACTATCTAAGGTGCAATGTAACTAAGACTAGCTCCTGGATCGATTAAAATGGTTACAGGGGTTTGATTAATCATACCTTCCACTTCCACCATGGAAGTCTGATAGTCAGCTTGGCGGTTCACCAAAGCTGCATTAATTCTGGGCATAGTCCTCGCTAGTTCTCCAACAGTCATCTCCTCCTGCACAGTATGAATATTGTTGACTGCCTTTTTATGATTTGGAAAGACCGAGGCATATTGCGGGCCATTACATTCCCAGCACTTAACAGGCTCCTTATGTTCAAATATCTTGGTAAAATTCCCATGGTTATTTGCAGCTTCCTTGCCCTTAAAATTATTTGAATTATTGGAAGTACCATTTCTATTTCCCTGGAAATTCTTATTGTTAGAATAATTTTTATTCTTATTATTCATGAAATTCCTCTGGGGTACAAATTCCTTCTTAAACTCAGGATGATTGTTATTTTTCTTAGCCTTCCAGTTGGCTAAGCCTTCTTTCTTCCAGTTCTGTTCAAAACAGAAATTAGCCTTCCTCATGGCTTCCTCCAGAGTCTTCAGGTTATCATACTCAATTCTGTCCTTGATATGATATGGTAGACAACTGAGAAATTGCTGTACTTTAGGTTTCTCGTCTACTAGGTAAGGTACATACCTAAGAAAGCTTAAGAATTTACTGTTCAAATCCTTCATAGTCATTGAACCTAACTTCAATTCGTAAAAATCTTTAGCTCTTTCTTCGTAATATTGTTTAGACAAAAATTTCTTCTTGAAATACCTTTTAAAGGTACTCCAATTAACTTCTTTTTCTCTTATACTCTTCACTCTTTTCAGGTCTTGCCACCATATGTGAGCTTTTCTGGAAAGGTTATATATTTCCATCCTCGCCTTTATCTAATTAGAGTAATTATATATATGAAAATACTTCTTCATCTCGGATAACCAGGACTCCGCTTCCTTCCCTTTTTCGGTCTCTCCATTAAAAGTTGGGGGCTTTATCTTTTTAAACTCCCCTGAAATTTCCTCATATGGTCTGTATTTCTTCTTTCTGTCGTAAAAATCCTCTTCACTACTATCAATAATAGTATGATAACTTTGTTGTTCAGCAGACCCTTCAGATGATGAATTGCTTTTAGTTTTTACAAGCTTCATGTTTTTGGATTTTCTTTGATGATTGACATCTTCAGATTCTGATCTTCTGCTCCTTCCTTCAGTTTGGAATTTTTCTATTAGAATTTGGTTCAATTCTTCCTGAGCCTTTATGATCCTTTCATTCTCCCTCTTGACTGATTCCATTTCAGTTTTCAAATCTTTTACATTCTGCAACAGCTCTGAGGAGTTAGCAGTCCCCTCTTCTAACATAGGTTCTCTGGACAACTTCCTTGTTTCTGTATCTGGAGACTCCTCTTGCGCATACTCTTCTAGCTTTTCCATACCTGCCTGTTAAACTTCAGAAAAAAGGAAATTTTCTGTTCTTAACCTAAAACAAAATATATGTTAGCATCTTAATTTAATTTACTGTTCTATGGAAGCTAGTTGGGCTACATTAAGGCCTAGTGTTTGAACCTTGTGCTCTGATACCACATGTCAAAACCCCAAAAATTCCGAAAAATTTCAAAATTTCAAAATACAGATAAATTTTATAACTACAGTTAACTAATTATTTAATTAGTTAAATGTTAACGAATTCATTATCTAAATTATCTATTTGATTATGTTTAGTTTATAGAACAATTTCTTTTTCGGTTTATTGACTTGTTTTTCTTTGCGATCACAAGGTGGAACTGTCATGAAATTCTAGGCTTACTTAGCTTTCGAGCTAATGCAGAAAGTTTTCCTGTGCTTACAAACTTACAGGTAAGAAGTTCGGGTGCTGCTTGTCAAAATTCTAAAGCATTCAATTATAAGTTCGTCACCCAATAATAACTCAGTATAGAATATAATTGCTAATCAATTTCCAAAGCTTATCGAGGTAAAATCATTTAAACTGTCCTCCTTTTTAAGATGCTAAGGAATGAGATTTAGTTTTGTTAGTAATGGCTACAACTGCTTTCTTCCTAGAAGATGTAAATTTATAGTTCTTAATGTTTATTGAACTATTAGGTGTCTATCATAGTCGTCAAGTGTAAAATGCCTTAAATATTTCTTTATAAGTAGAGTAAGAATTGGCAGAGTTATAAAGTCAATGGTTTAATTTAAAATTGTGCGTAATTAATATTTACACCATGATTGACTGGGTTACTACTTGATATGAACATAGTGCATATTGTTAAATAGTTTATATACCAAAATTCTACTTTCATTACTTTGAAATTTAAAGGAGTTATAACCTTATTGCATACTACATCCATTTAAATTATACTAGTGTTGGAGGGTTAAATTCCTCTGTACTATAATTGCTTGGAAAGCATCATTCAGTTATGGCTAAAATGTATATTATTAAAATTTCAAGATTAATTCATAAGCATTTTGAGCCTTATCATGCTTAAAAGCATATCTTGCTAGTTCAATAATAAATCATACAAAGATAATGAGACTAACACTAGCAAGAAAGATATTTACCATAGAATGATTACGTAAATTTCTTTTATAACATAACCATTAGCCTAATCTTGAATAAAATTAAGTTGGTTTAGTAAATAAATGCCATGTTTATTGAACAAAGGGGTTATAGGATAGACCTCACCCATGAAGAGTCTAAGGTTTACCCTAGAATCTAAGTTCTATAATCTTTTACTGTAATGCCTCCTTTATCTCTTTTATATGCATAACATATTAAGTTAAATATTGGTTCTACCTTTGCTTATGTTATAAATACTTGATGGAATGAATACTTACTTGTGAGTAAAGTTCCCACCAAGAAAAATATACGTTATTAATTTCTTTCTATAACATACTTACAAGAATTTGTCACTACCATGATATAATTGTTTGATGGAAAACTGTTTGCATAGCATAGAGAAAGGGGTTATGCAAGGTCCACGCCATAATGTAAACAAGGATAAACTCGAATTATGTTTTATGAACACCATACTTTATAAAGTAAAAGGGTCATAGATCCCACACGACCTTGACGATTGTTATGGTGAAGTGTTTAATAATAACAATTCTTACGTTTCCCATGCATCGAATGTGATGGTTTGACATTGAGACAAGGGTTATAATTGATCCTTCGATTATCAATGATTAGAATAATACTTGATGAAGAGCTCGTTTGGACTATACACTCATACCCACTGCATACAAAATATTTATCAGACTAACGTGGCATCGTCTTGGCCATATGTTGCACCGTTAAAAAGCATAGTGTTGAACCCTAGCATGACATTCTTTCCATCGCCTTCGAGCCGTCTGGTCGCTCTACTACCATGCTCTTACCTGCACAGTCACTTGCACTCGTTGTCGGCAGTCTCCCTACTTGCTGTTGCTCCTCGTAAGCTCGTCCTGAAAGTTTAATGGAGGGGTGCTGTTACGAAACTATTTGTTGCTTGGTATATGGCTGTGAAACTTTCTTTAGGGCTTCTCCATCACATCTCGCTCGAACCAGCATCTTTGACTGTAGAAAGGTTCCTTCCTCTTTGGCTTAATATTGAGAATCGAGGTCTGGCTTTCCTGGGTTACTGGGGCATAGGGTTTGTAGTATAAGTAATTTTCGTTGAAAATGGTTGCGGCCCAAGCATTTATGCTTGCTTGGCTAGTTGCTTAGGCCCCGGTCGCCATTGATTGCTTACCCTGCTGGTAACTCCTTTCTGGCTACAGATGAAGGGTTTTCTTCTCCTTTTGTTGATAGTCGTTCTGCTGCTCTTCAGTGGTCATATTTCACTTACAAAATGAGGTAAGAAACGTTGTTTAATTCATTCGTTATCTTTCCAACACTACTTTGCTTAAACAATTGTTTTATTTTGTTTACAAAGTTTTAATATAATTGCTCCTCTTCATTAATAGGGTCGACCTGTCCTCCTTGGCGTGATTGGTGCAAGACCATGGCGACTGGCTGGTTTACGGTAAGCCTGGTTTAACCATGGAATTTCCTCCTTGTTTGGTCCCTTGGGGACATTTATGGGTTGATGCATCGTGGCCTGCAACCCTTGCGGTTTTGGTTCCACTGGGTTGACCCGTTCACTATTTGTTTTAAGAAGTTAAACCCTTCGCTTGATACGGGCCTCCAGCTTCGGCCTTGACTGTAAATGTTGTTTTATTTCATTCGTGTTACTATGTAAAATATATAAGTAAATGATGGAAGTGATGTAAAAGCCTCACTCTATGGATTTTGATTACGGCCGTGAGTAAAAATACTGAGTTAGACTCTTCAGTTGTTAACTCTATTGTATATTTTGGATTAGTAGGGTTTTACCCTAACTTGAGAGTATAAGAATAATATTTACAGCTTCTTTAAAATTATCTTTAATTTATATTGTACTTAGTAATTTGTCAGGTTATTGTTTATGTTGTGAACTGATGTTTAGGCTCGGTGATTCGAGCATAGTGTTACTCTATTGGTTTATTTTCCTGTGCGTTAATGCACTAGATTTTTACCCCGTACTATTATTTAATTCTACTTGCTAGGGTTTCTGTATAATATTTTGATAATAACTTACTTTATTATAATAAAGTTGGTAAGTACTGTTATATAATTTTTATCCTCTGGAGTATAAGAACTCCATGTTTTACTGACGTATTTATGCATCTGTTAAATACAGCTTTTAAGTACAGAAATTATATTTTGTTTACTGTTTACTATAATGTGGTAAAAACATTAGTTATTTACATGTTAATATTGTTCTTATAATCATATATTTATTAGCTTTGTTCTTTGTTTATTTATATTCATAGAATAATATAGTATTTTATTATTGTGTCCTTATACTTACTGCACTAAATGATTTATATATGTATAGTCTCTATTTTATATTATCTGTTTAGGTTACAATGTTAATATTTATAAAATAAAAGAACAAGAACTAACTATGTTCTGCATTTGTTGACATCTTAACAAGGATAGATTAGTAGCTGCAGATTGTGTTTAAGCTCTAGCTAGATAATAATAATAAAAAAACAAAACGAATTGATTCCATTACCAAACATAAATAAAATCTAAGACCAACTTGGTTTAACTGTAGAATTAAGTCAATGTTTAACTATTCTTACTTTCAGTTTTGTTGTTGCTATACCTATCATAGTTAAATTACCATAACTGGAATAAATAAACTGTAAAGTTAAAAAGCATGTCTATTTAGTCTAATCCTACTTTAGTGTAGCTATTATATTATTTTCTTGAATTCAAATAAACCATAACATTACTGAAGGTAAATACTGTATCAAAAACTGTTTTATCTACCCATAGATACTACTATCAGTAAATAATATAGCTTCTTTCTCTGTTTCTAATAAACTGACAGTCTCAGTCCAGGTTTAACACTACTCCTGGTACAAAAGATATTTCTTCTGATAACAAAATAAAAGGAAAATATTCTATCATTCAACTAACATCTTGTTTTACATTTTCATCATACTATCTTTATTTACATAATTTCAGTACATGTGCTAGAGTACGGTCTGGATCACTCCAGGTGAGGAAAAACACAAGTAGGGTTTTATTTCTCATCAAAATGATTCTATTACTAAACAAAATAAGAACAACTTCATTACTAAACCATCTAAATCTTTACATCATAAGCTACAATGCATCATTCAATCACACACAGATAATACACAAAAATTAATAAATAACAAAACCTGTTCTTTGAGCTTGGACGACAACAGCAATGGGAGGCCGTTCCTCCCTACCAACTCCTGGAGAGCGCTCAAACAACGACTCCTCATGACCCCCGAGCTTGCTCTGGTCTCCCTGAATGGAACTATGTACAGCAATAATCAAGTACCAGTCTTAAAACTCAGTACCAATCCTGAACTTATCAGGAAATTCTCTCATCTAGCAAGCTATATTAGACCAAGTTACTGCAGATTATCTCTCAAAACACCTTCCTTACAATTTTCCCTTTTCCCCAATGAATTCCTTGAAGTGCATTCCTCCTGAATGATTCTTCTCCTGGAAAATATCTGAGCAGCCTCAACTCTATTCATTGGGTACTTTTAAAAGATTGCCTAGGTCTTTTTGGGTTAGTTGTCATTTATTGAGCCACCTGCTCTGATCCCACTTTCTTGGGGGATCATGACCCCAAATGTAGGGAAGTTGCCACGTGCAACATAGGAAGTGTTTGAGGATGCTGCCACTTGTCTTTTTCTCTCCACCTTGTTCCTTCCACCAGTTTGACCAGTAGCACTCTTATTAACAGCTCTCCCAAGCTGTTGTCTCTGCTTTTTATTTATTAATAATAAAATATTCAGAATTACATTCCACACCTTTTGAATCTGTTAAAGTCAGTAATTTTTTCTCCATTTTTGGTTTGTTTTCTTCAATTTTGGTTTGTTTTCCAATCACCCTTAGTTAAATGTTTGGTTTACTTTTCAGTTTTGGTCTCCTTGGAGATTTTATTGGTGATTGATTAGTTTTAAATAGTTTTTGAACACAATTTGTTTAGGTTTTATTTGAATTTTTAATGGTTTTTTTTTAGATTTTAAAGAGGGGTAAAGAAGGTTTATGTTCAAAGTTTGAATCAATAATATGTTTAGAGATCAAGTAAACTTATTCTTTAAGCCTAATAATGCTCTAAACCTCCGACAATTTAGCTAAAAGCTGTAAAACTGCGAGAAATTGGCTCAGGAAATATTCTTGTAGCGCTGGTGGAAAAGTTAACAAAGGAAGCGCTACAAGAAAATCGCGCCTCTCTGTCTTTCAAATATTTTTGCAGTTTTTCATCATGGGTATCATCTGGAAGTGATTGATTGTATTTTGCAAGGTATTTTAACACGTGTGACTGCAGTTTAGACACGCATTTCAGCCGATCTCAGTCACGTAGCCAAAACGGGTTCATGATTGCTAAAAACGTGGAATTAGTTGGACAAATCATCAAATCTCGGTTTAAACTGTCAAATTTCTCGTTCCACATGCATTTTTATAGGAAGGCAAGTTCGTGCAAAAGAATTAAAACGCTAAAAAACTGGATTATGTTCCTGTGAAGGAAGACAACACTTGCAACGTTAGCAGAAAGTTAGGGCTTCTTAATTCTTGCATTTACGGTTGAAGAGATGACCTGGAGACACCTGTGCACCTGAGGAGAGACTGTTGCTGCTTTAAAGAGAAGCCTTAAGCTCCAGCAGTCGAGAAGTTGGTAGGTACCTCACTAAAAAACCCTTATAACTCTAAGGTTTGAGTTTTTATGGTTGCGTGGTGATTTAAAAGAATGTGCTTGGAGGAGATGATAAGATATGTTGTAGGACAAAATTTCCACCACTGAAATAGCCACCAGGAGCCATTACAAAAACCTGAAGGAACAGAGCAGCAAAGAGTCTTCGAAGTTAAAGCATTCAACCTGTAGAGTTTAGTGATTGATTGAAGGAAGAATGTTTATAATTAGTCCTCCCATATATTGGATACTTTGGTGATGATGCATAGTGTTTGTAAGGAGTTGATTGAAGAGTCTTTTCTCAAGACCTATTGCACTAGAAATTGCAGAAGATATATTCGAGTGGTTTATAAAACTGTGGAATTGTCATGATGTGTGAAAACTTTGCTGGGAAAACCATGGTCGAATGATTGCAGGACATATAGGCTGAATGTACAGGATTTGGTGACAGTTTGTGGCTTGGATAAAGATTTTGGAAACACTGGTGTATTTGTTCCTTCTTTTCATGCTGACAGCCCAACTTGATTCGATGAGCTTATGGGTGATGTTGTGTTTGAACATATGAAGTACTGGAAGTTTTAGGGTTTGAAGTGAAGCTGTCTTGATGCTTTTGGATGCAGGCATTTAAGTGAAGCATTAATATACAATATTCATATCTATTGACAGTTTTCTACTGCATTCAAGTACTCTGGACATTGCAGTGCCATTTTGAAGGTTTCAAAACAGTTTGTAATAAGGATGGAATTTCTGTTTGAAGACACAGTACACTGTTTTTCCTAAACCCTAAAACCAGGAATTTGACTGGCTTATGTACCCTAACAGTTCAACATTATGCTTGTTGGTGTAGTTCGAAGTATGAGCAGATCTATATTGTGCTTATCACAGTCTTCTTGAAGTTTTGATCTAATCTCATAGTGTATTTATTCATGAACCAAATTGTAGGGTGGACACAAAGGAAAGTTGATATTGCAGGCCTGTATAGAAGTACCTAGCAGAGCGAGAAGGAGGTCAAACAACAACAAACTAGTTTCAAAACATTGCTGAAACCTCAAGCTAGATTGTTTCTATCAGCTGAAAGGAGAATATGGGAAAAAGTGGAAAGATAAACAGAGCTGAGCCCTCAGACCTAACTTGGGTTCAAAAGCTTCCAGACTATGCAGAGATGTTTCAACAGGCAGGGTGGTTGAGTTTTTTCAAGAAGATTGATGGTTTTAATTCTCAGGTGTCCTGCAAATTTTCCAAAGGACTCAAAGAAGATATGATCATGATGGATGCTCTGAAATTTAAGCTAAATGTGGAGTTAATATCAGAAGCTACTGAAATCAGAAATGAGGGAGAACACTGGTTTAAAAAATCACCTTTTGAATTTGATCCCCAAAGATATTTATTGCCTAATGTC